>UESW01003867.1:692583-908892 GCA_900491605.1 Calamus simplicifolius | reverse complement strand
TTGAAATTTAAACCATTTAACTTGTTACTATCCAATAGGGACCTTAATGATAAATTAGTGGCCATTTTCTGCATAAGAAAAAACTAAAGTTTAGTAGTATATAAATTGATTCAGTCTAAAGACTTGGACTTTAGTCTAAAGATTCTTCCATTATTTTATTCAAATTGGCAGCCTCTACACCCCAATTCGAAGAATTATTCTTAATTCTTTAATGGGCACTAAGATCTACATAGACTACATACAGGCCCAAGTAAAGCTTGGCCAACCCATATGCATCTAAGAGTAGGTTCAAAACCAATTGTTTTTCAAAACAATTTTAGTGTTCAATTTTGCCCCAGTTCCTCTTCAGCAAGCATGGAGTCCCTCCACTAAAAGTTATGGTTAGGTCCAACCATTAAATGATATAATTAGTGTAACCTATCAATAGAAAATCAAGCCCGAGTGAAGCTCGGCCCACCTGACTGTCTATTTAGTAGTTACACCGACTTATCATATAATGAATGATAATTCCGATGGTTGACAAGCACTACGCATGGAGTACCTTCAATGATTATCAAGACATCGGACTCATTATCATCCAAACGAGAGGCTATGATCTAGTTATCATATAACTATTTCATTTTAAGGACCTAATAATTTTAGAGGATTTAATAATCTGAAGATAAATTGACTAATCAAAATCTTCCACTAAATCTATGAAGTCAGTAGAATGAGACAAGATTATGTTGTTGGGAATTGTATCCTAAAGCCAATCATTTGATGATTGTGCTAATGTAAATTACATATAAATTGATATATTAATAAAGTTATTTGGCAGTTTATTCATTACAAGAACATCTTCTTAAAACTCCTAATAGTAATGAAGCCATCGGATCTTCCTTCATGATAAAGGAGGATTTTTCTTTGAAGGTCCTCAAAAGAGTTCGCGACCAAATGATATACTATGATAGGGCCATAGTACTATCAATTATAGGACGTTGTATATCATATTTATTGGTTGTCTCTTAACCAAGGAGTGTAGAGACACTGGTATGACATACATGTGAAAGTGTAGGAGTACATTTCACCGAACGTGACTCATTTTTGGATACTCTGCTGTCAAGAGTTAATCCGAGAAGATATAGGTATAAGTATCCTTCAGACCTGAAGATCACAACTAGTTACTTGCAAGCAAATCATTGTACTTAGGTGCCGGACCACCTAAATTTTTAATCCAGCTATGAAAGGTTACTGAGTGCAGTCAAGTACTTATGGTAGTCAATTGTGGATCAAGATGGAATTTAACCTATCCCGTTAAAAGGAGAAATGCTTGTGTTTCAATTTAGCAAGACCTTGGCCAAGGCACTTCATGTGAAGGTCACATGATCACTAAAGTTGAAATCACTTTATGGATCTGTTGTTTAGAGTTGACAGGCTCTTAAGTCATCCTTAGCATTTGTGATCAAGAGGATGAATTATACGGTAACTGTTTCTTAGGGTTCTTGGAGTTTGCTCGGTAACTCTTTGACCTATCTGGATGTCGGGTTCCATTGCTAGATGGGCACATCGATTAGTATAGAAAGTTGTTCCTATGCTACCGACAATGGTTCGAACCTAGAGAGTCACACGCATAGAAGTTTCCTAGGATGATTTATTTGCTGATCAACGATTGAGAATCGTATATGATTTAATTAATCATTTTGATTGATTGAATTATCTCAATTGGTTAAGTACAATTCAAGTCTATTAGAAGGACTAATCAATTTCAAATATTGATTTGAAATTAGACTTGATTTGGATTTAAATAGATTCAGAACTAGACAAATTTGATTTGGGCTAGGACCATGATCTATGTAGGTTCAGTCCAATAAATTCAAATTAGCTTAAACCAAAACCCGAACCCAAACCCTTAGCATAAGGATCTCACATGATGAGATAACTTGATTAAATTCTCATGAAGAATTTAATACATTAATTTTCTCCAAATCATTTCCGTTGGAATTCTAAGTGTTAGAATTCATGTGGAATTAATGTGCCTCTTTGAGTTAACCAACGATGGAATTCTAAGTGTTAGAATTCATATCTCTTTGATTTTTACCAAACGTGTCGGAATTAACCAAACGCTGTGTCTCTTTGGTTTTCATCGAACGAATTAACCAAATGCTGCGTCTCTTTGGTTTTCACCGAACATCGGAATTAACCAAATGCTGCGTCTCTTTGGTTTTCACTGAACGACAGAATTCTAAGTGTTAGAATTCAATGGGCTAAAGGCTACATTGAGCCTATAAATTAAAGAACATTCTTCACCAGATTACAACACAACACACAATATGTCGTGGGTTGAAATTCTAAAGAGTTAGAACACAAAATTCTTGTGTGATTCTGGTTTTAGCAAAAGTTTGGTGGATCTTGGAGGAAGAATTCAAGTAGGAGGATTCAAGATCAACAAAGTTATTTTTCTACAAGCTAGCACTCCTGGAAATCCGATCATTCGGGGCTTCGCGTGGACGATACTAGAGGTCGTACAATTAAACGGCTGCAGAGCACAAAGGATTTACCTACTGTTCTTAAGGTAAGTGATTTGATCCCTAGATCTTAAGGCAGGCTTCAAGATGAGTAGTATGACTTCTCATCTTGAAGATCAAGATATTATCTTGATGTTTTTATTTATATGTAAAATTTAGATCAAACGATCTTATAGTATAAGGAAAAGATATGATCTTGATGCATGTTAGATAGATTAATATGTAATCTTTAAATTTTCGCATTGATAGTTGTTATCAAATTTTAAAATATGCATACCTCGGAGATTGTTTTTCCCTACATATGTCTGGTTAAGTGGCACCTAAATCAGTCAGACTGATTTTCTTACAGGCATGGGTCAACCCAAATCAGGTAAATGATCTTAATCATAAATGGTCACCATGATGACCAGGTAAATGAGACCGATGAAAGGGATATGCCATTAACTCATTAAAGACGCACAAGTACGAGTAGCTCTCAATTAAAATCATTCGATCGTTGATCCTAGAGCAACTTGCCAACTTATCTTGATATCATATGGTTAACCAATTTTGATTTGACCATTTAAGAGATTCATGCTCAACCACGGAGCCTAATCTACTTCCATTTGGTTTAATCAAAGACATGGACATGATCAACTACAACTATTGTTTGATATAGAGCATCCTTAACCTAATCTAATTAATTTAGATTTGATCAAATACTCTTATAGTCTATTTGATTTAAACCTTAGTGTCTAACCCTTTATGGACCTGATTTAGCTAACCCAAAAGATTAAATATATTTCATGTTTACATAACTTCCATGTCATATATTTCAAAGCATGCATCACTTGCATTATTTAACTACTCATAATTTCTATATTTAGATCATATCTAAAAAGATTGTGAATAAATATTTGACATTCAAATAAGACTCTCATGAATATTTGTATGTTTCATAATATAGACAACAAGCTATCCTATCTCATATCTATGTTTTTATACCAAACATGCAAATATCATGCTTTTATACAACATCAATATATATCAAATATAAAACATCTCTTGAGAGTGTGTGTAATATGTGTTTTGATACCAAAGATCAATTTGAATTATCTTTTGACTAAGCATCAAAAAGAGAGAACCATAATAGTACCGCAATACATCACCTCGTTAAATGGGGTAATATGAATTTTTAATCCATCTATGACTTAATAGCCAGGTGAACCATTTTAGCCATAATTACATAATTAATAAGAATATTAATTTATATAATATAAATTGGATCAAGACGAATCAGGGCTTTGATACCATTTGTAGGGAGAAACAATCTTCGAGGCATGCATATTTTAATAATTTGATAACAATTATCAATGCGAAACTTAAAGATTACATATTAATTTATCTAATATGCATCAAGATCATATCTTTGCCTTATAGTATAGGATCGTTTGATCTAAATTATACATATAAATTAAATAATCAAGATCATATCTTGATCTTCAAGATGAGAAGTCATACTACTTGTCTTGAAGCCTACCTTAAGATCTAAGGATCAAATCACTTACCTTAAGAACAATAGGTAAATCCTTTGTGCTCTGCAGCCATTCAATCATCCGGCCTCTAGAATCGTCCACGCGAAGGCTCCGAATGATCGGATTTCTGGAAATGCTAGCTCACGGAAAAACAACTTTGCTGATCTTGAATCCTCCCACTTGAATCTTCCTCCAAGATCCACCAAACTTTTGCTAACGCCAGAATCACACCAGAATTTTGTGTTCTAACTCTTTAGAATTTCAATCCACGACATATCATGTGTTGTTCTTTGATCTGGTGAAGAATGTCCTCTAATTATAGGCTCAATGTAGCCTTTAGCCCATTGAATTCTAACACTTAGAATTCTGTAGTTCGGTGAAAACCAAAGAGACGCAGCGTTTGGTTAATTCTGACGTTCGGTGAAAATCAAAGAGACGCAACGTTTGGTGAATTCCGACATTCGGTAAAAAATGTGAATTTTAACACTTAGAATTCCAACGGAACCATTTGGAGAAGATTTATGTTATATATTAAATTTTACATAAGAATTTAATCTCTCATGAGATGAGAGCCATCTCATCATGTGAGATCTTATACGAGAAAACTCTTTTCACACATGAGGTTTGGGTTTGGGTTTTGGTTTAAGCTGATTTGAATTTATTCGATTGAACCTACGTACATAGATCATGGTCCTAGCCCAAATCAAATTTAGCTAAATCTATTTAAATCAAAATCAAGTCTAATTTCAAATCAATATTTAAAATTGATTAGTCCTTCTAATAGACTTAAACCAAATTGAATTTTATTCACTTGTACTTAACCCAATTGAGATAATTCAATCAATCAAATTGATTAATTAAATTATATACGATTCTCAATCGTTGATCAGCAAATAGATCATCCTAGGAAACTTCTATGCGTGTGACTCTTTAGGTTTGAACCTAAGCCAGTAGCATAGGAACAACTTTCTATACTAATCAATGTGCACATCTAGTAATGGAACCCGACGTCCGGATAGGTTGAAGAGTTGCCGAGCAAACTCCAAGAACCCTAAGAAACAGTTACCGTATAATTCATCCTCTTGACTAAAAATGCTAAGGATGGCTTAAGAGCCTATCAACTCTAAACAGCAAATCCATAAAGTGATTTCAACTTTAGTAATCATGTGACCTTCACATGAAGTGCCTTGGCGAAGGTCTTGCTAAATTGAAACATAAGCATTTCTCCTTTTAACGGGATAGGTCAAATTCCATCTTGATCCATAACTGACTACCACAAGTACTTGACTACACCCATAACCTTTCGTAGTTGGATTAGAAATCCAGATGGTCGGCACCTAAGTACAATGAGTTGCTTGCAAGTCACCGGTTGTGATCTTCAGGTCTGAAGGATACTTATACCTATATCTTCTCGGATTAACTCTTGATAGCAAAGTATCCAAAAATGAGTCACGTTCGGTGAAATGTACTCCTACACTTTCACCTGTATGTCATACCAGTGTCTCTACACTCCTTGGTTAAGAGGACAACCAACAAATATGATATACAATGTCCTATAATTGATAGTACTATAGCCCTGTCATAGTATATCATTTGGTCGCGAACTCTTTTGAGGACCTTCGAAGATAAATCCTCCTTTATCGTGAAGGAAGATCCTGAGGGCTTCATTACTATTAGGAGTTTTAAGAAGATGTTCTTGTAATGAATAAACTGCCAAATAACTTTTATTAATATATCAATTTATATGCTATTTGCATTAGCTCAATCATCAAATGATTGGCTTTAGGATACAATTTTCAACATGAGATGGGTGGGCACACAACCTCCAGCGAAAAGGGGCGTAATATCACTAGTGGCTGATCTTTGTACGCTACCGATTGCTACGAGGGCACGTGTCCCCAAAGGCCATGCTTCTTTAATATTGAGGCATCGATGCTGCAACACCACCACTGTCCTACCATTGAGATAGAGGGGGATCCTCCTCGGGTACAAAACTACAAAAAGGCAGGCATTATCATTACGGTGAGGTCACCGTTGTCTTATCATTAGTCATGCCCCCTGCGTTCTACGCCTCGGGTGGTTGCCGAAATGCCAAAATGTCTTCTCCAGTGGTGGGTAGGCACGTGGCCAATCTAAACCAGGTGGGATGATTTGAAACGGTGAGGCTTTAAAAGGGGGAGTTGTCCTCGACCTTGGTCTTTTTACTTCTACCATGCCTACCTCTTCTTCCCAATCTGAATCTCTTCGAGCTTCCGTCCGCCCCTCTGGTTATGTTCTTCCCGAGTCTTGTCCCAGCTCTCACCTTCTTGACTTTGCCCCTTCCAGGTTAGTTCTCCCTTTTGCTTTCATGGCTTCCTCCCCTTCTTGTTCTATCTCCGTTTCTGGAGGTTATTCCCCGGAACCCTCACAACCTTCCCTATCTCCCATGCCTAGCTGGTCATTTTCCTCCTCCACCGATAGGGTTCCCTAGCGGAGTGACAAGTTGTCGGATGATCTCCTACCGGGAGTCGTCCGGTCGCCGATCATGCCACTAGTCGGTGCCGTCCGGCCGTCGCGGTCCCAGCTTCTTCCACCGTGAGGGAGTCCCCTGAGTGGACTGCCTCCACCATGACCGTCCAGGAAATCATAACCTTAGGGCCAAATATGGCATTTCCACTAACCTTTCTTTATTTTGTCCTATCCCTAGGGATAGGGTGACCTCCTCCCGACCTGGTAGAGTAGCCCTGTACGAGACTTTCTTCAAGGCGGTCTTCGTTTTCCTTTCCATCCCTTCATCCTTAACCTTTTGGATAGATACTCCTTAGCGCCGACGCAATTAGTTTCGAATTTCATTCGGACTATTGTTGGCTTCTTGGTGCTCTGCCACCTTCATGGGATAGAAGCTAGGATCTCCCTTTTCCGAAGCTTCTATACCCTCCGCAAACAATCAGGATGGTGGTAATTTGCCCCCAGACCAACTAGGGCCCTTAGACTATACCTTCTACATCCATTAAGGGGTAGAAAGATAGATTTTTCTTTGCTCAAGTCGAAGGGGTGAGGACAGTCTGGGGGACACCAAACACTGACCCAAACAAAGATTCTTCTTTGCTTCCGAGGGACCAAGAGGTGTTTGGGTAGCTACTGACTGACGACGTCCCTCGGTGTAACCAGCTCTTGGCCGAGGAGAACCTTCGGCTCGCAGGCCTCATTCCAAGTGATGGTAAGCAGCCCTTCCGCTTTTCACCCATCTCCTCCTTTTTCTCCTCTTCTTTTTTTCTTTTTTACAAAGTCCTTTGACTTGTGTAGACATGCTACCACCGGCTCAAGAACTAAGAAAGGCGGCGGCCGAGGAAAGAAGGGCCAAAGCGGATAGAGCCTCCACCGAGAAGAGGGCCAAAGCCAAGGAGGCCAGAAAGAAGGCCGGGGCCGAAAGGGCCAAGGAGAGAACCGAAGAGGCCGAAGGGTCAAGGAAGAGGCCTCGATCACCATCGACGACTTCATTTCGGTCCCCAACTTCACTCATCCGTAAGCCTCGAGCAGACCGGGAGGCGCATATCGATCTTACCACCGATACGGTCCCGGAGGAGCCGAGGGCTGAAACCTTGCCGTCACCGCCTGTCATTACCAAAGTGGAGCCAACCGTACTAGCCTTAGGATCGGCTCCAAGGCTGCCCCACCAGTAGAAGAGGCAACGGCCGAAGAGCCTTCCAGGGCAGCAGTGCCGACAGAAGAAGGGGTACCATCAGCCCCTGACATGATGCCTTCGACTTCAGAGCCCGCCAGAACTGCTGAGGATGAAGCCACCGCAACCTCCTTTAGGTCCATCCTTGAGCGCAATGGTCGCTGGGCAGAGCAGATGATGGCGAGTATGCACGCTTGAGCTCCAAAGAGATCTCCAAAAAGGGACCTCCTCCTTCTTCCGCGATGCCTTTGTAGCTCATCTTTGGATAAGTATTTCCCCTTCACTTAAGTTTCCTTGTTTAAGAATTTCCTTGTGGCCTCTCTTTGATAGTGACTCTTATGCAGACGATAAATTCTTTGGCCGCCATGAAGAGTGTCCTTTCCAGGCCGAGGTCACTCTCGGCCATTCACACAAAGAAGCCCACCGAGCTCAGGCCCAAGTAGAGGAAGCCAAGAAGGCCCTGGAAGCTGCCCTAGCCGGGAGGGCCAAAGAGCAGGCCCGTGCAGAGAGGGCCAAGAAGGCCTTGGAGGCGGTCCAAGCCGAGAGTCTGGCCCATGCAGAGAGGGCCAAGAGGGCATTGGAGGCGGTTCGAGTCGCTGAGGAAAATAATAAAAAGGTGGAGTCAAATCTACTAATGTACCAGACTAGACAGCACTCTGCCAACATTCAAATAAGTGTAGCCGAGGAGCGAGCGAAGAATGCCGAAGAGATCGCCTGCCACTCCAATGCGCAAGTGGCCGAGATGATGGCGGCTGCACAAGCTACCGAAGAGAGGGCGATTGTAGCAGAGAAAAAGGCCGCCGAGGCTGTAGAAAACTTTCGGCAGTCCGCTGGCTTTGGCGAAGAGCTGGCCGGGAACACCGCCTACGCCTACAACTTGGGCTTCCAAGATTGCAAGGCTAAAGTGGGAAGAATTTACAATCTCAAGGGTCTTGACGACTTGGAGCCAAATGAGGCAACGGAGGAAACACCAGCGGAGCATCCTTCCTCGACAATAACCCAGCATCGGCCAAGCCCTGAACACCTTCTCTTTTGTTTCTTATTCTTCCTTGTAATGGAGTCCGACTGAAGTCGACAATTTTGTAAACCTTTCATGATCAATGAATATATCTTCTGAAAATTGGCTATTATTTATTGATACTTTTGCTTCCGTAGTGGCCCATGATGACCTAGGTTGTAGCCGAGACTTAAGTTAAAGTTTGAGACCGAAGTCGAGACTTGAAGTAGGCATCAAGGCCAAGGTCGAGACATGAAAGAAGTCAAGATCGGAGTCTGTGACTTGAGATTGAAGTCAGGACCGGCGTGAAAGTGACTTCTTGAATTTTAAGCGCTGATTCAGCCTCACGCTTGAGTGCCGATGCGAAGCTGGGCTTGAGTGCCAACGCATAGTCGAGTTTGAGTGCCGATGCGGAGTCGGGCTTTAGTGCCGATGCGAAGTTGGGCTTAAACTGAAAAAGTTAGATTGCTCGAGGATGCTTTTGTTAGTAAAAAGAGGTAAATGTATTTCCAATAGATAAGAATGATCAAGTCTGTTGTCAGTGTACATTACTAGTAATACCGACGGAGATTGTCCGCAATCTAGGTGCGAGAGAGCGGCTTCCCATCCAGTCCTTCAATCCAGTATGCTCCACGATGAAGTGCATCGGTGACCTGATAAGGTCCTTCCCAATTGGATGATAATTTGCCTCCTTCCATGGGTTTGGAGACCTCGGCTTGCTTGAGGACCATGTCTCCGAGGAGGAATGTTCTAGGGTGAACTCGGGTGTTGTAGTACTTTGCAACTCTTTGGTGATAAGCAGCCATCTTAAGTCATGCTCGATCATGGGCCTCCTCAATAAAGTCAAGGTTGGCTTGCAACTGGCTTAGATTGTTTTCCTCATCGTATGATTGTACTCCGGGACTAGGAATGCCAATCTCTACCGGGATGATGGCCTCCGATCCGAACACAAGGCTAAAGGAAGTTTCTCCCATGGGGATTTGTGGTGTCATGTGATATACCCACAGCACGTTCGAAAGCTCCTCCACCCATCCTCCTTTAAAATCATCCAGGCGTGTCCTAAGCCCTTGAAGGATGGTTCGATTTATCACTTCGGCTGCTCCATTTGATTGGGGGTGACCGACAGAAGTGAACCTCTGGCATATGCCCAATTCAGCACAAAATTCTCGGAAGGGAGCATTGTCGAATTGTTAATCATTATCGGTAACAAGGGTGTGGGTAGCTCGAACCGACAGATAACAGACTTCCAAAAGAAAATCCTTACCTTGGCTTCAGTGATTTTGGCGAGTGCTTCGGTCTCTACCCACTTAGTGAAATGGTCAATGGTAATGAGCAAGAACTTTTGCTGACCAGAGGCTGAGGGGAATGATCCCAAAATGTCCATTTCCCACTGGGCAAAGGGCCATGGAGCCGATAGGAGATTCAGCTGGAAGGTTGGCAACCGTTGGATGTTAGCATGCCACTGGCAACTATCGCACTTAGGAACCAACTCAGCTGCATCTCCTTGCATGGTAGGATAGTAATAGCCTTGGCATAGGGCCTTGTGTGATAGTGTTCTGCTTTCCAAGTGGTTTCTGCAAATACCCTTGTGGATCTCACGGAGGATATAGTCAGCGTCCGCAGGACCAATACACTTAAGAAGAGGGTGTGAGAAGGACCTTCGATACAGTTGTCCGTCAAGCACAAAGAACTTAGATGCTCACCATTTGAATAGTTTAGCTTCAATAGGGCCGACTGGGAGGGTGTCATTGGTGAGGTACTGGACATAAGCATCCATCCAGGAAGGATCTTGATTGATTGGTAAGGACTCTTCTATCACGTCGATACTTGAGTTCTCCATGTGTTCCACATAGGTCCTCCCCAGGGCCCCGTTAGCCGAAGTGGCTAGCCGGGATAAAGCATCGGCTCGAGCATTCTCCCCCGGGAAATGTAGCTGATACTAAAATGAGTAAAGGGAGAGGCTTGTGATTGCACCATGCTTAAATACCGAGACATGGTTGGATCTCGAGCCTCATACTCTTCCTTAATTTGGCCAGAGACAAGCTGGGAGTCGGTGAAGACTCTAAGGCATTTTACCCCGAGCTCTCGTGCTAGCCTCATACCTGACAGTAAAGCTTCATACTCTGCCTGGTTGTTGGTGGCCGAAAAGAGGAAACGGAGGGCATACTTGATCACCACACCATCTGGACTTGCGAGGATGAGGCCTGCCCCACTTTCTTGAGAATTTTATGCTCCATCTACATGAAGGATCCAATCTTCCTCTCTTCCTTCGATTGTAGTATCCGAGGGGTTTGCATGAGGTTCCTCTAGCTGCTCCTCCACCCAGGTGCATTCGACCAAGAAATCTGCCAAAATCTGGGACTTCATAGCCGACTTGGGTCAAAATGACAGGTCGAATTCTCCCAGCTTGACTGCCCATTTTTCCAATTGGCCAGAGGTGTCAGGACAAGAGAGAATTGCCCTAAGTCACTGTCCGTGACCATTACAATCGGGTGTGCTTGGAAGTAGGGTCTGGGATGCTGAGCAGAGATGATTAGTGCAAAAATAACCTTTTCGATATTAGAATACCTAACCTCCGTGTCATGAAGCATTTTGCTTGTGTAATAGACTGGCTTCTACGTCTTGTCAGTGTCGACACGGACGAGCACGAAACTCATCGCCTTAGGGGATGCAGCAAGGTAGAGGAAAAGTTCCTCCATTCGGCTTGGATAGCAAAGGTGGAGTGAACAAGAACTTCTTTAATCCTTCGAATGCTTCCTGACACTCTATGGTCCACTCGAAGTTGTCAACTCTGCGCAAGGCTTTGAAGAAGGGTAGATATCTTTCTGCTGACCTTGCTAGAAAATGGCTTAGGGCTGCTATCCTTCCTGCAAACCGTTGCACTTCCTTCTTGTTATTTGGCGGTCTCATGTCATGATGGCCTTGATCTTTTCAGATTTAACTTCGATTTCCCTCTGTGTCACCATAAAGCCCAGGAATTTGCTTGGTGTAACTTCGAAGGTGTACTTCCGTGGGTTTAGTTTCATCTAGTATCGATGGAGGTTATCGAAGGTTTTGATAGGTCAGCAACATGGTCTTCAGCATGGGTGCTTTTTGTTAACATGTCGTTCATGTACACCTCTATGTTGCGCCCGATTTGGTCTTCGAAGACTTTATTCATCAACCTCTGGTATGTGGCTTCTGCATTCTTCAACCCGAAGGGCATGACTTTGTAGCAATAGATGCCTTTCTCAGTCATGAAAGAAGTGGCTTTCTCATCAGCCGGGTCCCTCCTTATCTGGTTGTACCCTGAGAAGGCATCCATGAAGCTAAGGGTTTCATGGCCCGATGTGGCATCCACCAGCTGATCGATCCTGGGCAATGGGAAGCTGTCTTGGGGCATGCCTTGTTGAGGTCGGTGAAATCAACACACATCCTCCAGCTTCCGTTGGTCTTACGGATCATGACCACATTAGCCAGCCAGACTGGGTAATGTGCCTCGTATGTGGCCCGCTGCGATCTGTTTATGGACTTCTTCGTCCACGGCCCTTTGCCTCTTGAGAGCAAAACTCCTCTTCTTTTACCGAACCGATCAACTCCTTGGGTCAATGCTGATTCTATGGGTGATTACTTCAAGTGGCACTCTCGGCATATCCGAGGCTGATCAAGCGAAGACGTCCGATTGGTCTACAAAAAGGCGAGCAGCCGATCCCTCGCTTATGCAGGAAGAAGCACTCCAATTCGGATGGTCCTTGTTGGATCCTCCCCCAGCGGAAAGGCCAGCACACTTTCGGCCGATTCTCCTCTCTTCTCGGAGTTTCTAGGGTCAAGTGGCTCAGGCATTGGTGAATCAATCACCTCATGAGGGCTAGGAGCAGTATGATAACAGAGGGGTACCAGATTCCATTCCACACGCATCTCCCCGACTCCCTTGTTGGTAGGAAACCGTACCAATAACCTTTTTGTAGAGATAATGGCATCTAGAAGGTTGAGACCGGGCCTTCCAAGAATTGCATTGTAAGCTAAAGGAACTCCGACAACCATGAATTTTATGAAGACAGTGCTCTGGCGCGGTTCCATCCCGGTCATAACCGGAAGGGTGATTTCTCCTTCTACCCTTACAGAATCCTCGGTGAAACCCATCAAGGGAGTGGTCACGGGGCGAAGAAGACTTGGAGACAGACTCATTCGAACAAATGTCTCGTACGAAAGAACATCAACTGAGCTTCCACTATCGATGAGAATTCGCTTTACAGGATGTTTAGCTATCGTCATTGACACGACGACGCTATCATCATTAGGGTTGTCCACCCCTTCTAAGTCCCTTCTAAAAAAGGGGATTACAGAATCTACACCATCCTTACACTGTCTTTTAGAGTTGCTGCCTACCCCCAGGAGATCATGGCCACCATCTTCTCTGTCAGAGCGTTGTCCACGCCGATCTAGGCTATGGGAGGTGCCGACGGGCCCGAAGCAGTGGGATTCCCTCTTCGGACAAACTTTCCAAATGGCCCTGCTGAACGAGTTCCTTAATAGATTTCTTCAGCAGGCGGCAATCCTCCATGTCGTGGCCATAGTCCCACTGATAGCAACAGTAAAGGTCTTTGTTGTGGGGACTCCTGGCCTTATGGGAGGCGGACGCCAAAGGTATGGCTCACCCTCAATCTCCAGCATGATATGGGATATTAAGGCGAGAATCAGAGTGAAGTGCTTCTTGGGTGTTAGGACCTGAGGTCGGTTGTCTGGACGACGAGGAGGCTTAAACTTCCTAGGCCGCGCTCCAACATGCTCCGGATGCGTAGGCTTCTTACTGGACCCCTTGTCAACCTTCCTTTTGGAGAAATCTGTTTCGTCAGCACGGATATACTTCTGCGCTCGACTCAGCAATTCGGCATAAGAACCAGGAGGCTTCTTATCCAGAGAATAAGTGAAGCGGAAAGGACGGAGTCCCCGCTTCAGGGCCAGGGTGGCCACAGAGTCCTCAAGATTATAGACTTCAAGCACAGCTTCCTTGAATCGAGCTACGAAGTCCTTCAAGGTTTCGCCGCTCCTCTGCTGGATGGCAAATAAGCTATCAGCCACCCTGGGGATCTTTCGGCGTGCATCAAAGTGGGGCAGGAAGGATCTCTCCAGCTGTCTGAAAGAGTTAATGCTGCGGGGTGGCAAGCGAAAATACCACGCACGAGCAGCCTTCCAGAGTGTTGCTGGGAAGGTGACACAGAGGAGAGAATCTGTTCCCTCTGGACCTGCATGAGGACTTTGTAACTCTCTAGGTGATCTAGGGGGTCCGTGGTGCCGTCATATGGATCCAACTAGGGGAGACGGAATCAGGGTGGGACCGGTTCCTCCATGATATGGCGAGATAGTGGGGGGCGATGGTCGTATTCCGCCCCGTGAGGATTGGTGATTCTACGACTGAGCTCCTCCAGCGCTGATGGTACTCATCCAATCGCCGCTCGGCCCGATGAGCAATCCGTCTGTCGAAGGAATCTCTCCTTGAGGATTCAGAGGACGAGCGGGGAGAGGTTCGCTAGTGGAGAGGATGCACCTGCTCTGGTTCCTTCCCACTACGCCGCTTGAGAAGGCGGTTAGAGTGATGGGAAGGGGATTGTGGCTGTTTGGAGGTCTGCCGGCGACGAGGTTTCAAAGATGTGCAATGGAAGGCCTCCGGAGGAGTCCTTCCATAGTGGGACTGACTAGCCCCATGACCCTCGGCACGGAGAGAAGGGAGCTGAGGTGGCAATGGCGTAGTGGTGGAGTACTGTTCTTGCAGCCCCCGAACCACCACCATCAAATCTTGAACTTGCTGGATCAGGGTGGTAAGCCAATCAGTTTGGCTGACCTACGACTGCATGGGGGGCATAGCAGGAAGGTCGGCCTTCGGCTGCTGGGCCCGCGGGAGGTGCCCCCTAGCCTGACTGGTAGAGGCCTCTTGCGCACGTGTAATCGCCATCTTCTTCCTTGCAGTGGTTGAATGAACGTTTGGCCCACGTCCCCCTTTCTGGCACGCCAATCTGTTGCTGCCAAATCACTTCCAGAGAGCGTCGGATGATCAAAGGGCTTCGTAGACCTTCGGGGAGATGATGGGACCATCCTTTTCAGCTGGAAACCTGCAACAAAAGTCCCAGACCGATGATTCCGATGGGGATCCTCCGACGCTCTAATTAGTAGTTTGGAGAACAGCTATAGAGGTTTTGGTTGGTGAAGAATGAACCTGCCTTCCTCATTATGAGTGAAGGTTGTTTATACCTGTTCGGGAGTCCCTCTTACCCTTGGTGGATGACTGTTGAATTATATCGTCCATCAAAAGTGGTGTCATAAGTGATAGGTGGGTGCATTGCTGTTAGACGTGTGCCGTAAATAGAGGTAACTGCCCGTGATCTTAGAGATAGTGGGTTAGTGAGCCACGTGACAGCTCTGAGCATCTGTTAGGTTATCGAGAACGAAGTTCGAGGCTGGTTTCGAGGCCGAAACCAGGGCCGAGAGCAGGTCGAGAGCCGAGGCTAGGCTTGAGGCCAAGATTGAAGCCGAAGTTAAATTCGAGGTCGAGGCCAAGCTAGGCTCGAGGCCGAGGCCGGGGCCAAGGCCAGGCTCGAGGTCGAGGCCAAGGCTAGGCTTGAGGCCGAGGCTGGGGCCAAGGCCGCGCTCGAGGCCAAAGCCATGCTCGAGGCCGAGGTTGAGGCCGAGGCCGAAGCTGTGCTCGAGGCCGAGGCCGAAGCTATGCTCGAAGCCGGAATCGAGGCTGAAGTTGACCCCAAGGCTAGGATCAGCTGCCATATTATTGCTCAGCTTCGAAAACTGTGCAGTCTGTTAATCCATTGCCCGTGGAGCATGATCAGCCACATCAATGACTGATTTTATTTAAATATATAGGATCAAAATGCATGCACACGGAAAGACCTTTAGCAACCTGTGGCCTGGCTTCTTGGAGGATTCACCGAGAACAGGGGAGGGTCTTCTTTGAGAGGAAGCTCTACCATTTTTGCGCTATGTAACCACAAATCATTCAAGTGGTCTTCTATTAGCAAGGCTACTGGTGAATGGTGATGAATATCATGCATCCAGGCTTAACGCGAGAAGGCATCACATGCTACTCATCACGGATGTGACTCACATGAAGCTGGCATTTTGGGTCCTCTCAGCCGTTACCGAGGTAACTTGGAAATGGTTCACAACCTATTTATTAAAGAGGATCAACCCGGAAACTTAGACCCCTGCGGCAAACCAATCTACCTGTTTCGTGATATGATAGGAAGGATTTATCCAAAAAAAAAAAGAAAAAAAAAAGAAAGGCAAACAAAAATGTCCTATTAAACACAACAAAACAAATTCTTCCTCTCAAGTACTTTATTAATTAATCTTACCACAGGAGTGTTTGCCTTTCTCTTATTAACTTTACATCAGATGTTCAGTTATATTTAACCATCTTGAAGTACAATAGTAATTGATAAACAAATACTCAACTACTCAACTGAACTCATGGGTTCGCTATATGAATCTGCTTCTTCCACTCTGCTCTATTTAGGATCAAATCGATATTCAAATTACAAATAGTTATATCTTTTTTAATTATTTCTATCCATATTAGTTTAGATCTACCTCTATCTTTATTCTTACAATAAATTTTTAAAAGATCACTTTTTCTAACTGAAGCATCTAAAGGTCTACGTTGTATATATCCAAACCATCGCAATCGATTTTCTCTCATTTTATCTTTAATTAGGGCTATTCCTATCATTCTCTTATATGTTTATTTCTAATTCTATATTTTAACGTTTTACCACATATCCATCTTAACATATATTTTTTGTCATACTTAATTTATTCACATGTTATTTCAATATTGCCCAACACTCTTTTCCATATGGTAAGCTGTCTAATAGCGGTTTTGGATTATCTCATATTGGATTATCTCATATTCCCTTCTGCATCTGGTTTATCTTTAAAAAAAAATATATGAAAAAACTGCATCAATTCATTTTGACAAGAAAATGAAATGCACTCTGCATGACAAGCAAAGAGGCCACACCCTAGTACACGGAAAACAAAATTTTCTCAAGTAGTTTAGATTCTGTCCATAATTTCTTTTGACCAAGAGCCAAAACAGTTCCACCTTCCTTGTTACCGCATCTACATGAGCAGCAGCATGAAATCTAGCTATATTCCTGGCTTCTAAATTCTCTACCCATGCACATAGCTAGAACATCCCATCAAACAACAACAATAAAAGGCCTTGATCCCAAACTAGTTGGAGTATGCTGCATGAATCTTTCTCCTCCATTCTATATGGGCATACTTTCAAACTTTTGCTTAATTAGCAAGAACATCCCATCCATTTCTCAAATTAACCTCCACATTCTCCTTGAGCTAATGCACCACCTGAAAGGACAAGGGAGACACTGATGACCTTGGACAGTCAGGTTGAGAGCTATCAGTGCGCCTATTAGTCAAGTGCTGATATTACCCTCTGCTGGTATCGAGCCAACCCAGCTTCTGTCCCCACAAGTGAAGGGCACTTCAAAGGAAATGTTGATCAATTTTGACATGACCTGGGCCATCTCCTTTTAGCTAGTCTGTTAACAGTAAGAATTCTCTTCATTGCCACTGACCAGGTAAGAACGTTCACTTTTTCAGGCACAATTGCTTGTGAATTTGCCAAATATCCTGCCAGCAATAGGCCCGCAAAATTCAGAAATTTATAAAACAAAGTAATGGTGAAAACAATGTAAGTCCACCTCCATATCACAGAATCTGTCCTGTCAGCTGGTGAGAGAGCGTTCAGAACTTGATACAAAGCTGTCTCTTCCTCCAGATGACCTTCCTCTGCACTTTGCTTGAGCAAAACGTTTTCAGTTCTGTTGTTATATGCAGTCTGGGCATAGTTCTGAGGAAAAAGGTAATCTGGCATTGATGTGTAGATAACTTATCTGTGGAGCTAGTTTCTTTCCCTGATGATTATTTTGGTTCTTGAATTTCTCTAATAAGTTTTGAAATAATTCGTGTATGTATCTAAATTTTGACTTTGGTCTTCCTTTTTACCTTTATTCATCAACTGCCAGCTGCTTTATAATTATCAAAATTTAGGTGATTGGATGTCCAAATATGCCCTTAGAATACTAATTGATCCATTAATCCTATTTGCTCAGCGGAAGTGAATTTTTGTTAAAAAGTGTGGGAATGTAGAACTATTTCTTTTGTGTTTTCATGTGTTCAGCAGTCTAACAATAGTTCATTAATCATCGTAGGCTGATGATTTCTTGACAGGCATCCATTCATAATACTTGTTACTGTATGCGGATGAATATGTTGAAAGACAAGCGATTGATAAATCTGTGTGCATTTGAAAGCATATATATTCACTACATTCACTAGTGGGTGGATGGTATTTGAGAGCTATATCTGTTGTTGGGTAGTAAAACTTTATTTGCACATTTAGTTCTGGTAAAGCTAGACTACTGAGCATCGACTTCAGCTAAAGTGTTACATGGAAAAGAAATCTAAAAGGAAATATCGGGTTAATGCTTTGGACAAACTCAGAACTTCTTATTTGGGGAAAAGCTCTCCTTTCAGTTGCTTTAGTTCAATGGTTCCAACTCAACTATTCCGTTCTGGTAGCTCATGAAGTGAATGATGTTTCCTTCCCTCCAGATGATAAATGAAAATTTGATGAGCTGGTGAATGACAAGGGTGCCAAGATATTAGTTGACGGCAGGCAGCACTCTGAGATGCTAGACCAGGTGGTTCATAATACACTGGGGAGCAACTGAACAAGAAATTGAGACTGATTAGTGCTTATCTTCTGCAGTTGCCGGATATAAAAATTTCAACTCATATAAATTAGCATATTGGGCACGATACTAATGTGCAAAATGAAACTGATAAACCATTCCTCTTCTGAATTTTGACATTTTGCTTTGGGTCAACTAAACATCAGCTAATCTTTCGTAAGAACCAGCTGTGTACTACAGGCAGCAGTTCATGCAGGGAAGTTTCTGTAGTAGTCTATTGTGATACCCGGTTCGTGTGAACCCGGGGTCTTGACCGTTTAATTTTTCCTGCTGATGCTTACGCTCTCGACGTAGCGTTTAGGTTCCCGATCCCCTTGATGTGAGGCATCGCGAGGATGCTTAAAAGGAGATCGAGGGTAACTCTCTCCTTCATCCTCGCGCACGCCTTCTCCTGATAATTCCCTGCCCATGCTTCAACAGAGAGAGAGAGAGAGAGAGCTGGCGAGAGAGAGTCAGGGAGCCTCAGTCGATACAGTGACCATAGCATCCTTCCCTGTGCAGATCTTGGTTCGGGCCCAGCGGTGTGCCCGTCCTCTCGCCGAGCCTAAGCCTTGGTCGGCAGCCCCATCGGCACCAGAGACAGCGTCCGGTGGGGTACTGGACTCAGGAGAGAGGGAGGAGAGGGCTGGGTGGCCCTTCTCCTAGACAGGAGCCGAATCGGCTCCCACGTTGGTTCAGAATTGACGGCGTGCTCACCGCCTTGCCGGGCCTGGGCGGCCGGTGGCCTCCACCGGCGCCAGGCATGCGTCCGATGGAGGTCCGGCCGGCCGGTGGTGGCCGGCCATGCCACCGGCATAAGGTGAGGCGCGGGAGAGGAGAAAGAGAAAGAGAAATAGGAAGAGGGAGAGAGAGAAGAGGGGGGGCACAGCCGCGACGGCGGCCGGCTCTGGGCCGGTTGTCGGCGACCGGGCCATCCTGAGGAGAGGCCAGCGACGGCCCTGGCCGCCGGCACAGGCTCCCCTATTTTGGGTGAAACAGGGAGCGGAGAAGAAGAAAAAAAAGGGGGGGGAGATCGTGTGGGCCGATTGGGCTGTTATGGGATTGGGCCTTATTGGGCCGGCTTATGAGCTACTTTTGAGCTGAGTTTTGGGCCCTGTATTGGGCCAGGATTAGGAAAAGAAATAATGGCTCGGATCAGTATTGATCCTAGTTTCTTGGGGTATTTTTATTTTCCCATTTGGGCTTATATATTAAGAAATATTCAAGCCCAAAGTTGGGCCCGGGATTAGATTGGATAAATTTAAGGGACACTTTATTATTCAAAATTTAGAGACTTAATTGTGTAAAATGATGCTGTAGGTACCCAGATGTTCAAATAGCTTATTTACAGTTGGGATTAGCGTACTGAGGTAAGTAAGCCAATTATCATAAATTTTATAATATTTTTAATATGTAGATTTTAGAATTGTAGTTATATTAATTTATGAAATGATGAAATAAGAAAAATGGAGTTTTATTGATATTGATCATTTTAAAATTAGTAAATAGTACCATGAGTATACAATTGAGTATTTGCTATGATTATTACAGCTTGTAATATTTTGCAAAAGTAATGGCTTTATATGTATATGCAAAAGATGAAGAATATGATTATTTTAACTTTGCAAATATATTGGTACTATTGATATATTTACATGCAATTGTTAATAATGTTCAAACCACTGTATATGTGAGAAGCTTATGCTTACGTTGATGCATGTATGTTGCATGCAAATTATAATTATGATAATTGAGATTATGTTACTATATGTCGCCACATTCTCATGTGATATGAAATGATGCGAAATGATGTGAAATGCCAAGTGATACGGGATCCGCCTCCACGGAAAAATATATATGGAGGACACACATCTGTAGGGTGTGTTATGATTGTTTATGATATATGCATAATGCTGGTACCAGGACCCTTTCTCTTGAGGGACATTTAAGAGTGATACACCAGTTGAATGTTGTAGGGCTGTGAGACACATAAGAAGTGGCAATTATATAAATACAATGGGTTTGTTTACATTGCATATTTTGGCATTTATTGCATGATTAAGCTTCCAAAATTATTTTGAGCAGATGATTTGCATGTTCTGATAACATGGTAATATATTTAAAATTGAAACTTTTTACATATAAATGTGATTTGATAATATCTTAAATAATGAAATGATTATATTGTATTATAGTAGGCTTACTTATTGAGTGTGAGCTCATTTAAATCTCACAATATTTTAAGAGCCACAAGACTGAAAAAGGAAATATGGGGTAGATGGAGCTTCTATTAAAATAAATTAGATCCATTTGTTAATGTAACCCAGTGATGTTGTATGTAGGGCTTGTAACCCAAACCTTTTGGTTATGGATTGTATTAAAGTTATGGACTTTGAATGATATATAGTTATTGCCTTTCTTGAATTAAGTGTCATGATTCGGGACGCCTTGCATGCCAGGCATGTGGCGAGTTGTCACCTTAGCTCAAATTTTTGGGTCTGAGGTGTGACATCTATAATCTCATTTGTTGTTCAATTATAGCAGTAGAGACTATTGTGCACCTGGTTGTAAGCATTTTTCTTATACATTTTCTATGCAATGCCATTATTGGATGAAACGCAAGTTTTCATTTCCTGAGAAGTTTGACCTCATTCATGCCCGGATTTGTGTTTTAATTCCTGTTTTATTGGTAAACTGCATTTTGATATTATTCATGGACATGGTGGTGGATACATGAGTTCAAATGAAAGCTGTTAAGAATTCTATGATGCAATAGACAAATCCCATGGTATATATGCAAATTGAGAGGATGGATTAAATAATATGATCAGCAAACATACCGCATTGAGCTACAGTTAGCTGAATCCTAATTCCAACAAACACAACCAACTGTGAGATATGAGACTTGAGCTCCATATCAATTTTAATTCAATACTCATTCTCAAGAGCTGTTGTAGCTCTGCGATGACCCTCAACAAACCTTTGTGAAGCCACAACTTCTACAATCCGCCATTGACATATAGTGGAGAGACAGAGGGCATTGCCTCATCTTAAAAAGTTCTCAGTAGCAACAATGTAGGTGAGATCAGCAGCAATGTTGGCTGATTGATCTCATCTTAATGGATACGGGATGCTTTCCACTACACAAGGTTGGAGAGGATGTGGTGAATGTCCTAGATGTAAGAATGGTAGGAAAGAGAGCTAGTGAAATTGATTCACTGGATCGCTGTGGAGGGTCCCCCTCTAGCCAGAAGCAATTGGTTTCTATCAGATTAACAGCATATCTAAGAATCCTTAGTTTTTTTTGTTAAAACTGCAGATGGAATAATTAAATTTTGATCCTACAGGCTAAATCCTGAACCTAATTTTTCTTTCAATGGTATTTCCTACAGATGGACAAAAAGGAAGAGAAAGAATAAGGGGAAAAAAAGGGACATGTATTTGACACTTAAAACTGCTTCTAAAGACCAAACTATGAGCCGGAGGAAGCTAATCTAAGATAGTGTTTGATAGAAAAATATTATCCATAGATAAGTGTACGGGATAGAGTTTATCCCTGGCTATCTCTAGAGATATCACTTAGCTATCCCATTAATCATATCAAATGCAAAAAGGTAAATCCATAGGATAACTTTTTTTTACTCTTATTTGAAGGGATAACCAGCTATTCCTGCAATTTCTAGGAATAAATTAAGGGGATAACCCATGGTTAACCTTGAATTATCCCTTTGGTTAACTTTATTCCCAGCTATCCTTTAGGTAGTGTTTGATAGCCCAAAAGCTTTCCTTGGATAAATGTACAGGATAGTATTTATGCAGGGAATAGCTGAGAGAATAAGCATCTTTTTAAAATTACAAGTCTGCCATTGAGGGATAACTTTAGTTGTTCCTGGGTTCCCTAGGGAATAAGTTCAGGGGATAATCCATGGTTAAACATGGATTATCCCCTTTGGTTAAACTTTTTCAGACCTATCCTCTCTAGCTATAGCATTTGAGAATAAGGGGGATATCCAGAGGATATCCTTCCTTATCCTCCATATCAAATACTGCCTTATAGTTATGGCTTTTGAATTATCCCTTGGATATTCCCTTTTATTCCCTATTTCAAACACTACCTAAAGGGTTGAAGTGGATTGAGGACTTTTGCTTACAAAAATGAGAGAATAAGGCATATCTATCATGGGTGAAAACCTTGTGAGAGAATTTTTTTGGGGGCAGCATTACCTAAGTTTTACCGTCAAGATTCAATAAATCTCAATGGAGATCAAACTTTCAAGCACTTATCCCATTTGTCAAGAGTAAGCTATGCGGCTGGAATTTCTACTGTATTATTGTTTTCTATATATCCTTAATCTGTTATGTTTATTTGTTTTTGTGGTAAATCAGCTATTTGCTTTTCTGTCCAGATACTAATGGCTTAGTGTAAGGTTGTCCATCCCCTCCATGATCAATTTATGTTATATTGGCTTTCAAACGAGAAAGAAATGAAAAGACAGTGAAATCAAACAACAAAGGATCTGGTCTACTGTATTATCATGTCAATAATATGGTAGTATGAAGGTTAACCATTAAAGATAAGGCAAACTGAGGAAATATGAAAGAAATAAGAACAAAGGAAAATTGCATAAGATAAAATAGATGAACATGGCTTTTGTTGCCTAGATGTAGCAATCCAAGAGGAGAGTGAATTGGGTATTAAAAAATTTAATTGCGCATATATGCTTATCAAATTTTAATTGGCAGCGGTGTAGTGATGTGAGCACAACAATATCACAGAGATAAGACAAACAAACAATCAAACACATGGATTTTTATAGTGGTTCAGTGCTAACCCAGCACCTACGTCCACTCCCAAGAATCCTTTGGGAATTTATACTCCGATCGTATCACAACGATTACAACTTCTAGCCTTCCTTGGCTAGTCCTCTTGTTTCACGGCATAAGGAAGCCAAACCCCTAGCCTTACTCGGCTAGTCCTCTTGTTTACGGCACAAGGAAGCCAAACAATAACCAAGGGTTAAATCTAACCCTTTTACAAGAAATATGTTCAGAATATTTAAGAACAAACAGCTCCTAAATTGAGCAAATATTTAAAATAATACTTTACAATTTTTGTAGCAAATCTTCAGCAATAAATGTAGGTCTCCGAGGTAGCTAAAGCTTTGAATGCTTAGAGGCCTTAATGGATCTGGACGGTTGAGTAGTAAATGATCTTTAAGATTTCTCAACTTCAACACGCAGAAACTTGCTTTCAATAACTTAGAAAAATATGCAATAAACTCTCTTTCTTTCTTGAATTTCTTTCTCTTTTTCGTCCTCAATTTCTTCTTCTAATCTCAGCTATTTAAAGCATTACAACAACAAAAGTATCCGTTAGACTTAATCGGAATAAATGGAAAGTAAAACGAAAGAAAATATAACCATTGTAAAATATTTCCCTTGAGTATTAAATGCACTGAATCTATTTGAGGAAGGAAGATTTCTGCCATAATTCAAGAGATCAAAAGTCAGTTTAGTTGAAAATAGAATTAAGGAAGAGAGAGAGAGAGAGCACATCCAAGGCTTGCAATGAATATCAGCAGTTGGCTTGAAGTAATTCCCAGTTAACTACTTCAAAAGAGTGACCGGCCAGGTAGAAGAATAGCTAGCTGAAAGCTAATTTCAGTTAGCTCATTTGAAATCCACACGGTCAAAGAGAGAGTACTGCAGCCCATTAGTTAGCTGAAGCTTAGCTTTAGTTAACTAGATCCAAACAGCTCACGTCATGAAGGAGAGGCTTGAGTCCACAAGCTAGCTAAAAATAAATTTTAGTTAGCTAGAAACAAGCACCACACGGCTTGAGGGATGACCAGCCATAAAGTAGTTAGCTAGAAAGGCTTCTTAGCTAACTCTTCCTTGAAGTCACACGGCTAAGGAAAAATCTGCCCAAAAAATAGTTAGCTGACAAAGCATTTCAGTTAGCTCAGAAAGATAACAAGCTAGCTCCCCAGTTAACCAGATTTAAGCATGGTTCGGTCAAGCTCATAGCAAGGAAAAATAGCTAGCTAACAAGATAATCAAGCTAGCTTAGAGAGGAAACAAGCTAGCTTCCCAGTTAACTATTTTTAAACATGGTTCGACCAGGCACAAAGCAAGAGAATAGTAGCTAGCTAACAAGGCAATCAAGCTAGCTTAGAGACGAAACAAGCTAGCTTCCCAGTTAACTATTTTTAAGCATGGTTCGGCCAAGCACAAGCAAGAGAAAAGTAGCTAGCTAACAAGGCAATCAAGCTAGCTTAGAGAGGAAACAAGCTAGCTTCCTAGTTAACTATTTTCAAGCATGGTTCAGCCAGGCATAAAGCAAGAGAAAAGCAGCTAGCTAACAAGGCAATCAAACAAGCTAGCTTCCCAGTTAACTATTTTCACCATGAATTCGGTCAAGCACTGAATCAGGATAAAATAGCTAACTAACAAAGCAATCTAGCTAGCTCAGAGAAGAAATAAGCTAGCTTCCCAGTTAACTATTTTCACCATGAATTCGGCCAAGCATAGAATCAGGATAAAATAGCTAACTAAAGAGGCAACAAAGCTAGCTGGGAAACATCCCAAGTTAACTAAATTAAAGGCTAACCGACTGGAAGCATTCATTCATAAAATTTTGCTTGATGAGGCTCATTGTAAGGCACATGTACTTCCTGCATTAATCTTAGTCTCCACAATAAATAAAGTTAGTCCTTAATTGTTTTGTAATCATCAAAATCAATCTAGGGCCAACAATCTTTTCCTTTTTGATGATGATAAAACCCTTAAGTATGCATAAAAAATATAGGAAAGACTTTAAACAAACAGGAATGTAGAATGCATAGAATGTATTAGGAAATCCTTTTCGCTAATTCATTCCAATAAATATTTTCTCCCCCTGTCAGTTTGAATATATGGAGTGTTTTATTTTCTCCATTATCTTAATGTATGCATTATCCTTCTCCCCCTTTTTTTCTTTGATCAAAAAGACGATTGAAGGATGTGCAAAAATTCAATTTGTTTATCGAAGCATAAGGCATTAAGATAAAATGAGTATATCATTCATACTTATATCATTCATACAAAACGTTTAGGTCTAAGGCTCAAGTAGAAAGCATTACATAGTCAAGGCAAATATTACAAAACATTCATCATATAAACATTCATTTTTCATCATCAGAAGAGATTACAGAAGATTGAGTTGAGGATCCGTCTGGTTGGCGAGATGGTCCAAGCTTGTCTCTTTTTGGTTGAGGCGGAGATGACCAGAGGTGAGGATGTGAGTAAGATACATCTGGAGGAGCAGAAGAAGCAAGATGTTCTTCCACAAGGTCTGTGAGCTTTGCAATAGCTGCGGTCCAGCGATCAACAGCATTTGCGGCATCCCTGGTCTGGCTTTCATTAGCATGCATTGAAAGGTTACCCACTCCGCTTTTGTCTCAAAATTTTCAAGCTTAGATTTTAACAAATTAATTTCATTTAGAATACGGCCCATAACAGTCTCGTTGTGGTGGAAGACTCGTCCATTGAGAATTTGCATGTCATGAACAAGTTGATTTTGGCTCATCACAACTTGAGAAAGGGTCTCAAAGACTGTGGAGATGTGGGGTACCATGGTGTAGTCGTTGACAGATGATCCACTATCCCTGATACTCCTACTGGATTGGGCAATAGATAATCCATGAATGATCCGTTGAATCTGTTCTTCACATATCTAAACGGTGGGATGAATAGGAGCAGAATTATCATAATTATGGTGAGATGGTCCAGGTGTATTAACATCAGGCGACTCAGTCAGAAAAGGATTGGGTTCAGTCATGGCAGCTAGAAAAGGATTAGGTTGATGAAAATCAAAATTAAAGAAATTAGGTGAAGGGCAAGCAGGTTGATGTAGGTCAGATGGTGCTAAGCTACTTGGTTAAAGGGCAGGTCTTTCACTTGTCCTAGTCCTAATTTTGGTCCAGACACCATCACGCTTGGCATAATCCATACGATGAAGAGAGTGAGCATTAAATACATCAGAATGACGCAATGCCACAACAGTTTCTTCCTTAAGTTTTACATTATAGAATTCAAAAACATAAGTGAGAAATATACCGTATGGCAATGCAGCTTTGGACCTACTTAAGGCTTCTTTCATGATAGATATCATAAGCTCAGGGAAATCTAGAGGTGTTTCTACTAGGATATTATACATAATACAAATGTCTCGATCAGTTACAATATTAAAAGATCCTGCTCGAGGGCAAAGATTTTCGCAATGATGCTATGAAGTAATCTATTCTCAACAGAAAGCATATTAGCATCAAGGTTTATTATGTTATCGGTTTTACCATCCTCTAAGCTAAGAATCATGGTAAGCTTATAGCCTCTTTCACTAGGAAAATTTTCTAAAATGCCTTCAGATGGAATACCTAAGGCAGAACCTAGCATTTTACTATCAAGTTCTATCTTAATCTTTTTAACATAAGAGGTTATGGTTCCACTTCCAAAGGTAATGTTTTCATAAAATTCATGGATTAATTCGGGATTAATAGGCTTTCTGGTGGATAATAAGCTAGTCCATCCTTGAGTAGCAAACAACCTACCTAACATAAATCCTTCTTTCTCTAGAAAATTAAAGTCTACTAACCTTCCATTGGCTAAGGCTCTAGCGGCGATTTGAGTATTAGGTTGAAAAGAGCTTCGCGAAGAAGAAGAAGTGGGCTTCCTACGAAGATCTGAGGAATCTTCTTCCCTTGAATGAAGCGATTTCTTCTTAGGAGCCATCTTCCTTTTCTTCTTGAAGATGAATGGAAGGAGTGAGAGATTGAATGAGAGGAAGGGAAGGAGCTAGTTTGAATGGAAAGTGATCGGTTCAAAGGAGAAGAAGAGTTTTGAAGAAGTGGAGTGAGATGAACCGGTTGGTAGTTGACTTATATAGAAAACAATCCAAAAGCACTTGACTGATTAGGTGGCTGGAGATTTATTCTCTGGTTACCTGGTCAGTTAACTGACTTAAAGATTAGCTGAAAAGGGAAGTGGCCGGTTGGTAAAGGAGTGAATATGAAAAGGTTGCTAATGGCAAGGAATCAATTAAAGCGGTTAACTAACTAGCCAACTGATGCACTAAAGACAATAGCAATAAATGTGCTTGAAAAGATGGTTCATAAATGGATTTGATTTAAATGTTTAAGAAAAGTCATGCAACACTCAATAGTCATAATTAATAATTATTCAAGATAGTTTACTGAGTAGAAGGATACCAAGTTCTTTTCTAATTTCATAAAATTTAGATTCTTCAAGGGGTTTAGTGAAAATATCAGCAAGTTATTTTTCAGTACATAGAAATTCAATTATAATATCACCATTGTTTACATGATCCCTAATGAATTGATGTCTAATTTCTATATGTTTAGTTCTTGAATGTTGGATGGATTCTTGGTTAAATTAATTACACTAGTGTTATCACATTTTATTGGAATGCCCTTTTGTTTGATGCCATAGTCTTCTAGCTGCTGCTTAATCCATAAGATTTGAGCACAACAACTTCCAGCTGCAATGTATTCGGCCTCGGCCATAAACAATGCTACTGAAGTTTGCTTTTTGCTAAACCATGAAACTAAGTTAACACCTAGAAATTGGCAAGTTTCACTAGTTAATTTTTTGTCTAATTTACATCCAGCAAAATCTGAATCTGTGCATCTATTAAGTCAATGCTAGATTGTTTGTCAATTGTCATACCAAAGTCCTAAATTCATAGTTCTATTTAAGTATTTAAATATCCTTTTAACAGTAAGCAAGTGTGATTCTTTAGGATTGGCTTGATATCTGGCACACATGCAAACACTAAATAAGATATCAGGTCTATTGGCAGTTAAATACAATAATGATCCTATCATGCTCTATAAAGTTTTAGATCAACAATTTTTAACATTATTTCATTCAAGTCTATAAGATGGGCTCATAGGGTACCGATAGTTTTAGATGTCTCCATGCCAAACTTTTTGATCATTTACTTGGTGTACTTGGATTGGCTTATGAAGATCTCGTCTTTGCGTTGTTTGATCTAAAGTCTGAGGAAATAATTTAGTTCTCCCATCATGCTCATCTCGAACTCCCCCTGCATAAGCTTTGCAAAGTCCTTATATAAAGAATCATTAGTGGCACCGAAAATGATATCATCTACATAGATTTGAATAATTAATATATCTTCATTTTGTCTTTTAATGAATAAAGTTGTATCCACGTTTACTCGAATGAAGTCATTACTGATCAAAAATTTACTTAATCTCTCATACCAATCCTGGGGCGCTTGTTTCAAACCTACAAAGCTTTGTTCAACTTAAATACGTGGTTTGGAAACAAGTAATTTTCAAAGCTGGATGGTTGTTCCCCAAAAACTTGTTCAGCAATGTATCCATTTAAGAAAGCACTTTTAACATCCATTTGATACAGTTTAAAATTTATAAAACAAGCATAAGCAAGAAGTAATCTAATAGCTTCTAGTCTAGCAACTGGGGCATAAGTTTCATCAAAATCAATACATTCTTCTTGATTATAACCTTTAGCTACTAATCTTGCTTTATTTCTGATTATATTACCATGTTCATCCAATTTGTTTCTAAATACCCATTTAGTTTCAATAATTTGATGATCATGAGGCCTCTCAGTAAGAGTCCATACATTATTTCTCTCAAACTGATGAAGTTCCTCATGCATGGCATTTATCCAATCAACATCATTTTTAGCATCATCAAAGCATTTAGGTTCAATTTTAGATACAAATGCTAAGTTATTATAAGTATCTCTAAATGATGATCTAGTCCTAATACCTTGAGTTGGATCACCCATGATTTGATCTTTAGGATGACTGTGAATGTACCTCCATCCTCTTTCTAACTCATCATTACCTTGTGAAGCTTCTAATAGGTTAACGTTGCTTTCTTCATTTACCTCTTGTGTATCTGAATCCTATTATCCTTCAAGGTGATGTCTTTGAGTTAATCTTCAATTTCATCTGCATCATTCATACCTTTTTCTTCCTTAATGGAAGATCATTAGATTCATCAAATATAACATGAATTGATTCTTCAACTACTAAAGTCTTTTTGTTGAAAACTCTGAAGGCTCTACTATGTAAAGAATAACCGAAAAAAAATCCCTTCATCAGATTTAGCATCGAATTTATCAAGGTTTGTTTTTCCATTATTCAAAACAAAACAACGGCATCCAAAAACATGAAAATAACTGATGTTAGGTTTTCTTCCTTTCCAAAGTTTATACGGAGTCTTTTTCAAAACAAGTCTAATTAATGCACGATTTAAAACATAGCATGCAGTGTTGATAGCTTCAGCCCAAAAGTACTTTGGGAGATTGCTCTCACACAACATGGTACAGGCTATTTCTTCTAAAGTTATATTCTTTCTTTCTACTACTCCATTTTGTTGGGTGTTTTAGGTGCAAAAAATTATATTCAATGCCATTTTTATTATAAAAATTTTAAAAGATTGATTTTCAAATTCTTTTCCATGATCACTTCGTATCGATAAAACAGAAGAATTCTTTTCATTTGTAATTCTTTTAAACAATTTTTGAAATGCGGGAAATGCTTCGTTTTTACTAACTAAGAATAAAACCCATGTAAATCGAGAGAAATCATCAATAACAATAAAACCATATCTTTTTCCTCCTAGACTAGTTATTCTTGTAGACCAAATAAATTCATATGTAAGAGCTCCAAAGGTCTAGTGGTTGAAACCAAATTCTTCAATTTAAAAGATACTCGAGTTTGTTTTCCAAATTGATATTGCAAATCTTATCTTTTTCAAAAATGAGTTTTGGCAAACCATGTACTAAATCTTTTTTAATTAATTTAGATAGTAAATCCATGCTTGCATGAGCTAGCCTACGATGTCATAACCAATTATTATCAGTTTTATCATTTGTAGCAACTAGGCAATCAACATTTTGATCATGCAAATATTTAAATCAACAATATATATATTACCATGCCTATGACCAACAAATTTCATATTTTCATTAGCAGGATTTTTAACAATGCATAAGGATGATTCAAATGTAACTTTAAATCCTTTGTCACATAATTGACTAATGCTTAGTAAATTATGTTTTAGTCCTTTCACAAGTAAGACATTATCAATATAAGCATGAGGTGTGATACCTATTTTGCCAATGCCAATTATTTTTCTTTGGCCATTATCACCAAAGTAACAACACCTCCATCTTTTGCCTCCAAAGTGATGAATTGTGATTCATCACTTGTCATGTGTCTTGAGCACCCGCTGTCAAGTACCATTGTCTTTTAGTTGCTCGGGTAGCAAGACACACCTGCATATATATTTTAAATTTTGCTCTTAGGTATCCAAGCTTTCTTGGGTCCTTTTGGGTTAGTTAAATAGTTCCTTTTAGAACCTATATTTTTCTCACATTGTGCGTGTGACAAGCATAACTTTATGTCCTAAATTTTACATTTAAAGCATGCAATTTTAGTAGAATCATCAGCATGCACATAAATATTTTTCAAAAACTTTGTCTTTCAAAAGGATTATATCCAAGACCAGCTCTATTGTAAACAGCTCTTTGACTATTTAATATCATTTTTAATTTTTCTGAACTTAATGTAAATCTATCAAATTGGTTTTAATATATTTACTTCATTTTTCAAATCTTGGTTTTCCTTTAGCAATGATTTATTGTCTTTTGTAATTCTTTTTTTTTCAAGAATGAGATTTTTAATTTTATTTTTCAAATCTTTGTTCTTTGAACTTAAGTTTGCAAAATCATCAACAAGTTCATAAAATGCACCATGCAGTTCATCGAAAGTAAAGTCATATAGAAAGCTAGGACTTGCCTCATTATCATCAGCCATGAAGCATACATTGGCGACTTCAGTTTTCTCTTCATCTTCTGAACTTGTGATTTCACTGTCGCTATGTAGCCAACATTGCTTTCTTCTTTACTCTTTTGGATCCTTTCTTTAATTGTGGACACTCTGGTCCGATATGTTCAGGCTTTTTGCACTCATAGCATATAGGAGGTTCACTCTTTTCTTTTTCTTTGTTGTGATCCCCTTTGATGAATTGTTTTCTTTTTTCAAACTTCTTTCTCTTCATAAATTTTTTGAATTTTCTGGAGATAAGTGTCATTTCATCATCTTTCTCACTGTCACTAGTGTTTTCTTCACTTTCATCATCTTGAGTGGCACTCTTTAACGCCATAGTCTCTTCTTCTTTAATTCATCCTCATCAATGTGTTGTCGTTGCTGAAGCTCATGAGTCATCAAAGAACTAACTAACTCTTCAAGTGATAATGTGTTGAGATCCTTTGCTTCTTGAATTGCAGTAACCTTGGCTTCCCATGATCTAGGTAAGGATCTTAAGATTTTTCTAACAAGATCACCATTAGCATAAGATTTTCTTAGACTTTTTAGTCCATTGATAATATCAGTAAATCTTGTAAACATATCAGTGATATTTTCAAATGAATCCATTTTAAATAATTCATACTTATGAACAAACATATTAATCTTGGATTTCTTGACTTGGTTAGTACCCTCATGGGTGACTTTAAGTCTATCCTAGATTTCTTTAGCAGACATGCAAGTAGAACATTCATAGCTTTTGCATTTAATTGAGCTAATTTCTTATCTTATTCATCCATTCCGATTCAGGTTTTGGGATGTCAAGATTATCAATCTTGATGGTGGGTGTGTGTGGTCCATTAATTATGATTCCCCACAAATCATAATCAAGTTCTTGAATAAAAATTTTCATCCATGCTTTCCAATACGTGTAATTGTTCCATTGAATAAAGATGGTCTATTAGTTGATTGACCCTCAGTCAAAATAGATCTCATTTGGATTACTACTGATCTTTGGCTCCAAGCTACTTAAAGCTGTAGAAATCAAGAGCACGCTGCTCTTATACCGCTTGTTGCCCAGATGTAGTAACCCAAAAGGGGTATGAATTGGGTATTAAAAAAATTAATTGCGCAGATATATGCTTATCAAATTTTAATTGGCAGCGGTGTAGTGATGTAAGCACAACAATATCACAGAGATAAGACAAGCAAACAATCAAACACAGGGATTTTTAGAGTGTTCAGTGCTAACCCAGCACCTACGTCCACTCCCCAAAAATTCTTTGGGAATTTATACTCCAATCGTATCACAATGATTACAACCCCTAGCCTTCCCTGACTAGTCCTCTTATTTCACGGCACAAGGAAGCCAAACCCCTAGCCTTACCCGGCTAGTCCTCTTGTTTATGGCACAAGGAAGCCAAATAATAACCAGGGTTAAATCTAACCATTTTACAAGAAATATGTTCAGAATATTTAAGAACAAACATATCCTAAATTGAGCAAATATTCAAAATAATACTTTACAATTTTTGTAGCAAATCTTCAGCAATAAATGTAATCTCGAGGTAGCTAAAGCTTTGAATGCTTGGAGGCTTTAATGGATCTGGACAGTTGAGTAGTAAATGATCTTTAAGATTTCTCAACTTCAACACGCAGAAACTTGCTTCCAATAACTCAGAAAAATATGCAATAAACTCTCTTTCTTTCTTGAATTTCTTTCTCTTTTTCGTCCTCATTTTTTTCTTCTAATCTCTGCTATTTAAAGCATTACAACAACAAAAGTATCTGTTAGACTTAATCGAAATAAATAGAAAGTAAAACGAAAGAAAATATAACCGTTATAAAATATTTTCCTTGAGTATTGAATGCACTGAATCCATTTGAGAAAAGAAGATCACTGCCATAACCCAAGAGATCAAAAGTTAGTTTAGTTGAAAATAGAATTAAGGAAGAGAGAGAGAGAGAGCACGTCCAAAGCTTGCAATGAATATCAGTAGTTGGCTAGAAGTAATTCCCAGTTAACTACTTCAAAAGAGTGACCGGCCAGGTAGAAAAATAGCTAGTGAAAGCTAATTTCAGTTAGCTCATTTGAAATCCACATGGTCAAAGAGAGAGTACTCCAGCCGATTAGTTAGCTGAAGCTTAGCCTCAGTTAATTAGATCCAAACAACTCACGGTCATGAAGGAGAGGCTTGAGTCCACAAGCTAGCTAAAAATAAATGTTAGTTAGCTAGAAACAAGCACCACACGGCTTGAGGGATGACCAGCCATAAAGTAGTTAGCTAGAAAGGCTTCTTAGCTAACTCTTCCTTGAAGTCACATGGCTAAGGAAAAATCTGCCCAAAAAATAGTTAGCTGACAAAGCATTTCAGTTAGCTCAGAAAGATAACAACCTAGCTCCCCAATTAACCAGATTTAAACATGGTTCGGTTAAGCTCATAGCAGGGAAAAAAGTAGCTAGCTAACAAGACAATCAAGCTAGCTTAGAGAGGAAACAAGCTAGCTTCCCAGTTAACTATTTTCAAGCATGATTTGACCAGGCACAAAGCAAGAGAAAAGTAGCTAGCTAACAGAGCAATCAAGCTAGCTTAGAGAGGAAATAAGCTAGCTTCCCAGTTAACTATTTTCAAGCATGGTTCGGCCAAGCACAAAGCAATAGAAAAGTAGCTAGCTAACAAGGCAATCAAGCTAGCTTAGAGAGGAAACAAGTTAGCTTCCCAATTAACTACTTTCAAGCATAGTTCGGCCAGGCACAAAGCAAGAGAAAAGTAGCTAGCTAATAGGGCAATCAAGCTAGCTTAGAGAGGAAAGAAGTTAGCTTCCCAGTTAACTATTTTCAAGCATGGTTTGGCCAAGCACAAAGCAAGAGAAAAGTAGCTAGCTAACAAGGCAATCAAGCTAGCTTAGAGAGGAAACAAGCTAGCTTCCCAGTTAACTATTTTCAAGCATGATTCGACCAGGCACAAAGCAAGAGAAAAGTAGCTAGCTAACAAGGCAATCAAACAAGCTAGCTTCCCAGTTAACTATTTTCACAATGAATTCGGCCAAGCACTGAATCAGGATAAAATAGCTAACTAACAAAACAATCTAGCTAGCTCAGAGAAGAAATAAGCTAGCTTCCCAGTTAACTATTTTTACCATGAATTCGGCCAAGCATAGAATCACGATAAAATAGCTAACTAAGAGGCAACAAAGCTAGCTGGGAAACATCCCAAGTTAACTAAATTAAAGGCTAACCAGCTGAAAGTATTCATTCATAAAATTTTGCTTGATGAGACTCATTCTAAGGCACCTGTACTCATAGTTGTTAAAACCGGACCGGACCGGTCGGTTGAACCAGTTGAATCGGAGGCCAAGCCGGTCCGATTCTAACATAAAACGGATATGTAAGAGACCCGAATAACCCGGTCAACCCGTTCGGTTCACTCGTGAACTGGTCAACCTGGTCTGAACCGAGTCACGGGTTTATCAATGCCATTTCAAATTTTCTTATCTTTGACATTTCAAATTCCTAAGAGTTTATGATAACTTTTTCTTATTGGGATGCTCGCAAGTTTTATGGAGAAAGAAAAGGAGATCATGTAAAGAAGAGCATAGGTGAGAGGAGAATAAAAAAGAAAAAAAAATGAAAAAATAAAAATTTTATGGGAATCAAGATGGAAAAGTAGAGACAAAGGGAAAATGATAAAAACAAAGAAAACTCTGATAGAATTTTTTTTTAAAAAAAATTTTGAGAAAAAGTTAAATCTGACTAAATGGGTACGCAGATTGAAAGTAAGCAAATTTTAGAGATTAAATAAGATACCAAAAAAATTTTTTTTAAAAAAAAAAAGATTATAAAAATTAGTATTCATTTATTTATTTTATTAAAAAATATATATTTTATTAATATAAATATATTTTTTATATTAAAATAATTGATCTATGGTTCAACCGGTGACCCGATGGTTGAACCAGTGACCCGGTGACCCAAGCCTTTGGCTGGGTCAATGTCCGGACCGGTCTAACAACTATGCCTGTACTTTTCTGCATTAATCTTAGTCTCCATAATAAATAAAGTTAGTCCTTACTTAATTGTTTTTAATCATCAAAATTAATCTGGACCAACAGCTTCTTTTCCTATTTCTAGCCAGCAAATATGAGTTGGAAGAAACAAGATAATGTGATGCCACCGTCTAGCTACAAGCAACAAATTAATCTGGACTCATTGGTACAGTAATAAGCCTTATATACATCATCAAAATCAATGAAGAAACAAAAGAATGCTGAACTCCATAAATTTTAAACTGAGTACACATAGATGTTTTTTTTTTCCATAAATGCAAGTTCCATTGATGTTTTTTCCATCCAATATTGTCCAACTTCCATACCAACGAGAGAAAAGAAAGAAATGGTTCTGAAGGCTCGGCTACTCTAGATATATATTCAAATTTTTTTAAGTTTTAATTAGATGATGTCCTTTCAGCCATGGCATAATTAATTATTTATCCATTATCTTCGTATTCCCCAGCTTTGATATGTTACATATTTCCACTTGTTCAACTGATCATCTTGCACCATGACGACAAGTGAGAGTATTGTACAAATCAATAAAAAGTTTGACCAACGTGAAAAAGAAAAGAAATATAAAGCCACCAAGATGTTTAGCCAAGCCACTTTCTCACTCTCTTAGGAGTCTTCTTTCCATCTGTGTAGATGACAGCAGATGACTAATGTTTGACTAGAAGTTTCCTGTCTTTAGAGTTTCGAACCAGGAAAACAAGAGAAAAGAGGATGAAAACCAAACAATCTAGCCTGCATACTTGAACGAGACCATAGCATTAAATAAATATTCTTCGCACAATATTCACAGGTGTAGCGGCTAGAAATTAAGTTCGGTACGTAACACCATGCAAGGATTTATAACATGGATGGTATACAAGCACAATTTCAACAGAGGGGAATTTTGCTTTGACCAGAACCTTCACAAGCAACAAATTAACTCATGCAATTTTTTTTCCTATGTAATGCATGAAGCAGGGAACTTTGTGGGGAATGTTCTGAACATGGTCGGCCTAAAAACCAAGCAGCTTAACACTGGGAGTGAGAAGTGTTTTAAAAATCAGTAAAACCAGTGCAAAGATGATTTATCCTTCTTAGTCTTCTACAAAACTACTATTATTGCAATCAAATACATTAACTTAATGCAAGTACCAAAGTTGCAAACACCATGCTCAGAAATTAAATTGAGATATATATATATATATATACGCACACTGTCAATTATAGGCAACAGAATGGAAGGCAACTATGAAAAATAACTACAAAAGCACTTTAGATAATCAAGGACATGTTCAGGCGTAGCAGCTGTCGCAGAGCCACCCGGTGAATTAATGAACAACTTGATGCGTACCAGCTGTCACAGAGCCACCTGGTGAATTAATGAACAACTTGATGTCCTTCTTTTGGCCCTCTGCATCTGGAGATAAGAGCTGGCTGGTAATCAGATCAGCAGTCATGTCTTCCACCTGCTCATCATTTAAAAGAAGTACAAAAAAAAAAAAAAATTTCTCATAATTTAACTAAAAATAAAAGATTAATATTTCATCCTGAATCGGTACAATTTATTCAAAAATGAATTAGAGCTCCCAAAAAATCAGCAAATCATAGCAGAATACCCACTCTCTATATTCACAATCAAATTTTGATAACAAATATTTTGAACTAGCTGAAGTTTGCTTATGGTTTTATACTCTGGTCACATATAACTTCCAACACAATTTCTTTTCCAAGATCCCTGTAATTCAAATGTATCATGAGCCATACTTCTATTAATTCCTAGTCAATACCATGCGCTCCAACTCAAAAAGTGGCTTTAAATATTTTCCCTACTTTCTTTCAGTTTTTCTCCACTTCTTTTGGACCTTCATGCGAGCTCCATTTGTAGTGAACCCTCTCCAACAGGCATTCCAAATTGGCTCTTATGTCTCTTGGATGAAACAATTGGTTTCTCCATCCTTTGCAGATTGCAATGCATCAAATCAACGCATCAATCCTAAAACATCGTAAATACAAATTGTATTCTTCTTATACCCCAATATTATTATTCTTATGCCATAGAAAAATCTATTCCGGGTTATGGTACATCATGTGAACAAGTAGACTGCAAAGCTTGTGTCCACAAGTCCACTCCTTATTTCCAGTCTTCAAATCCATAGGGAATCTTTTTAAAGTGATAACTTTTAGCTGGCTTCAGAGAAGGATTAGGATCAGGTCTGGTCCAATTTGAAAGCGATAACTTTCGGCTAGCTCCAGTAAAGGACTGGGGTCAGTTAAATTAATCTATCTATTATGTGGCTAATTTTTTTCCGTAAATCAGTTAAACTGGTTCCAGGGTTGGACTTTGTTTGCACAAGGATTTTATAAAAAACGAAGCCTATATGTGTGCAGCTTTGCCATCTGATTCTTTAATTAATAAGTGACACTTGTTTAACAACTTCTCTCAATATCCTTTAAGTGTTTCTTACTTAATAACAGCAAATATATATAGCTAGTTAAATAGAATAGTTGTACATATGTCGCTTTCTAAGTGACATCATAGAGTAAATACCATAAGCACTGCACCTAAGGAAGTTTGGACCTTTTTTGTATAAGCTTGCCAATCTTCTCCCTCTCCAGTTTTTATGTAAAAGAAAGGAGGGGAAAAAAAAAAAAAAACCCTTAAGGCTTTCTCCTAGATATTTAACAAAATTGATGATTGAATGGACTGCCATTTAACATCATATAAAATTTACCCTTAATGTGTATCATTGGGTACTAGAATGCTTAGATATCTTGATATTAATGCTTAGATATCTTGTAATAATAAACGAAAACAGTGCCACAACTGTTGGCAACTTATTGAGGTGCATGCTTGATAAGAACTACGCTTCATTGCACTAAAGAGTTTTATCCAAGAAGAAACTCTAGTTAAAGGTTGATTCTAAAGTTTGAACATAGGCAAAACCATAGATAAAATTTGAAGAAACGCTTTACATTTTGAGGTGAGGTGCCTTGTGATAATTACAGGAGAAGAATCCCTAACCATTATCCCATACAACAAAGTTTTGGTCATTGCAACCTGCGCCTAAGACTAGCCAAAATGTGATTTAAATCCCTCCAAAGCCTGCCTGCCTGCATTACCCTTGTTCTCCTTATCTAGAAACCTCACATTGCTGGGAGTGTCCCAGAAACTCCGTCTCCCAGTTCAGCTTGGAAGCAACTCTTTCATGGCGAGGGAAGTACTCCTAAAGATCACACAGGCATGGAAAATTCAATGCTTGTAAGTCGTAATATGAGAGCACTGCATGAAAACTGGTCTTATATATTTCCAATATATAAACTGCACTTGGCTGTAAAGTTATGTAAAATTCTTATTACCTCTAATTTCTTCACCAATTCCTTGGCTGTTGGAGCTGAAACAATGATGTGGCGGGCACTTGGCTTGATGAAACCCTCCTCCACAGCCTTGTCAATGAAAGTTAACAATGAGTTGTAGTAGCCATCAACGTTCAGCAACCCCACCTACAAAATGCTCAAAAATTTAACAGAGTTTGAGAGTGTTGCAGCTGGTGACGCTCAAATGCAAAGATACTTACAGATCCAAAAACAAAAAAAAAAAAACATTCACATTATCAAAGTTCATAAAAACTCAGCTCATTTTCTCATTAAATAAGATGATAAAAAAATAAGTAAGCATTTTTTTTCGGCAGAGTTGTCCAAATTACTTGTGTTTGAGGTGAGTCAACCCGAAAAGTTGGATGAGTCAGAAACTGACCTTGAAACTTTTTGACTGTTGACATGGACTTGAGGTCAAAATAGAAGAAAAAGTTCAAGTCAACCAGCCAGACTTTTAAAATGTGCAAAATATTTTAAGATATGAAAAGAAAAAAGGGTAAACATTATCAGCAAAACTGACCTAATTACTACTTGAAGTTGCCTAGTGGTCAACAGAGCAAGCTAATAAAATATCCAGGAAACCAGTCATCTCGTGCATCCATTCCATTTTCTCTTCTTTTTTTTTTAAAGTATAGATTATGGTTGGAGGTTAAGACCCTTCCCATCACAGGGCTTTACGCACCCCAGCATATAGGCACAAACTAGACGAGTTCAATACCTTAACCTTCGCCAAATGGACGATAACAACCTCTTCTATCAAGCCCCAAATAGATCTGTGGATTTTCATTCATACAGTAGTTCAACCATGCAGTTGTCACACTTCTTTTTTTTTTTTTTTTTGACCGAAAAAAAGCATCGAAGCAAACGGTAATCCAAGAGATAACTATTGGAAGAGAGAAAATCATTACCGGCTTGTCATGTATTCCTAGTTGAGCCCATGTAATCACTTCAAGCAACTCTTCAAGGGTTCCGTATCCTCCTGCAAAGTACACTAAATTAGCTTTGAGCTATAACAACAATTTACTGTTCTGAGACTGCTCTAACTTCTTCCTGACAGGTTGTTTGATATTTTCCTTGAAGACTCATAAAACTTGAGCATCCACCAGTTGGAGAAAATTAAGATGCCAACAAGCTCTTTTTCGGTTGTTTTTCCATCAGGAAACACGTTTATGATCCTTCTATGCTAACCAGGGGAGCAGCAGCAACTTATAATAAAGTTTAAATACTTTATCAAAATGTTCAGAATTATCTCAGTAATGACAGATTAGAGGGAACATAATTTTTATTTGCAGTTATTCAATTCTTTAGACCTCTATCATACTTTCAGAAAATTATATCGAGCTTTTTTTTTCTTTGACAATTTGAGAAATTAGAAAAGGGTCTTAGCTAGCTGTACTTTTCCTTCAATCTCATGAGAATATTTTGACTGTTTCAGCACCCATTCACTCGTTCATTTAAAATCCCATCTGTAGTCTAAACAACAAGGAGCTTCTTGTGAAATATCCAACCTGTCGAAAGTCTTGCCTTCACGAGGCAAACAGTATTTCTGAGAAAGATCAAGCCATCCAGCATTTTCTCATAGTACAATTACTACATTATACCTTAAAAAATAAAATTAGCAATTTAGCCATTCCATGATGATAAAATAATCCAATATTTTTTTTTCCTATATTTAATTAAGGGGATCTATGTAAATGGAGTTTGAACTTTTGAGAAAACCTAAAACTAAAAGAATAGACATCCTGGTCACAAAACTTAAAAAAAAAAAACCTAAAACTAAGAGAGTAGGCATCCTGGTCAAAAACTTAAAAAAAAATAAAGAAAAAGTAGAAGAAAAGTTCAAGTTGTTTGCTGGCAAGTCGGAGAAACTAACTTGTGCTCTAACTTGATTCTAGCTGATATCTTCTTCTAGACTTTGAAGTCCTAAACATTGAGTAGTCCTAAGAGTATCCATTTTGTCTACTTTATCTCTTTGTTTGAGATAACAGTTCACTGATAAATATGCAGGCCTTACACTAACCAGGTAAGGCAATAAAGGCATCAGAGCGTCTGGCCATCTCTGCCTTCCTTTGGTGCATGTCTGCAACTGCCTTCACCTCTCCCACAGTCTCACCAGTTATCTGCCAAAAGTTACCAACAAAACCATATAAAGATATTATCTTCGCATGAAATATGAGGGATTGAATGAATGCAGAGAGAGAGAGAGAGAGAGAGAGAGAGAGAAGAGAGGGGGGGGGGGGGGGGGGGGGGGGGGGGTGTTGCTGGTTTGCGCTTAAGCTGCAAGTACTTCGCCAAGGTCATATTAGTGTCTTGTGTAGTTGTGTGCAGAGAAGCAATGATGATTGTTGTCAGAGGAGGCAAGAAAATTGAGAACTTAGTTTATTAGTATCTGCGAAAGACTCATAGAAAAGGACAGCCACAAGTGAACAACCAGAAGAATGGAATATTAAATTCTTGCTTGAAGGGAAAAAAAAATTTATGAAAATTAAAATAATATTAATATTAATTAGGAGGAAAAAAACCCAAAACCATTTGAAAATATATAACTTGGAGACTTGGACGCAACAAATATGAAAACCCAGTGAAAGAATTAAGAGGAGGAATTACAAAATTAAGATTGGAGAAACTCCATTAACATGCGAACTTATTCAAAATTAAAGATTTAGATTTCTTTTTGCACGTGCTAGGAAAACTTTAAAATGAGGATATTAGATTGCAGAAGATAATGGAAGTCTGTTTGGGAAAGCCAGCCACTGGGAAAATAAATAAATGTTAATTAATTATTAACAAAAGATAGCCAACCCAAACAGTTCATAAGATACAAGTTCTCGATTTTTTTTAAAAAATAAACTATTTATTATTGAAAATGTTAATTCATGAGAACAGACATACCTCTCGAGGCATGAGAGTCTTGGGAATAACACTGCATGGAGACCAATGATATGTTAAAATATGCTAAATGAAAACAAACAACATGATTTCATATAAAACTCCTAAAAATATATTCAGAAAACCATGAAATAAGAATGAAATAAGACTCACCCAATCACATGCCTTCCACCATCATATACAGCTTGAGAAACCAAACCCATTAAGCCAACACTGCCACCGCCGTACACCAGATCAATGTTCCGTGACACCTGAAATAATCCAAACCATTTCATCCAGGGGGAAAAAAAATCCAAACCGTCAGAACAATAATCCAACAAAAAAAAAAAAAAAAAAATTCAAGTAAAACGAAACCCAATATCGCAGTAATGGAAAGTGGAATCCTATAAAACTGTCTAATGTCGCATTTAAATGAGAGATAGAGAGGTGGGTAGGGGCCTCTTGCACTTGCCATGAGCAATGGCTTTAATCCCGAGGTTTTCTAAAATGAGAGGGGCCAATCGATTAACGGCCATCCATATCACCATGAAACATGCTGGAATAGTAAAGATTAAAACAGAGAGAGGGAAAAAGAACCAGAGAAACAGAGATACATGACAGAGACTGCAACAACTAGTAGAGACAGAGAAGGGAGAGGGGTGGGGTGCAAAAAGGAACGTCGCCAAAGAAACAAAAGCGATGCCCGAGGAATCCAAAGGAGCGAGGGAGGCGCACTCAGTTGCCATTATACTTTCATGAGAAGAAAGTTTCGTCAAAAGTTTATATTAAGAAATTAAAAAGGAGAAGAAGAAAGAGATGATGCGAAATGACGAGCCCACAACAATTACAAACCCATGTAACACGACAGCACTTGAGCTTTAAACAATAACCAGGTAAAAGTAAGGTGGACATAAAGCTAGTATAAACGAAAGAGAAAAGAAAGAATACTTAAGCTTCAAACATCCCAATCTTTACATATCTAAAGAAGAAGATGGGGATCTTGTTTTAAATAATAACAAACTAGATGCACTCGAAGTTCGTTGCAAGGAAAGAAAGAAGTCGGGAGAAGGCAGTATAGAATACCAGCTCCTTGCCAAGCTCAATGGCAGCATCCTGGTAGCTTTTCTTCTTCCCCTGGCTACTCCCACAGAAGACGCAAATCCTTTTGAATTTGGACCGATCCATTTCCTTCTCCTTATCCATTCCTCTCCCTCCTTTTCTCTCTCTTTCTCTCGCTCGCTCGCTCGCTCTCTCTCTCTCTTTCTCTTTCTCTTTCTCTTTCTCTGTTTCTACTATAGTAATTCTTAGCTGGTGGCACAGCGGAATACAAATATCCACTGCAGCCTTGATCCCTTGACCACTTCGGAGTGCGCCACCACGCGCTTATATAAAACAGAGGGGGGTGGGACTGGCACGTGCTAACAGCCACACGCGCGCCCGCCGTGGGGACGCCAAAGTAAATAAATAACTCGGAATGGAGTGTCCGGCTGTTTCCTCATCAATGGGTTTATTTGCTTCCATATTCCCCCTTCCATGAAAATATTTCGCACACTTACACGTGTGCGTACACGCGCTGACATCCGATAAATAAATCAGCAAGTAGCGTGCATCACGTGAGGCATATTAATATTTGTACGTGAAAAAAAAAACCATAACAGAAAATAATCAAGATATTGTTTTTTTAGTAAAATTAAGACAAAATACTTGAATGAAGTAGGAAAAACTAGAAGATCGTCATATTAGATTGAATTAGAAAGCCGTACAAATTAATGTCTTAATGATTTATTAATCTCTTCCATAATGAAATGCATGGAAAAAAATATTTTGCTTACATCTTATTTTTCACATTTTATGACTGACTTTGCATACACAAATAAAAAAAAAAACAATGCCAATTTTTGTTTATGATAACTTCTACTAAAAAGTAATTAGATGCGTATATTTCTAATGCTACGAGAAATAAACTTTTTGATTGAGTTGTTTGTTAGTAAGCTTCGAGTCCTTAAATCTATGTTTTTGTAGAGTAATGATGCAGAGCTTTTGTAATATGCAAAAAGATAATTACCTCGCCATGTAGCAAGAAATGATTTGGCGTAAGTTCCAAACTTTGTTATCATATATATATGTTGATTAATTATGAAGTTGCCCATCAATAATAGGTGCTCTGAAATATTTTTATTATTATTTTTTTGAAATTGTGAATGTAATATTATAATTAAAAAATTTGTTTCTTCTTACTTTTTTTTAATCCACCGTTTTAGGTTTCTAACTGGGTTGGGAATTGAAGAGCATGTATGTATTTTTATTGCTCTCTTTAATAAGAAGACACTTGTTCAATTTGATTATGAATCAAAATTTTAATTTTTTTTAAAAAAAAATCATATATCTACTTCTAAAGCAATGGATGATCAGAGCTCTCTATGAATTGTTCCTTGTATAAAAGATGAACATCATATATGCATGAGATTTAATCTATACAACATACATTTTTTAGAAATATTTTGCAAAAATTATTTTGACAAAACATGGCAAACAAAATGCTCACTTGCCCGCTTTGATTATCTCTTGTTGCAATTACCGAACTTTGTGTTGTGAGAGTGAAAGCTTACATATTAGCTAGTTGATGGCATCACAAAAGTTTGTTTTGTTTGAGGTATAAGTAGTTATCTTGAGTTTATCTGCACTATCTTGCCGAAATTGTTATATATATATATGTGTGTTATAGCATGGAGTAACTTGAAGTATAGGAAATTAGTTTGAAAGTTAACATTTGTCACTCTGGTCAAGAGAATAAGGGTTTGGAATTCGCTAATATTGAATTAGGATTTGTGCTGAGACCTCCTCTATCTCAAAAAAAAAAAAAAATTTCCAATCTATATTTAATCTCTTCTTGGCCCTATTATATCTTTATATATTCAATAACATATTTTCTCTAGACGATGGCCAAAACATATATAATAAAAAATTAAAAGCAATCTGGCATAATGCGCCGTGGGGGGATTGTTATTGAGAAGGTGAAGGTGGTACTCTCGCAGCTCAAAACGCGAGGCTTAGCAAAGAGAAAGGGGAGGAAGTAGACATGGAGATGGAGGTGAGCAAGGATAGAAAGGACGAGAGACACTAATAAAATAATGATGAGGATGGGCACACATTTATCGTTGGGTTAAGGGAAGAACAAGAAGATATGAAATTGGTGACGAGTTTGGAGGATATGATATTTGCATTGATACATGCATGTAGATTGATGCTTACATGCTAGAGAAAACATTGATACATGCATATAGACTGATACACATATATAATCTACACTAATACACACGTCTTAGAAGTAAGGCATATCTTTCTGTTTCATTCACCCTCTCCAACTACCAAGAGATTGATACAAATACTGGTAGTTTTCTTTTTCAACATGCATTAATCAATTTGATATACAAAATAAAATTTGTTACTATAAAATATAATTATCATCAACTATATAATCTGATAAACCTTTATTGGATATCCAATACTGGTAATATATATACATATATGTGTTTTTTTTTTTATTTTGTCATACTAAGTCCAATCTTTAGCACATGCCTATTAATTCTTTTGCTTAACATATGTATATCTTTTCTTAGTATATAATCTTGTTTGCTATCTAATAATTTAACTTATACTTAACTAGTGTGGCATATATACATATCTACAAATATGTTTAAAATTCACAACTATAATATATTGATACTTAACATTTTCATAATTCCTATTTTGATTCCTAGGCAGCATCAAATAACAAAGGGTAAACCAATCCCTCCAAAATTGAAGTATGATGCCTTCACCATGACTAAAGATGATGCACCAATAAAGAGTTTATGAAAATCCTTCCATTGAAAAAAAAAAAAAAATGACCTTAAAAAACTAGGGAAAACTAGGCATTGAGAAGAAAAGCCTTGTATATCTTTTGAGCTAGTCTTGATTTTAATAATATATGTATTCTTATCTATTTAAAATAAAAAGATTGGGATAGATGTATAGTAATATAAATAAAATAAAGAAAATAAAGTTATTTATTAAAAGAAATAAAGGTAGCATCAATTAGAAATGGATTAAAGAAAGGATAACTTAAATGGTATAGTAAAAAGAAATGACTTAATGCATATAAAAAGAAAAAAATAGAGATAAATAAAAATTTATATAAGAAAAAGTAATAAAAAAATTAATTTTTAAATTTTATTAAAAATATGATTTAAAACTAAATAGAATGAAAAAAAAATTGTATAAATTAATTTAAAATAGTTTTAATTAAAATTTTATTATTATTGTTATATATATTAGCTACTAGATCAAAGAAGCATACCGATAGATACATATAGCTAGAAATAATATAAGCTAGAAGAGTTTAAATATACTCTTAATTATGAAGTGTTTTTATTTTTATTTTAACAAAGTCAATTAAACTTTTTAGTTTGAACAATATTATTTAATTTTTAAAACTAAAATCCATTTCTTGATGATTGAGCCTAGCTAGCTGCTTTTGTAGGCAACAATAGAGATCTCTTAAATTTCTTTTATGATCGTATCACAGTTCACTGCAATACATTCTAGCATGATATTTATTGCGTACTAGCATCGCATAATAATTGCAACTGTACAATAACAGCACCCATCACACTGTTATCATTCGAACAAAGTTTTGCTGGTACTTGTCTTTGTAACATGAGGCCCTTCACCATTTTTATACTAATTCATAATAATATGTAAGCAGTACCATCTAGCCAAAAAAAATAGAAAAAACATGCAAATAGTACCACATTGTACTTGAACTCTATTTCGAATGCATCAATTTATCAATGACGGCTATTTATTTTTAACATGCCCCATGAAATGATAGTCATATATAAGTAAAGCTTGATTTTTTTTTTTAAGGAATACTAGCTATAAGGAAGTAGCTTAATTAGCTGAATCCTAAAATCAACGGTGCTTTGCCCCCCGGCCAAAAGTTTTCAAACATATAAAACTTATTAAAGAACTACTATTTTGGAAGTACTCTCTCATGGACACCCAGTGCTTGCCCATGATGTCCTGAAACTAGGCTCTGAATGGTACGCATTAAGTGTAGGTGCTTTTGTTTCAGACTTTAATGCCCATTTTACTCCAATTTCTGCAACCAAAGCCCAGCGTTGTTACGGACATTATGGCGCCCATGAGGGCATGTGAATCTTTTTCTTAATGTACTGAAATTATTGTTTCACGTACGCCGGTGCATTCCCATAATGGGTGCCGAACTCCTGTTTCGAATGACACGCATGGGTGCAGCTCGTGATTTTATCCAGCTTTTAATAATATCTATTTTACCTCCTGGTAGTCTAGCAAAATCCTAATGCGTAGGAGAGGCCTTACACTATTTTTTTTTTTATAAAAAAAAAGATATAATATATTTCAGAACATTATGAAAGAATATGGATTAATTATTTTAAAATTTTCTAATGTAGTCTACCGTAAAAACTTATGACTTCTATAAAACATATATTTTATAATTCTTAAAACAATATGGGAGTCATCATCTTCTTACTATTTGAAGAATAATGTCAAAAAAAAAAAAAGTACTTAACAGTGAGACTCATGATGAGATTGAATTTATTATCTGAAACCGCACCACAGTTGTACTTTATTAGTAGCTAGGGTCATTCATTGTTGGATATTATTACTCTTGCAATGAATAAGTTATAAGCTATTTAAGAGGACATTTTCTATATAGCTAATGGGCGAAGGATTATCGATCGTGCTTGTTTTAAAAGAAAACTATATATATATAAGTTAATAAATAGGTATATAAAGAAAAAAAAGAAAAAAAAGAAGAAGGAGAAGAAGGGGCCGCGGGGGGAAGAAAGAAGAAAAAGAATTGTTTGCTAATAATGAAGGTTACTTGCATAGAGGAGAAGACACACACAAGGCGAAGGGGGTGGGGGGACCGCATCATGCTTTTTATTCATGGACATGAAGAAGGCGGTGATGGGGGACCGTCGATGATAGCGCAGCATTGAAGAAATGGGAGGACATCACCTCATAATATTTTTTTATAGCCTTCTCATCTATTTGCACCCTCGCTGCCGCATGAAGAGGAAACAGAGTATTTTTATTCCACACGCTCACCCGATTCCCCATGCCCCTGGCCTCCCTTTCGGACCAAGCATGCTTTCCATCGCCCACGCCGCCCTCTCTTCCATTAATTCCGGCCCCTTGCTATCATTCATTTATTCTCTCTCTCTCTCTCTCTCTCGAACGCTACTACTTTCATATCATATGCCAGTTCTATTTATTTATTTATTTATTATGCCTCACATTACCTTATATTGTGTCATAACCTCTCTCTCCAAGGCTCCCCTTCATTGTTTTCTACTTCCCAAGACTGCAGGAGCTGCGCTCTGTCTCTTTTAAAATAATGCCAACGCTCGTATGATGTTTGGAGATCCCAAACTCACTTTCTCTACGGCTCTTCCTCCCCTTTTAGCTCTTCCTTTTTCTCAGTGAGTAACTTTCTGCCGTCAATCCACAGCAGCAGACCAATGGCCGAGAGAGAGAGAAGGGATTAAAAAAAAAAAAGAACGTACTTCCTCTCGCGGGAAATTTATTTGAAGCAAAACTCGCACGATAAATTCATCATCCGTCTTTGGATTCCTTCTTCCCAGTTAACAAGAGCACGCTTTATAATAATATATATTCGTCAATTTATCATCCTCAGCAACTCGACACGTGGATCATCCAATTTTTTTTAAAAAAAAAAAATCGAAGCACCCATCCATCAATGCGTACTCTCCATGCTTGCATCATTCTGTCATCCGTTAATTAAACAAACAGAGCAAGGATGGAGGGAATCCATCATGCGGAGATGAACCTTGGAATGGGCCCCAAGAAGACAAAGAAAAGAGCTCCTCGAACGGGCCCAAGTGGTCCACAGCGGGACCGAGCATCTCCGCCCCTCGGCCGAGCTCCACGCAACGTGGATGATCGATCCCCACTTCCAGCTTCCGGACGTGTAATGTATATATGGCTCGTGTGCATGGATGGAAGGCTGGCATGGCGGTGGAGAAAGAAATGGACGGCCGGCCGGCCGGCTGGATTTTTGCAGCATTCGACGACACATCGTTCTCAAGATGTGACGCTTGATCCAATGGGGGCTGCTGCGCGCTATGCGTTGTTACAGGTATTCGAAGAATGTTTGTCGATGCCGTCGACAACGATTACGCATCTCCATCGTCATCCGCTGAGAGATTTCCACCGGATAATATTGGGCACTTCTTCTTCTCTTAGGAAGTCAGCTTCTTAATTAGCCGTTCGATTGCGAGAGTTTAAGTGCTTCTTCAACCTTATCATAATGGTACGTGATGAGTGAAGGAGATATATATATATAACATGACCGCAAACCATCAATAATTTGAGAAAAAAAATTGATGGATTAGAGAAGAAAAAATTAGATTTGAATTCAAAATTTTGATGCAACCCAAATATGAATTGAATTTGAATTATCCCATCTTCGCAAGATGCATCAGTAGCTCGATTCGTTGCTCCTCGATGGAATGCGGGCAATTACTGAAATCCAATTGGCTACTGCTCTAAGAGACGAGAACGATCCTTCCCATTTTGTCACGTACCGTAACGTCATCAAACCCAAATTACGTCCGGTCTCCAAGGCCACAAGCTACAAACGAGATAGAATTAAGTTTACGGATGGCGTAGTAGTGGGATCCAAATCATAACAACTTTTTGATTCCCGACCATGTTCTCAGCCTTAAAAGAGAGCTTTCATCAATGTCTTGAGAGCAATTGAGTTGCGTGTAGCATTTGGCCATATATATATACCCACATAAACAAAGGTCACAGCCCTATGTCGGCTGCCTTTATTTGACCTACTTTTTTTTTTGGATTGGGATTGGGATGTATCATTGGCGAAATCCTCAGCATTGAAACAAGCCAGGATTTTCTATATGGAACTCCTTGACGACTTCGCCATCAAAGTGTTCAAGGATGTAGCCTTTATTAGTGCCAAAAAAAAAAATTCGAAAAAAAAAGAAAAAGAAAAACAGAACACGAAGTGGATCTCCACCAATTAACTTTTTGTAAAGGCTTGGTTGAGTGCGACTTTGGCCACGCTAGTCTACGAGGGACTAGAGTGACGACGGCCTCGGCAAAATCCAAGTTGGCAGGAATCTTTAGAAACGAAACCAAGCTCTGGTTTGATGACCGGAAGAAAGAAAGACAGCGGACAAATGGGCATTCATTTGTCAAGGAGCCAGAGGAGGTCGGTCAAAAGCACTTTCTATAGCGTATCCATACAAAGATCTCAGGAAAGTATAGTGCTGCTATAAATCCATACAAAAAGGAAAAGCTTTAGGGGGGAGACGGCAGGCGGATTTCGTTTTTGCCCACCACTTGCCTGACAATGCTATCTTCTGAGAAGGCACGTAAAAAAAAAAAAATTTCCATGGATTTTGGATCCCTTCTGATCCATTCGTGCTGCTTTTCCTGTGGAGCTAGCTATCGTGCTCGCAGATGTGGCATGGCCTCTCAAGGAAAAAGCGACACCTAGCCAGCTCATGTCGGGCGGATAGAACTTGTCCGGGAAAAAGTACAAACGTTATTAGATCCAGTCTCAGTAAAATTATACGCACAATTTTGTAAGACAGTGATATCGTTCAAATATTTATATAAGTTAAAAAAAAAATTTAAATAATATATTTTTATCAAAATCCATATGGATTAGTTGTTTAGCCGCATATTATTTATATGTTAAGAAGTTTTTATGATAAATAATATCAGAATGGATGCATACTTATAATTGAATTCGTTTGAGTGATGGCAATATACGAGAGTTCATGTTAATAAATGTTTAGTTTTGCGATATCAAAGACTTTGGATGATAGTTTTGGTTTTTTTTTTTTTTTTGAATAGCATCATAAGTTATGGTAAGATAAATATAAATAAGTAAAATTTAATTAATTTAATAAAAAAATAATTAGCATGATTAACACTTCTGAAATCTCTCTATACTTTAGATATATACAAGTAATCATATGTTGCCGAGGGTTTATATTTTATAGTTCCTAAGTACCTAAATTTCCCGCTAGATTTTTTTTTTTTTTTGGAGGAAATTCTTTCCAGCGTTTGCCTCTCCTAAATCCTGCCGCGTCAAAGGTTTAGTCTTATCTTTTGCCCAGAAAATCATTGCGAGTCAATGCTTTGGCGGCTGGCACCAACAATAGAGTCCGAATAACAATCCACTTACCATGGAGGTGGAAATCCAGCTGTCGTTTCGCGCGTTTAAACTTTAGACAACCCTTACGAGGTATCACGTGTTTGGTTACTTAGGTAGCGTTTGATAGACAGTGTTGGGATAAGATGGGATAGAATATTTTATGAATATTTTTTTATTATTCAAATATTATAGATTAGAAAGGATAGATTTAAAAAAAATTAATCAGACGAAATAATTCCTCATAGGATTAATCATGGTTAATTACCATGGATTATTTCTTAAACTTATGGCTTTTGGGAATAGGAATATCCCCATATCCTCTATTTCAAACACTACCTAAGGATATTCCTTTATCCCATTGATGCAAAGAGGTAAATTTGAATAACATTTTACTCTTAAAAAAATACTTATTCTCTCGGCTATCCTTGGATAAATGCTATCCCATACATTTATCAAAGGATAGCTTTTCCCCTATCAAACACTGCCTTAATGAATATATCTTGAGAAATTTTTATTTTGCAACTAAAAATCCTCCTAGAATCTATCTCGATATAAAAAATATTTTGAAATCATTTTCAATAATTTGAAAGAACTAAAAAATATATATTTTATTTTTATTATTTTAAAAAATAAAAAAATTGTTTTTATTTAATTTTTATATCATTTTTTTTTTGTTATCATCCCAATATTATTACCAAGATCATAATACCATTTTTTTGGTTACTTTTTCACATATTTATCATAAAAATGGTGTAATTAACCGCATTCTTTGTCTATCACACCTTTACCTTCTTCAACTATCTTATCCTTTTTCAGCATTATTATGTTTATAATTTTAGAAATAATTAACTATAAAATATAATTTTTAATATAAAACGATTTTTTATTTAAAAAAATATATTAAAAAAATAGTAAGTGATGCCCATGGGTTAGGTTTGGTCCCCTGGCCAGGATTCAAGTTCCACTCAGACTAACACTATAATCTTATGATATAACTGGGACAAGACCTGATTTAACGTGATTAGACACAGCACAATAATTCCAGGTCCATCTGGACTCAAACTTGAAAAATTAATGGACTCAGACAGGCATTATAATGGATCAGATCTGTCTCCAAATCTTTACCCCAAAATAGTTTAGCCATTCAAGGTCAAGCAGAACATCGACACAATCCAACCAACTTGAAAACATGGAACCTTATTCCCTGATGATAAGATTCCCAGTATGCTCATGTTAGTTGAGACGTTCCTGTAACCATCCTTAAAACGACATCACCACAGCACCCGACCATCAAACCAAGCAGTGGTTGGTGATTGAAATCGGGGAAGTTTGGGCCATCAAACCGAGCTTTTGTCCTCCTTGTCGGGAAGGTGTTCGTCAAGTCTGATGACTAAATGGTCTTGTGATGGAGCTTTCAATGTTCCATTTGAAAATCCTAATCCTTTGCTTTAAAAAGGAAAAGAAGTATGAGAAGGATAAAAGGTAAATAACCATTGAAAATTAAAGAGGAGAACCAAAAAATAAATAAATAAATAAATAAAAATAAGAAGAAGATGAAGGGTAGATGTCTAGATTAGACTTGATAGAATGTAAGGTTTTACTAACAGGCCTATCTACAGACCAAAAGCTCTTTGCTTTTGTCAATCTGATGGTGAACTCCACCAACCAGAACCACCAACCCATCTTGTGCAAGAGATCAGGAGGTTATTGGCCGTTTTGGTTCAATGCAACGTCACGGTGACAAGGTTTGTCCTATCAAAATAAAAAGAAGGTGCTTTCAAAATATGTAACACCTCAAACCGTTCTGCTGATTCAATTAGTTTCAGTGAATCAAAACTATATATGTAATTAAAAAATGAATGAAAATTAATGTCTAGTTAACTCTGTTAAAAATCAAAATCGTATATTTAAAAATTTAAATAAAAATTAATAAATAGTAAATAAATATTTAGATCGATTTGGTTTAATTAATTTTATTAGCGGATTAAAATCAAATGAAGTTAATGAATAGCAAGTAGAGTTGAAATATAAGCAGATAATACTTTTTTTTCATCAAATACAAAACTATATTTTGGATATTATAATGTATTTAAAAAAAGAATGAAAATAAATAGAGACTGAGAGATGCTATGGATATATATATATTCAAATATATTTATTTTTTAGCTCTGTTTCAATGATATTGTAATAACAAAATAAGGACGTTAGGCAAAAGTCGAAGACTTCGAATGATGGTTTCTGATGGCTGGTGCTGAAGTTCGATTTCTGAAAAAAATATTAAAAAATTTATAACTAAAAGCTTATAAAAAATATATAAGAAGCTTTCAGTAATAAAAAGGATGTAATCATATGAGAGAAAAGTTTAACGTTAACGTGAGTGGATGCTACCAAGAATGATGCAGAGAAATTTTAAATAATATTTAAGATAGCTTTAGATAAAGTGAACGAGGATCCAATAAAAAGTTGAAATAAAGGTATGATAATTTTAGTTATGGTTGCGTATGCATTGTAAGTTTTATTTTCAAGCCCATAATATGCTGCATATAAAACTATAAAGAATTATTATGAAAACGATTATTATGAGATGAATCAATATAACAAAATCAACACACTTCAATTCTCAATGGTAACCGACGGGTTTTAGGGTGCTATAAAAGGTTTTTCTATCAATATTCTTATATATAAATTGGCAAATACCTAACTGTTTTATGCAAAATTTGTAAGTTATTAATAAAAAAATATAGTTAAAAGGTTTACTCCATCGCTCATAAAAAAATTATCTGCTAAATATTTTTTGTCTAGAGATTGCAAACAGTGCTCGCCGTCATAAGTAAGAAAACTTGAGTTTGGGGTCTACAATTAATTTTCTTTCTACATTATTAAAACTTTCTAGCTATTTAGGGACAAGAATATCATTCTACTCTCATGGATTTGCAACTCAAAGACTAGATAATAATTAAAGACTCAAGTGGAGTGGAGTTCTATAGTTCTTTATAATATTAAAGATCCATGGAGAGCCTAAAATTTATGATACGTTTAAATTTTTATTGGCTTTCTTACGTTCAATCTTCATCCCCTCTGTACCTTTTTTACTTCATTGTCGTCCATACCTTCATCATGATCAACATAATCTTCTGCTAAGATCTTAATAAAATCAATATTGTAGAGAGATGCTTGCTTTCATGATCACCTTTTTATCTAAGGAAGCATGGAATGATCCGTATAAGATCATTAGTGATTCATGAAATGATGATAGGATCACCCCATTTAATTACATTAGGGCGCGATCCTACGTGGCAGTGATCCAAAATCATCCAGAATTACTTCACAAGGGGTGGTCTTATCACTGTCCTCAAGGATGGTGATCCAAGTTTATCCCTTTTAATGATCTTGAACTAAAATCTATAGATAAAAATATTCTTTATATATAATAAATTTAGTATTATAATAATAATTTATATAAACATATAGATATAAATTTAGTATATAATATTATAACAATATACTATAAGTTTATATCATAATATTGTTATGGATGGAGCTTAATTTCATCAAGAGGGAGTTTGAATTCGAATTTTGAAATCGATTAGGCCAACTAAGGAAGCTGATTTTGGGGAGGATTTGTTGCAACTTTCAAATATGATCTTGGGGAGGATTTGTTGGAGATTTTCAAGGTAGCAAATTAGTCCATGGTTGCCAAAAGTGTGGAGCCAATTTTGGGATGGGATCAGATTGGAGGAGAGAGTCTTCGATCCTTTTGGTGTCTTCTTCAACCGGTGAAGTTGAGCGAAGAAAAAAAAAAGGTGGGAGGCTCTGTGAGGACATCCTCTCTGTGCTATAGAGAAAAAATTCTGGATCATAAGAGTTTCTGAGAGAGTGTGTTTTGAGGGTTTGTACCTGATTCAACTCTTAGTGAAGCCTTGCATATCTTGTGCCGCCGTAGATGTAGCCCAGTTTGGGTAAACCATGTAAAATCCTCGTCTTTCGCTGTTTTCTTTTAGATTTTGGTTCCTATTATTATTCTGTATTTTTTTGTTGATTTTATCGCAACTGCGTGCTTGGCCGTACTAATAGCGACCTTATTAGAGAAATATTTATTGTATTTCCTATCAAATTGGTATCAGAGCTTGGTTTTCTTCATATTATTACGGTCGGACAAATCAACAAAGAAGGCTTTGTGAGGACATCCTCTGTGTGCTGTAGAGAGAAAGTTCTAGATCATAAGAGTTTCTGAGAGAGTGTTTTAAGGGCTTGTACCTGATTTAACTCTTAGTGAAGCCTTGCAGATCCTGTGCCGCCGTGGATGCAGCCCAGTTTGGGTGAACCACGTAAAATCCTCATCTCTCGCTATTTTTCTTTGGATTTTGGTTCCTATTATTATTATGTATTTTTTTTGTTGATTTTATCGTAACTACGTGCTTGGCCGTGCTAATAGCGATCTTATTAGAGGAATATTTGTTGTATTCCCTATCAAATTGGTATCAGAGCCTGGTTTTCTTCATATTATTACGGTCGGACAAATCAACAAAGAGATGGCAGAAGACAAGATCAAAATTGAGAAATTTAATGGTCACAATTTTGGATGGTAGAGGATGCAAATTGAGGACTACCTATATCAGAAGGATCTTTACCTTCCATTAGAGAGAAAGAAGTCGGATTCAATGAGCGACTCAGATTGGATGATTCTGGATAGGAAAGCCCTGGCCATGATCAGATTATCGTTGACACCTCAAGTGGCGTATAATATTGCAAAGAAAAAGACCACCGTGGATATGATGACCGCTTTAACAAAGCTGTATGAAAAACCATCCACCTCAAACAAGATATTTCTCACGAAAAAGCTCTTCAATTTGAAGATGGTTGAGAATAGTTCAGTGACGGAGCATCTGAACGAGTTCAACACGATGATTAATCAATTGGAGTCGGTCTCTGTTGCTTTTGATGATTCATTCAGGGCTCTTCTTTTCTTATGTTCCTTGCCAGAGAGTTGGGACAATCTTGTGATGACAGTCAGCAACTCGATATCGGGTATCCTTACATTCAATGATGCAGTTAGTTGTATATTGAATGATGAGATGAGAAGAAAGGCTGTGGGTGGGACTTTTACAAGTGCTGTACTCATGGTGGATACCAGAGAAAGATCACAGGAGAGGAAGAAGTCAGAGAAAGGCCGGTCCAAGAGCAGAGGAAAGTCCAAAGGGAGATTTCCCATGAAGTGTTGGAACTGCGGGAAGAAAGGTCACATGAGCAAGGATTGTTGGGGTAAGAAGAAGGAAAAAGGTGCAGCGAGCAAGATAGAAGGTCAGGAAGCAAATATTGTGAGTGCTATTGAGCGTAATTTTGAGGATGTGTGCCTGTCAGCCGGCGATAGGGCAAACTCAGATATGTGGTTTGTAGACTCAGGGGCTTCTTAACATTGCAGCTCAAAGAGACATCTATTTTGGATTTTGTCCAAGAAAATTTTGGTCATATCATAGTTGGCAATGGACAGCAGTGCAGAATTGTGGGTGAAGGAACAATTGTATTGAAGCCAGTGACAAGCGAAGAATTGAGACTTGCACAAGCCAGATACATCCCAAAGTTAAAGAAAAGCCTAATTTCTACCAGCCAGCTTGATGTTGAGGGTTATGTATCATTTTTGGTAATTCTTAATGGAAGATTACTAAAGGGTCTATGGTTGTTGTCAAAGGGCAGTGGACAGGCACTCTCTACTTCTTGGCAGACAGTGAGAGTTTAGTTTTAGTGGCATAGGAGACACGGGTACAGTGACTACATTATGGCACAGGAGGCCCGGTCATCTTAGTAAGAAGAACTTGAATATTCTACATAGGAGAGAGCTTCTACCTAGGCTAAAGAAGGTGAATCTAGAGTTTTGTGAAGAGTGTATCTATGGTAAGTAGAAAGCACTGAGTTTTCAGTTAGCAAAAACTCAAAAGAAGACTGAAAGGCTGGAGTTGGTTCATTCAGATGTCTGGGGTCCAGCACCAGTGGCATCATATATGGGCAATAAGTACTTTGTCATGTTTATAGATGATTTCAGCAGGAAAGTCTGGGTGTTTTCTATGAAGGAAAAGTCTGAGGTCTTTGGCATCTTCAAGAGATGAAGAGTCATGTGTGAAAGCCAGATTGGAGCAAGTCTCAAGTGTCTCAAGATAAATAACGGTGGTAAATACTGCAGCAGAGAGTTTGATGTCTACTGTGCAGGGCATGGAATCAGAAGGATCAAGACCGTCTCAGGGATACCAAAGCAGAATGGTGTGGCAGAAAGAATGAACAGGATCATTCTTGAGAGAGAGAGGAGTATGAGGTTTGATTCAGGTCTACCTACATATTTTTGGGCGGCAGCACTGGACACCGCAGTGTATTTGATCAACAGGAGTCCATCCAGTGCATTGGATGGTGGGATTCCAGAGGAGGTTTGGACAGGAAAATAGGTAAAACTTTCTTTTCTTAAAGTATTTAGCTGCATTACTTATTCTCTGATTGAGAAAGAGAAGAGGAGTAAGTTAGACTCTAAGTCTACAAAGTGTATTTTCATTGGATACGGTTGCGATGAGTATGGCTACAAGCTCTGGGATTTCCAGAACAATAAGATCATTCGGAGCAGGAATGTGGTATTTGATGAAGAGCATACTTACAAAGACAGGAAGGATGCGGTGGAAGAAAAGAAACAGGAGTTTATAGAACTCGATCATGTTAGAGATGGAGAAATTCCCCGAGTATAAACTGAAGATGGAAACTTCGAGTATGTAGAGGAGGAAGATGTGGTTGGAACAGACAGCCACATGCATACATCGGTACCTCAGTCGGTGTCCCCACAGTTGAGGAGGACCACGAGGGTTACCAGGCCATCACAGAGGTATTCTACTAATGATTATGTTTTGTACACAGATTCTGGAGAGCCAGAATGTTTTGTTGAAGCCATGCAGGATGAAGCTAAGGTCAAGTGGGAGTTGGCTATGAAAGAGGAGATGAACTCTTTAAAGCAAAACAAGACTTGGGATCTTGTGAAGTTACCCACTGGCAAGAAAGCTCTGTTCAACAAATGGGTGTACAAGATGAAGAATGAGGTTGATGTACCAAAAGATACAAGGCAAGCTTGGTTGTCAAGGGTTATGCACAGAAAGAGGGAATTGACTTCCAGGAGATCTTTTCCCAGTAGTCAAGATGACATCCATCAGGGTGATTCTGAGCATGGTAGCAGTGGAGGATCTTCATCTAGAGCAGCTAGATATGAAGACAGCATTTCTTCATAGAGATTTGGAAGAGGAGCTGTACATGCACCAGCCAGAAGGTTTCCAGGTCAGGGAAAAGGATGACATGGTCTGCAGATTGAAAAAAAGTTTGTATGGTCTGAAGCAGGCTCCGCGGCAATGGTACCTCAAGTTTGACAGTTTCATCCTAGAGAAAGGCTTCACCAGATGCCAGTCAGATCATTGTGTATACTTTCAGAGGTACGTTACAAATGAGTTCGTTATTTTATCCTTATATGTGGACGATATGCTTGTAGCAGTTCCAGTATGAGGAAGATAGAAGAGCTCAAGAAACTGATGGTAAAGAAGTTCTCAATGAAGGATTTGGGAGAGGCGAAGCATATTCTTGGCATGAGGATCAACAGAGATAGAAAGCAACGGAAGCTGTGGCTATCTCAGGAGGACTATGTAGAAAATGTACTGAAGAGGTTCAATATGAAGAATGCAAAGGCAGTGTCAACACCTTTGGTAGCACACTTTAAGCTCAGCAAGCAGTTATGTCCAACAACTCAGAAGGCGAGGGATGAGATGATTAGAATTTCATATGCCTCAGCCATGGGAAGTCTAATGTATACAATGGTTTGCACAAGACCAGATATCACACAAGCAGTGGGAGCAGTCAGCAGGTACATGCAGAATCCAGGCAAGGAGCACTGAAATGCAGTAAAGTGGATCTTGAGATATCTCAGGGTTACGTCAACTTACAGTTTGTGCTATGGAGGTGATAGTCTTCAAGTACAGGGATTTATAGATGCAGATCACTCTAGTGACAGAGACAGTGGGAGGAGCACCACTGGTTATGTTTTCACTGTCGGTGATACAACAGTGAGCTGGGTATCTTAGTTGCAGAAGATAGTGGCATTGTCAACTACAGAAGATGAGTATATGGCGATCACTGAAGCTAGTAAAGAGATGATCTGGTTACAGAGGTTGATGGAGGAGCTCGGCAAGGAGCACGAGTGTAATACATTATGGAGCGACAGCCAGAGCGCAGTTCACTTGGCAAGGAATCTAGCATTTCATGCAAGAACCAAGCACATTCAGCTTAGGTATCATTTCATACGTAGTGCGTTAGATGAGGAGCAGTTGAAGCTGGAGAAAATTGATGGAGCTAAGAATCCTGCAGATATGTTCACCAAGATTGTGAGCAGAAACAAGTTGAGTCTCTGTTGCAACTTGGTGAAGCTTTCCAAGAGATAGATCAGGAGAGCGCGGCACAGAGAAAGAAGGTAGATCTAAGATTGATGTCATTAATCTCCAAGTGGAAGATTGTTATGGATGGAGCTTAATTTCATTAAGAGGAGTTTGAATTCGAATTTTGAATTTGATTTGGCCAACTAACGAAGCTGATTTTGGGGAGGATTTGTTGCAACTTTCAAATCTGATTTTGGGAAGGATTTGTTGGAGATTTTCAAGGCAACAAATCAGTCCATGGTTGCCAAAAGTGTGGAACCAATTTTGGAATGGGATCAGATTGGAGGAGAGAGTCTTCGATCCTTTTGGTGTCTTCTTCAACCGGTGAAGTTGAGCAAAAAAAAAGGTGGAAGGCTCTGTGAGGACATCCTCTATGTGCTGTAAAGAGAAAGTTCTGGATCATAAGAGTTTCTGAGAGAGAGTGTTTTGAGGGCTTGTACCTGATTCAACTCTTAGTGAAGCCTTGCAGATCCTGTGCCGCCGTGGATGTAGCCCAGTTTGGGTGAACCACGTAAAATCCTCGTCTTTCGTTGTTTTCCTTTGGATTTTGGTTTTTATTATTATTCTGTGTTTTTTTTTTTTTGATTTTATCGCAACTGCGTGCTTGGCCGTACTAATAGCGATCTTATTAGAGGAATATTTGTTGTATTTCCTATCAAATATATGATATAATTTAGTATGTTATATTATATTATATATGCTGTATTAATATGGCATAGATGTAATACAAGTAATTTTGGTATTTTATAGTTAATAATTTTAAATTCATATAGCATATCAAACATGATGGTATTAGATAATTGATCACTAGGGATTAAATTATACAGAAATAGAATCTTTAGTGACTCAAGATCACCAAGATGATCACAAAATAGTCACCAAATATATCCTAAATTTAGAGATGGCAGTTAGGCTTTGTTGGATCGAACAAGGATTGTGTTGGAAACAAGGAAGATAAAATTTTTTATAAGTATGAACTTATCTTATTTACTAAGTAGGTTAAAAATCTAAAACTAAACTTTACCATTTTATTTATTAAACATACAACCTGATGGGGCCAGTTGACCCATGGAGAATAAAATAATTTTTGAACGGCCCACCTCGGCCTCGGCAATCGGCCTCGCTCGGCCACCTCACCTCCAATGGCCGGCAGCTCCACGGCCGACGGCCCCAATGGCTGATGGCCCCAATAGCCGATGGCTCCAATGGCCAACAGCTCCACGGCCAACGGCCCCAATGGCCGATGGCTCCAATGGCCGATAGCTCCACGGCCGACGGCCCCAATGGCCGACAGCTTCACGACCGACGGTCCCAACGGCCGACGGCTCCAATGGCCGACAACTCCATGACCGGTAGCTCCATGGCCGACGGCCCCAATGGCGACACCTCCAAGGCCGGCACCTCCAGGCGGCCCCGGCACCTTCCTAGCCGGCCCCGGTATGTCCAAGCTAGGCGGCTCCGGCACCTTCCAGCCGGCCCCGCATCTTCCCAGGCGGCCCTGGCACCTTCCCAGGCAGCCCGACATCTTCCTAGCCGGCCCCCTACTTCTCCAAGCGAGTCGGCCCCGATACTTCCTTGTCGGCCCTTCTCGGCCCCAGCAACTCCAGTTCCGCCAAATCGGCCAAGGCCATCCCGGCCGGCCCGACTCGGCCCCGGCGTCTCCAGTTCCGTCGAGTCAGCCAAGGCCATCCCCAGCCAGCCCGACTCGGCCCCAACGCCTTCAAGTCCGTCGATTCGGCCCCGCCCCGGCACTGCCTTGCCAGCGGGATTGGCCCCAGCCATCTCGGGTCGACCCGGCTCGGCCCTGATAAGTCGGGATTTCCCAGTTCCCGCAGATCAGCCCCAGCATGGCCCTATCAGTTAGGGCGCCACCTCTCTGACGCGCGCCACCTGACAACGCCAGATCCAACAACCCACTAGCCACACTGGTGATGGGACAGGACCCACATACCCAACAACTGATGGGACATAGCCCACCAACCAGTTCGGATTCACGCAAGGGCTCAGCAGACATTCTGACTTCACGAAAACCCACTGATCGTGCCAGCGTCAACCCCTATAAAAGGGTAAATCACTTCGAGAACCAGGTAACGCAAGTTTACACACTTGATACCCTAATACTCAGAGGAAAATTCCGGTCCTTTGAGATCTCTCCCTTTTCCAAGAGCTCTCTCGAGCTCCTTCTCTGCTGTGACCTCGATTGCTGACTTGGGCGTCGAAGGGTCTCACCGGAGGATCCCCTCCGGTCTTGGGACTTTTTGCAGGCCATTCGGTGCATCGAAGGTTCGCGGGTCAGCCCACATCCCGACGTTTAGGACCAGTGACCGGGCGTCATCAGATTGGCGCGCCAGGAAGGGGGGAAAAGGGATAGCGAATATTCTCCCTGTGCTGCACCTCAAAAGCTTCGATCTCCCCCCCCCCCCTCTTCTCTTCTAGAAGCCATGGTGGTGACTCGAGCCCAGGACGCCTCAGTTAGCTGCCCGGTGGGGCTTCCCCCGCCAGTTAGGCAGCAGGAGGCCAATCCTCCTGCAGCTGACCCTCCGATCACCTGCCCGCCACTGGACGCCTCTAACCAAACAGTGAAGCATCTGGCGACCCTCTCCCAGCAGGTTCAAGCCCTCACCGCCATGATCCACGTGCTCCAGCAGCAACAGTCCATGACCACTCAGCGCCAAACTGCTCCCCCCGCCAGTCAGCAATCGACGAGGGGAGGCTCTCCTCGGCGAGAGGCTGGTCGGCGCGAGACCGGCCGACGCCCGACTTCCCCTAGGAAGCCTCGCTACGAGCCCCCCAAGCGGTCGCGGTCCCCCGACCACGGCCCCGGCAAGTTCCCTCCCGAGCCTCGTCATCAGGAGGAGCCCAGGCGAAAGTCTAGACTCCCGTCTCCATCTTCTTTCTCCTCTTCTTCTTCCTCCTCCGAGCCATCTCAGAGGGCCCCGACAATCAGTCGCCAGGCGGAGGAACGCCTGGAGGAGTACAACTGGCGGCTAGATGAGCTCACCAGGAAAATAAATCATCAGCCAGAGGAAGAGTTTGACCATCGTCCTCCGCTCTCCCGCCGCATCACGGAGGAGCCGGTTCTGCCTCGGTTCCGTCTTCCCCAGCTGGACCCCTACGACGGTATTATCAGTAGCTTGCTGATTCTTTAATAAAGTATTATTCAGAATATCCTTGTTTTATCATGCTCTTGGGATGAGTATATTTCTTAGGCAAAGACCGGCTCCGCATCGGCAACAAAGACCGACTCCGCGTCGGCACCAAAGACCGACTCCGCGTCGGCAATAAAGACCGGCTCCGCGTCGGCACCAAAGACCGATTCCGCGTTGGCACCAAAGACCGGCTCCACGTTGGCAACAAAGACCGACTCCGCGTCGGCACCAAAGACTGACTCCGCATCGGCAACAATGACTGGCTCTGCGTCGGCACCAAAGACCGATTCTGCATTGGCAACAAAGACCGACTCCGCATCGGCACCAAAGACCGACTCCGCGTCGGCACCAAAGATCGGCTCCGCGTCGGTGCCAAAGATCGACTCCGCGTCGGCAACAAAGACCGGCTCCGCATCGGCAACAAAGACCGACTCTGCGTCGGCACCAAAGACCGACTCCGCGTCGGTAACAAAGACCGGCTCCGGGTCGGCACCAAAGACCGGCTCCGCATCGGCAACAAAGACCGGCTCCGTGTCGGCACCAAAGACCGATTCCGCATCGGCAACAAAGACCGACTTCACGTCGGCACCAAAGACCGGCTCTGCGTCGGAGCCAAAGACCGACTCTGCATCGGCAACAAATATCGGCTCCGCATCGGCAACAAAGACCGACTCCGTGTCGGCACCAAAGACCGACTCCGCGTCGGCAACAAAGATCGGCTCTGTATCGGCACCAAAGACCGGCTCCGCGTCGGCAACAAAGACCGGCTCTGCATCGGCAATAAAGACCGACTCTGCGTCGGCACCAAAGACCAACTCCGCATCGGTAACAAAGACCGGCTCCGGGTCGGCACCAAAGACCGATTCCGCATCGGCACCAAAGACCGGCTCCGCGTCGGCAACAAAGACCGGCTCCACATCGGCACCAAAGACCGATTCTGCATCGGCAACAAAGACCGATTCCGCTTCGGCAACAAAGACCGACTCCGCGTCGGTACCAAAGACCGGCTTCGCATCGGCAACAAAGACCGGCTCCACATCGGCTCCAAAGATCGGCTCCACGTCGGCTCCAAAGACCGGCTCCGCGTCGGCACCAAAGACCGGCCTCCACGTCGGCACCCAAGCCCATCTCCGCATCGGCGCCTTCAAGCCCGGCCCCCGCGTTGGCACCTCAAGACCGGCTCCATGTCGGCACCCTCAAGCTCAAGACCTGCGGGTTCCAATCAACAGAGTTTCCTAAGGGGCAGATCGTCAACCCTGCAGAAGGAGACTAATTTCTTTAAAGAAAAAGGCACCTGAGCCTGACCCAAGCACCCTCTGGTCACCCTCCAGGGTTAAAGGCTCCCGAGCATGTTCGAATCCCAGCGACTCTCGGGTCATCCTCCGGGATTCAAAAGGTTCTCGACGGCCTCAACTTTGCCTCATCGGCTTTATCTTTGCCTCAACGGCTAACTGACGAGCATCCCCCAAAAAAGTTAGCGTACGCTGCTTTGAGTGGCGGGCGTGAGGTAATCAATTTGCCTTTAATTTTTTTTTGAAGTTCTACACTCCTTTTGCTTAGCTGATGCAGGGCACGCAAGCTCAAGGAGTGTGTGGGGCATTTGATGGGGCCAGTTGACCTCATGGAGAATAAAATAATTTTTGAACAGCCCACCTCAGCCTCGGCAATCGGCCTCGCTCGGCCACCTCACCTCCAATGGCCGACAGCTCCACGGCCGATGGCCCCAATGGCCGACAGCCCCAATGGCCGATGGCTCCAATGGCCGACAGCTCCACGGCCGACGGCCCTAATGGTCGACGGCTCCAATGGCCGATAGCTCCAATGGCTGACGGCTCCATGACCGGCAGCTCCACAGCCGACGGCCCCAATGGCCGACACTCCAAGGCCGGCACCTCCCAGGTGGCCCCGGCACCTTCCTAGCCAGCCCCGGCGTGTCCAAGCTAAGCGTTCCCGGCACCTCCCAGCCAGCCCTGGCATCTTCCCAGCCGGCCCCGGCACCTCCCGGCCCCGACACCTTCCCAGGCGGCCCGGCATCTTCCTAGCCGGCCCCCTACTTCTCCAAGCGAGTCGGCCCCGACACTTCCTTGTCGGCCCTTCTCGGCCCCGGCGTCTCCAGTTCTGCCGAGTCAGCCAAGGCCATCCCCGGCCGGCCCGACTCGGCCCCGGTGTCTTCAGTTCCGCCGAGTCGGCCCCGACACTTCCTTGTCGGCCTGACTCGGTCCCGGCATCTCCAGTTCAGCCGAGTTGGCCAAGGCCATCCCCGGCCGGCCCGACTCGGCCCCGGCGTCTCCAGTTCCGCCGAGTCGGCCAAGGCCATCCCCGGCCGGCCCGACTCGGCCCCGTCGTCTCTAGTTCCACCAAGTCGGCCAAGGCCATCCCCGACCGGCCCGACTCAGCCCGACGCCTCCAAGTCCGTCGATTCGGCCCTGCCCCGGCGCTGCCTTGCCAGCGGGATTGGCCCCAGCCATCTCGGGTCGACCCGGCTCGGCCCTGATAAGTCGAGATTTCCTAGTTCCCGCCAGATCAGCCCCAGCATGGCCCTATCAGTTCAGGGCGCCACCTCTCTGACGCGCATCGTCTGACAGCGCCAGATCCAACAACCCACTAGCCATGCTGGTGATGGGACAGGACCCACCTACCCAACAACTGATGGGACGTAGACCATCAACCAACCCGGATTCACGCAAGGGCTCAGTAGATGTTAAATATGTCTTGAATTTTATATATCAGGCCTGGTTTTTTGACCCGACCCAATATTCTTGTTGAGACCGGACCAAACCGGTCCGCTAGGGTTTATTTTATGGAAGTATTTTTTTGGGGCGTATATATATATACGTGTGAAAACTTCTGTAATGATTTGACCTCCTCTTTTTTGATAATGGAATTTTGTTTGCCTTGCCCGTGGATGTAGATCACCATGATCGAACCACGTAAATTCTTGGTGTTCCTTTGTTTGTTTATTGTTTGATTTGTTTATTGAATCTGATTTCCGCAACAAACTGGTATCAGAGCCTGGTTCGGAAATAATTTTGTTGAAAAAAAAAGGGATAAACCAAAAACCCTAATCCTTTTTTTTTTTGGTTTTTCGTCTGGCTGCTTCTTCTTCATCTAGGCGGTGCGGCGACTTGGAGGGCGACGAAGAAGGGGAAGAGGAGGTGATTTTTTCCTCTGTCAGCGCAGGGTGCCCGCCGTTTTGTTTTCTCGTGGATTCGTTTGGGGTTAGACACTGGATGGCAGCCGAACGTCTCCCCGCGCTATAAATGTTACCTTCCCTTCTCCATCACCACGCTTTGCTGCCTCCGCCGTCACCTCTCTTTCGATCGAGTTGGATCTTGGAATAAATCTGGAGGGCCACGAGTCTGCTTCGCCAACAGCATCTGAATCAAAGCCTCCCTCTGATTGCGGATCCGTGACCCTCCGTCCGCCGAATCAAGAAATCCGCCGCAAGAATTCGAAACCTCCGCGGGAGAAAAAAAAAAGCAATCCTCGCCGAAAGAAATCAAAACGCCGCCCTCCGCGCCGAAAGCCAAGGCCACATTCCCCTTCCGGCACCGAATCGAGACGAGATCCGAAGTTTTCCCTCCGGGGTCATCGCAGCGGAACCACCGCAAAAATTTGAAGTTTCACGGAAGCCGTGGCAACGAGCGGCGAGGGGGATTTTCTTTGTGACAGCAATCGCGACTCTTCTCCTGTCTCCCGATCCGACGCGCTGGGCGTATCTGCCGTGAAGAGGAAGCGGCTGTTCCGTCCGTGAAGCTGTTCCCAGGATCTCTTCTTCTTCTTCAATCCAAACGGAAAGATCGTTTCGTTCTTAGGAATTCTTGGGATGTCATCTTTGAAGTTTCAGATTGCACCATTTGATGGACAGAACAACTTCGGATTATGGAGAATAAAGATGAAGGCTTTATTGAAGCGAGAGGGTTCTGTTAGGGCACTGGATAATAATTATACAGATGACATGACCACGGCTGAGATTGAAGAGATGGATGAGAAGGCGCATAGTGCGATCCAGTTGTCTCTAGAAGACAATGTTTTGCGAGAAGTCGCAGATGAGGAAACAGCGGCCGGTCTTTGGAAGAAACTGGAAAGTCTCTACATGAAGAAATCTTTAACATCGAGACTTTATTTGAAGCAGCGTCTTTATACCCTAAAGATGCGAGAAGGTACGCCTATTAAGGAACACTTGAATGAGTTTAATAAGATTGTTATGGATATGAAAAATCTAGATATTAAACTCGAGGAAGAAGATCAAGCTTTGATCGTGTTATGCTCATTGCCTGCCTCATACGAAAATTTTGTGAACTCGATGCTTTATGGACGTGAATCCATAACTCTAGAGGATGTTAAAGCATCCTTGAATTCTGCAGAATTGAGAACAAAATTGAATGGAAATACTAGTGGAGACAGGGCAGATGGTTTATTCGTGAGAGGTAGGGCCAAGAATAAGGATAAAGCTTTTAGAAAGAAATCTGTTGGTCGTTCAAAATCTAGGCCACCTGGAGATACGACGAACGTTGAGTGCTACTATTGTCACAAGAAAGGACATTACAAGTCAGATTGTCCTGTGCTCAAGAGAAAGGATAAGCAACGTAGTCAACGTCAAGATGCGGCGAATATTGCTGAGAAAGATGAGTCTAGTGTGTCAGACAGAGTTCTTACGACATGCTCTGTTGTTAGTTTTTCAAACGATGTTTGGATAATGGATACAGGAGCATCATATCACATGTGCCCAAATAGGGAATGGTTCACCACATACGAACCATTGAATGGTGAATCAGTTTTTATGGGAAATGATGCAGTATGTAAAATTGTGGGAATTGGTACTGTTCAGATTAAGTGCCATGACAAAGTTGTGAGAACCTTGACTGAAGTTAGGCACATACCAGACTTAAAGAGAAACCTTATTTCTTTGAGCTGTTTGGATTCCATTGGGTGTATGTACTCAGGTGGAGGTGGAGTTCTAAAAGTCACCAAAGGCAATCTAGTTGTGATGAGAGGAAACAAGGTGAATCACTTGTATCATCTACAGGGTAGCACAGTTATGGGTTCTTCGATTGGCACAGCAAATTCTGTTTCTGCTGATGATAGAACAAAATTGTGGCATATGCGTTTGGGCCATATGAGTGAGCGTGGCATGACAGTTTTGAGTAAACGTGGTTTACTATGTGGTGAGCGGACATCCTCACTAGATTTCTGTGAGCACTGTGTTCTTGGCAAGCAGTGCAAGGTCAGTTTTAGTACAGGCACACATTCAACGAAGGGTACACTCGACTACATACATTCTGATTTATGGGGACCGGCACAGGTTCCATCTAAGGGTGGTGCTCTTTACTTTGTGACATTTATTGACGATTATTCCAGAAAAGTTTGGGTTTATTTTCTGAAAAGAAAAAGTGAAGTGTTTGAAACCTTCAAGAAGTGGAAAGCCCTTGTTGAGAATCAGACAGGGAAGAAGATCAAACGTCTGAGGACCGATAACGGTCTTGAGTTCTGTGGTGGTGATTTTAATGAATTCTGTGCAGATGCAGGTATCGTTCGACACCGTACAGTCAGGTACACTCCACAGCAAAATGGAGTGGCAGAAAGGATGAACAGAACTTTATTGGAGAGGGCAAGATGCATGCTCTCTAATGCTGGCATGGAAAAGGCTTTTTGGGCTGAAGCAGTTAACACGTCTTGCTATCTGGTTAATCGTTCTCCTTCAACAGCAATTGAATGCAAGACTCCTTTTGAGATGTGGTCAGGTAAGCCTTGTGATTATTCAAATCTAAAGGTTTTTGGATGCCCTGCTTACTATCATGTTAAGGATGGTAAACTTGAACCTAGAGCAAAGAAGTGTATCTTTGTTGGTTATGCTGATGGCGTGAAGGGTTATCGTCTGTGGTGCATAGAACCTAATTCACCTAAATTCATTATTAGTAGGGATGTTACTTTTAATGAAAAGTTTATGCTAGATCAAAGGAATGTTGTTGATGAGTCTGCAGGAAACCATGAGAGTGATACAAATGAGGTGGAGGTTCAGGTCGAGCTTCGAAAAAAAGGCTCTCAAAATGATTTGAGCGAGCAAATTGTTACTATTGATTCTAGTTCAGATGAGGAAGCTCTAGATGAGGTGGAGCAGCCATACTCTATTGCTACTGGCAGAGAAAGGAGGGAGATTCGAGCCCCTCAAAAATATGGGTTTTCTGATCTGGTGGCTTATGCTCTTACGACAGCAGAAGATATGGGTATTCAGGAACCATCTACTTATACTGAAGCTGTTACTTGTTCGGAATCAGAAAAGTGGACTGTTGCTATGGCTGAAGAACTGGAATCACTTCACAAGAACCAGACTTGGGACTTGGTGCCATTGCCTAAAGAAAAAAGAGCCATTGGGTGTAAATGGGTCTTTAAGAAAAAGGAAGGTATTCCAGGCGTTGAAATTAGTAGATGCAAGGCAAGACTTGTAGCTAAAGGTTACAATCAGAGGGAGGGAATTGATTATGATGAAGTGTTCTCTCCTGTTGTGAAACACACTTCTATTCGTGTGTTGCTGGCTATAGTTGCTCAATTTGACTTAGAGCTTGAGCAACTCGATGTGAAGACAGCCTTTTTGCATGGTGAGCTTGAGGAGACTATTTATATGGCCCAGCCTGAGGGCTATTATGTAGAAGGCAAGGAAGATCATGTATGTCGATTGAAGAAATCATTGTATGGTTTGAAGCAGTCTCCAAGACAGTGGTATAAAAGATTCGACAGTTTTATGATACGGAGCGGTTATCATAGGAGCAGCTATGATAGTTGTGTGTACTTCAGGAAGGTTTCAGATAAATCCTTTGTCTATCTCCTTTTATACGTGGATGACATGCTCATTGCTGCAAAGAACATGACAGATGTGTTGATCTTGAAGAAATGTCTCAGTAAGGAGTTTGAAATGAAAGATCTGGGTCCTGCCAAGAAGATCTTAGGAATGGAGATTCAGAGAGACAGAAAAGCAGGTAAGTTATATCTCTCACAGAGGAGATATATTGAGAAGGTACTTGAGAAGTTTGGCATGCAAAACTCTAAGCCTGTCAGTACACCTTTAGCATCACATTTTAGACTCTCAGCTATACATTCACCTCAGTCAGAGGTCGAGGAGGCTGCAATGTCTCCTGTCCCATACTCCAGTGCAGTTGGTAGCTTGATGTACGCTATGGTATGCACTCGTCCCGACATTGCGCAGGCAGTTAGTGTGGTTAGCAGATATATGGCACATCCTGGAAAGGTCCATTGGCAGGCAGTGAAATGGATACTTAGGTATCTTAGAGGCTCCACAAAATTGGGCCTAATGTTTGATAGAAATAGTTCTAACTGTACTTCTGTTGTGGGATTTGTGGATTCTGATTATGCTGGGGATATTGATAAGAGAAGATCTTTGACTGGCTATCTTTTCATTATCTGGCTCGGCTATAAGTTGGAGATCAACCTTACAGTCGACAGTTGCTTTGTCTACAACAGAGGCAGAGTATATGGCAGCAGCAGAAGCAGTAAAAGAAGCTATTTGGTTACGAAATCTTGTTCAAGAACTTGGGCTCAAGCAGGAAGACAATTCAGTTGTCTTTTGTGACAATCAGAGTGCTATTTGCTTGATTAAAAATCAAGCATATCATGAGAGGACTAAGCACATTGATATCAAGTATCATTTTATTCGAGAGGCATTTACTGAGAGAAATATTACAGTAAAGAAAGTAGATACTGCTGACAATCCTGCTGATATGCTGACCAAGATAGTTCCCGCCAACAAGTTTAAGCATTGCTTGGACTTGATTGGCATGCTTGTTTGAGGTTTGCTCCTTCTGGGGCTTGGTGGCGAGGTGAATGAAAGTTCTATTTTTGTTTCTCCTGAAGTGGATATGTTTTTCGTTGCATCCCTTGTTTCCTACACCGAGTTAGCTCACGTAGGCTTAGGGATGCTGGGAGAATATGTTCGACTTCTAGTTTGTTAAATTCAAGCCAAGGTGGAGATTTGTTAAATATGTCTTGAATTTTATATATCGGGCCCGGTTTTTTGACCCGACCCGATATTCTTGTTGAGACCGGACCAAACCGGTCCGCTAGGGTTTATTTTATGGAAGTATTTTTTGGGGAGTATATATATACGTGTGAAAACTTTTGTAATGATTTGACCTCCTCTTTTTTGATAATGGAATTTTGTTTGCCTTGCCCGTGGATGTAGATCACCATGATCGAACCACGTAAATTCTTGGTGTTCCTTTGTTTGTTTATTGTTTGATTTGTTTATTGAATATGATTTCCGCAACAGTAGACATTCTGACTTCATGAAAACCCACGTGATCGTGCCAACGTTAACCCCTATAAAAGGGTAAATCACTTCGAGAACCAGGTAACACAAGTTTACACACTTGATATCCTAATACTCAGAGAAAAATTCCGGTCCTTCTGAGATCTCTCCCTTTTCCAAGAGCTCTCTCGAGCTCCTTCTCTGCTGTGACATCGATTGCTTAGTTGGGCGTCGGAGGGTCTCACCGGAGGATCCCCTCCGATCTTGAAACTTTTTTGCAGGCCATTCGGCGCATCGAAGGTTCGCGGGTCAGCCCACATCCCGACGTTCAGGACCAGTGACCGGGCATCATCACAACCCACCTCAACGTATATAACTAGTTGAATCAAAGTTACATGGGTCAAACAAGTCAACCATTGCTGTCCATATCTAAAGGTAATCTTTTATGTCACTTGAATATCACTGCAAAAATAATGGAGCAATGGAGACTAGCTTCAGTCCATACAGGAAAACTAAAAATCCCATGCACGATGAGTAGTTTGGTCATAAGCATAGATTAAATTTTATAATTTTTTAAGAAATTTTGAATTATTCCTAATTCTCCACTTAACCAAATGATTGTAGAAATATTCTTGGGGAAACAAATTGATACAAAGTCACAAAAAAATCTAAAACTATTCAAGCACATTTTTTCTTGAAAAAAATCTTGATTGTTCGTAAGTTTGGCATGTCTTTTTTTTATCATTATCTAACGAATTGCAAATCAATGATTTACTCTTCTTTTGAAATGAATTTTTAACGATCGTATATTATGCACATAGCCTTCATTAAGGGAACAACTAGCTTATGCTTATATTTCTTATCGAGTAACTAAATATTTCCGATCAATTTATAGTAGTTGTGGGGATTGGTGATTCCATATATACCGAAACCCAGACTTAGTTTGACTTCAGAGCTCTTAATCAACTGGCTGTCACTTATAATACTTGTTCTATTCAGCAATGCGATTAGGTGTCTTCTTTGCTCACTAAGGACCATCAATGGAATATGCCTCTTATCCATCAAAAATTTTCTATTTCCATTGCTAGTCATATTGAAGCCATGCCTATATTGGGTGAGCCAATCAAGATGATATTCTTACTTCGAAGAACAATTATCATATGTCAATATCCTCAAAAGATGTTTATCTATCTATTCTCTCTGAGTTGCAGGGCTCTTATGAATTTGTAGTTGAAAAAGTCTTTGTACACTATCCCGATGCAGCATGGCTTAAACAAGACGTAATGATTTATCGCTACGGAAGGCCGTGCGTCAGCAATGTAGAACCCATAGGTGAACTCGCGGTGCGGATCCATACACGGGCAAATCATCGCACCCAATGCAGATGGCCTACACCAAAGATGATGTACAAAGACTTTTCCTTTGCTGTTTCTTTGATTTGGAAGTGGAAAGCCCATTCCTAAGTTCTCTCTTTTGGTGTTATAACAGTACTACATCTGTCTTATCGAGTAACCAATATTTACTCCGTGTTTTTGATGTTATGCTGAAGCAGAGTCTGAAGATCATCTTTTCTTCTATCGTTCTCAATCTATGATGTTATGGGGTATGCTGTATCAACGTTTATCTCTAAGTTTCCTAGCTCTATCTGCATCAAGTTTTGGTCTTTCTTCATTCCACTCTAGCTGTTCCTCATGTCTTTTGCTCAAACATTTTGTATCTATATTCTACGGAGTTGTTGGCAATTTAGGAGGCAGGAATCCATTTGGCCCGGAACTTCTTTCACACCAATCATGTTTACTGTTCAAATTTTGATCTCGTTGGGTTGTATTTCTTAGCACTCTGTGCTTCCCCTCATTTCCTCTTCTTTCTTGGCAATCCCTCGGTCATATGCTATAAAGATCAATTTTACTTGAACAGAACCTACAAGATAGTCCTCACGCAGAGAGTATCGGGAATGACCCTCTGCGGAAGATCCTCCGACGCCCAAGTCAATAAAGATTCATAGCAAGCAAATATGAGGAGAAGACTATCGCAGAAGAGTTCCTCAAGAAAATAACCTTTCGAGAGCTCTGAAGCGATCATCTGATTCCTTAGACGTGCCATAGGTGATCCAAAACCGTTCAGATTCGAATCAAGTGTGTTATGAGGCCGGTAGTTTCAGTATCTAGTTAGTTAGAGAATCGACGGCTAGAGAAGCTGGTTGATGCTTTGAGATTTTGTGATTTTATAGGTTCTAGACCACTTCTGATATTACTAGCATAATTTTTCGCTCGAGGTCGTTGGAGGCCTATACGGCTGGAATCTTGTCAAACTACCATGAATTTAAATTCTTCCGCTCTTGGTTCCGCAGAGGTTCGGAGGCCTCTCGGCCTAGCTGAAATACAAAAATAGCTCGGTTCTGCCGAGGCATTTGAATGTCTCGATCTGGCCGAGGTATAAGAACGGTTCGGTTTGATCGAAGCAGAAGTTTTGGCCGAAGCATAAAATATTTCGGTACCGTTGAGTATATGAGGATAGAATGCCTCGGCTCTATCGAGGCATATGAATATCTCGATTTGATCGAGATAGGAGAATAGTTCGGCTCTGCTGGGGCAAAAGGAATGGCTCGGAATGATTCAATTTGAGGGTGACTTGGTCCGAGGATGACTCAGCCTTGCTGAGATGTATCAGCTCTGTTGTTTTCTATATATGACAGCTAGTTAATCGAAAATCAAAAATGATCTCGATCCTTTTTGTTATATGCATAAGCACCAATGTGATGATAATTTTATTCCTCATCAAATGCTATAAAGATTAATTTTGATGGTATCGTTCGTTCTCAGGGCGCAAGTGCATGCAGGAGGCATTGAGTGACACTTGGTGACCGGGTCATTCCCTCTTTGTTAGGTTTATCTCAGTTGAGCTACTGGTTTCCTTCTGAGGTCTTAAGTTTGCCCCAGAATATTTTTCTTATTAACTTGGTTATATTTTGGTCAAGTGGCTGCTTGGGGTGTCTGCCACATTCCGCCCACTCTGTTGTTCGTTAGTTGAGGTACTCTCTCTCTCTCTCTGTGCTTCGGGAAATATCACTTGTCCCCATGTTTATCTTGTTGCCTTCCTTCGGAAAAAGAAAAGGTTGGACTTGAATTAGGCTAGGTTAGTTCGGATTGGATTGGGTTCTTGCCTAAGCCTAGCCCAATTTTTATTTTTATCTTTCAAGCAAAATTTTTGAAAAAGTCTTTATGTGCGCGCATTGGCCATGCGACCATGCGAGCGTACATGCAAGATGCGCCACGATGCAATGGACTATGGCATGCTAATTTGCATTGGCACATGGTCAATAGCCGCGTTCGATGCGGGCTTTGTGCATCGAACTTTTTCAAATTTTTTTGCCAAATTGGGCCTAAGCTTCGGTTCAAGCCCAGTCAAAAAATTATTGGGTTAACCTTAATTAGCTCATTTGGGTTAAAACACTAGGCCGGTTCCATGATAATTTATTTTATAAAATTATTTGCTCATTTACTTAGGCATATGAATTATTTGTTTGAATTTAATTTTGTGTAAATTAAAAGTAAATAAATATTTAATCAATCTAACCAAGAGCCGTATAATTGGGTCAAATTCGGGATTTTCATAATTGGGTTTGGATTGGGACCAAGTTCGAATCAGATTGTTTGGCTCAAAATTAATATTTGACCTTATTTTAAATTCAGATCTAGCCTAAAATTTATAAAACCCCAATCTAAGTTTAACCTAAAGCTTGTCCGGTTTTGTTCCATTGACGGTACCACCAAGCGGGCCGTAATCGTACGGACAATTCGGAGTGACGGCGTCATCCCTTCGCTACTAATGTCCGTCGCTTACGTTTAAAGTTTTAAACCCGACAGTGTCCTACTGCCTCTTGCGCCACTCCAAAGTCTAGGGTTTGCGAAAAGAAAGGAGAAACCATTCCAGAATCCAGGTGCGTCCTCCCGCTTGCCAAGTTCTAAGGGTTTTCGTATATTCCCCGGTTTGTTAGGTTTAAGCATTTTTTCTTCTAGCTTTGATTGTTAGATCTTATGTTCTGGTGGTTTTTAAATCCTAGGAGAGCAGAGTTATACGATGATTATGTTCTTTCAGTCTTTTCTCCCTTTTTTTTGATTATTTTGATGCATGGCTTAGCTTTACATGTTTAATTTTGCTGGGTTTCTGATCGAGTGGATCGAGAGGGGTAGGCAGAATGCTTGCAAATTTTAAATCGTGTGTTTGCGCTGCGAGATCGTTCGCTTTCGGGAGATGAGTGTCCTTTTAGAAAGGGAAGGGATCAAAGGTAGCATTTCATTGTTGTTATCCTCAAAAGAGGAGTTCTTCTCGATACATATGAAAGAACTCAGATAATGATGCTAAAAGGGTTGTTCTGTCGGCTTTAGATGTTTAGAAAGACACTCTTATTCCTTGTGATTCTGATTTGAATAATTTTGTCTGGCTTGAAAAATTTGAGGGTTTTGGCTTGAAAGATGCAAGGGTTTTGAGACGCTAGAGTGGTTGGGATCTATCAAGACTCTATGTACGGGTACCTTCTTTACTCTTTGCCATTTGGAGCCTTCTATTGACTATGGAGAAGTTGATATCACAGGGAATTCATATATTAGTATATTGAGCCTTGTGTTGACCATAGACAAGTTCATATCACAGGGAATTCATATTATTAGTATATTGTACTCGCCTATAAAAAACCTATCTTGATTTCTATCACTTAATGGATGTCGAAAAATATTGCTGTCTTGTTTTTATTACTGAACCTTCAAATGCTTAAAAAAAATGCAAGAAAAAAAAGAGTAGGAAGAACTCCAGCTGTCCCAAGTAGAAACAAAGCTGCTGAGATGGTCAGGCATTGTTTATAATTTAAAAATAAGTTAAAAGCATGCGTCAAAATTTATTAGCTTGTGATGTGTAACATAGTGCTACACAGCTATAGAGGTTGAGACATGATGGCATTTGTCGACATGGTGGCATTTGTCGACATGGTGGTGACACACCCTATGTCATACTAATAAGTAACCTTCCATTAATGCAAATATTTCTAAGATTTCAGTGTAGTACAGCTCAACACTTTAATCATTGAATATAGTTCCACAATAGATTAAGTTAGAGCTACAACGATTATAAGGATATAGATTGTGGTAGAGTTTGGAATTTAAGATCACTTTTAGCTTGCATAAACAAAAGTAGGATTCAAGCAAGGTAAAGAATCGGTGTAGTTTTAGGACTGTAATTGAAAGCAAGGTTGGCCTATGAGAGACATCATAGCAAGATCTCACTAAGGTTGATTTTGTGATTAGGAGTGTAACTGTGAACAGGTTTAGACTATGATAAGCATCACGGCAGGATCATACAATGGTTGATTTAGTGATTGTTATAGGCAAGTGCATTTCATGTGTTTGTAATATTTAGAATTGTTATAGATAACTTGATGAAACAATTCAAATTTATAAGGTGACTTATTGAATCTGCTAACAAAATTGTTTGAATTTAGATTTAACTATCTTGTTAAAAAATTGAAGTGCCAACATTAGTTAGGTGATGTTTTTGGTTATACATTTGAACACAAGAATTTGCTACAAAAAGCGTGAGGGGTTATGACATGAGAATTGAATTATTGAGCTTAGTACCATAAATTTTGCCTAGCATGTCATAATGTTATTGTCATTGTCATCAAAAAATTATTCCATCATTTTTTCCTTGTTTGAATTGGTTGTTGGTGATCACTTTTGCTTTTATGTAAATCAACTTTTCTTGATTTTATTTTTTAGTAAGTCAGTTGATCATTGAATTCCTTGTAATTACTTAACTATGTAATAAAGAGATTTGCGGGTTTTGGGAACTTTAGCAATTATCATCATTATTCTTCATATGTTGATCCAGCTTTGCTGTTCTTTTAAATTCTTGATATGTTGAGTTGGCTTATTCAAGGTGCCAGGGCTGATAATATGTAGCTTATATTTTACAAATGTGTAAAAAATAGTAAATCTGGATAAAAATTGTATGTTACATTGAGATGCTTCTTAGAACATTTGACTCCAAATGCTTCCTAATCAAACATGGTGGACTTCTCAAAATGAAAATTAGTGCTGTTGATCATGATCTAGGATATGTAAAATACTTTGAAACTAAAAAGAAATTATTCTTAAGTCTCTTGCCTATGCATCAAAATAGGAAAAAGATGAATGGTAGAAATATAGCTAGGGAATAAAAATACGATATAAGCTATATAATTTGCAATTCCAAACCATTGATCATGATCTAAATATATTAAAACATATACGGACCAAATTTCAGCTAATTTGGATGTTTGTAAACTACATACCAATCTGAAACATGATATCATACTGTTGACATGGCCAATTTTGTTTTTATTTGATGCATTGGCAAAGGACATTAAAGATGCATGGTTTTTTATTTCTAGCCAATTTTAATGACACAGATCATGATCAATATTGCTATTTTTCATTTTGGTAAGTCTGTCATTGTTTTTGACTAGGAAATATTTGGAGCCAAATTCTCTCAGAAGTATCCTACCTTAACACAAATGTTAAATTTCATGAAAGTAAAAGAAAAAAGAATTGCAAGGAACTAAACATCATTGTGTACTAGAAGTTAAGACTATTCTTGATATGTTGAGTTGGCTTATTCAAGGTGCCAGGGCTGATAATATGTAGCTTATATTTTACAAATGTGTAAAAAATAGTAAATCTGGATAAAAATTGTATGTTACATTGAGATGCTTCTTAGAACATTTGACTCCAAATGCTTCCTAATCAAACATGGTGGACTTCTCAAAATGAAAATTAGTGCTGTTGATCACGATCTAGGATATCTAAAATACTTTGAAACTAAAAAGAAATTATTCTTAAGTCTCTTGCCTATGCATCAAAATAGGAAAAAGATGAATGGTAGAAATATAGCTAGGGAATAAAATACGATATAAGCTATATAATTTGCAATTCCAAACCATTGATCATGATCTAAATATATTAAAACATATATGGACCAAATTTCAGCTAATTTGGATGTTTGTAAACTACATACCAATCTGAAACATGATATCATACTGTTGACATGGCCAATTTTGTTGAGTTGGCTTATTCAAGGTGCCAGGGCTGATAATATGTAGCTTATATTTTACAAATGTGTAAAAAATAGTAAATCTGGATAAAAATTGTATGTTACATTGAGATGCTTCTTAGAACATTTGACTCCAAATGCTTCCTAATCAAACATGGTGGACTTCTCAAAATGAAAATTAGTGCTTTTGATCACGATCTAGGATATGTAAAATACTTTGAAACTAAAAAGAAATTATTCTTAAGTCTCTTGCCTATGCATCAAAATAGGAAAAAGATGAATGGTAGAAATATAGCTAGGGAATAAAAATACGATATAAGCTATATAATTTGCAATTCCAAACCATTGATCATGATCTAAATATATTAAAACATATACGGACCAAATTTCAGCTAATTTGGATGTTTGTAAACTACATACCAATCTGAAACATGATATCATACTGTTGACATGGCCAATTTTGTTTTTATTTGATGCATTGGCAAAGGACATTAAAGATGCATGGTTTTTTATTTCTAGCCAATTTTAATGACACAGATCATGATCAATATTGCTATTTTTCATTTTGGTAAGTCTGTCATTGTTTTTGACTAGGAAATATTTGGAGCCAAATTCTCTCAGAAGTATCCTACCTTAACACAAAATGTTAAATTTCATGAAAGTAAAAGAAAAAAGAATTGCAAGGAACTAAACATCATTGTGTACTAGAAGTTAAGACTGCAATTTTCTTTGTTATTCTTGATTACCTAATGTTCATGAGTTTACCATTGCTGAAGGCTTAACATTGATTTTGATAATTTTCTACCTTGGCGAGGTGAAATGGTTAAAAAAGAAGATTTTTAATAACAAAATGTAATGAAGGTTGGCAAGATGATTCAAATTTTGATGCTATGATTAGGTTGAGTAGCTTTCTTTAAGCGTAAAAACACTAAGGGCTATATCTTCTTAGTTGTGAACTTATTTAATACAATACTCCACTGCGGTAATGCTTCTGGCATGATTTTTCATGTGTTTTTTTTTTTAAAAAATATCTTAAAGAGATTTGTGTGGCAATGTAATTCATATTGAATTGTGAATGCATTCGATGAGACAATTTGATGCATTGAAATTTCCAATTTGAGGGAAGCAAGTGATGACTGCAACTCTCAAAATTTTTGACATAAAGCAATTGTTGATCTAAAGAAGCCATTAGCCTAAATTTGGCAGGCTAATATAAAGAAAAGTGTCATACATTTGAATGGAAATTGGTTTGAATTTGAGTGAGTTGCCTTGGTCTTTGCATGAGTTTGTTTTTATGATACTTTGGAATATTATGTAATCATATGATGTTTACCTAGTTGAAAAAAAATATAAAACAATTATAAGACTGGGTATGCTTTATGGTACATGGTGCTAGGCAATTAGAAAACTATATATACACAAGATGAGCACGACCGAAATAAAAATGTTGGGATGGATATATGGTAATAAAAAAATAAAAAAATAAAAAAAATGTCATTTGTAAAAGGTAGATGTATACCAATTGAGGATAAATTGAGAGAAGAACGATGATTTAAATAATTTTAGGTATTTATAATAAACGTAGAGATGCACTTAACAAAAGAATGATTAGATACACATAAAAGGGAAAAAAAGGGTAGAGGTAAATCAAAATTTATGTTGGAAAAGTAATAAAGAAAGATGATATCTTATATAAAGTATGACTCTTAAACCAGTGGAATGGAAAAAAAAGGATTTATGTAGTCAATATCAACTAATCTGGAATTGGAGGCTTCATTGTTGTTGTCATTATTATTGTTATTTTGGGATTGATTACTAATTTGTGTCCAATAAGGAGCTTATTTGGTTAATTAGTGCATTAGAATTAGATAACTTTGTTGTTTTTTTTCTAAAAAAAGATTTCTTCTAGAATCAAAAGTTTAAGATTGAAATCCATTGATATGCGAGCTTTAAAAAGATGGAACTTGATATTCATGACTCTTTTTTATTATGTAAAGAAATTTTTGGTCTAGTTCTGTTGCCAATTTTTGTAGAATAGGATTAAGACCACTAATTTCCATCAATGAGTTCAATGCACACCTTAATCTGCATTTTCTTGCAGAAAATTAGGCCTTAGTCAACCTCTCTCTCTCTCTAAACATATATGTTTTGTTAGATGATTTGTGTTTAGTCTTGGTATTAATCCAGGATTTGTGAGTTGCATTGTAAAAACTTTTCTAAAGGGCACATGTATTTTAGTTGAAAATGGTGTTGCCGCATATTTTTGCTTGTATGGCTGCATGCAATCTGTGCATCTGTGCATCTGTGCTCATGCCCATGTTGTGATTCATTTTTTATTTTAATGTTCTGGTTTGTTTGTTTCTCCTTTGTTTCTTTAAGTCCATTAGTTTAAAGTTTGCCTTGTTTTTTCCATATTCCTCATATGAATTCTGGTTAAAAACATTTACCATCTCTTTGTTAGATGGTATAAAATTACTGAAGTTGTAGTCCTATGAGGCACTATATATAAAATTCTTTAAATCAAATTATTAATGGCTTTAGGATTTTATGTTAGTGATGTAACCAAGGGAGGAATTTTGTGACCCTAATGCTGCTAAAATAGAACTTCTAAAGCTATCAAGTGTGTACTGCCCCAGTAGCAAATCCTTGTTTTGATCTAGAAATTCCTTAACCAACTATTGTTGTCGTAGCCCTGTATGTTTCTCTACTTTCAAGCATTCATAACATATTTTAGAAGTCTAAGTTTTCAAACTTTTAAACTTATCTAACATGCTATATCCTTCCATGAAAAAGAAGTTTTAGGCACTCTTTTATATAGCTGGAATTGTTTACAAGACCTTTATCACAGAATAATAAATGTTTCCCGTTTCCCTTATGTTGAGAATTCCTTACTAGAAAATAATATATAACTGACCTTGTAAGACTCTACGCTTATGATTTCTCCTTTAAGAATATGTATGATTGAAAAAAGACTAAATACTAAGTTGCTTTGGCAATAACTTCCTTTTAAATAACTTTTTGAATGTTTATGATTATGTTGCTAATTAACATTTTGCATATTGGTTGTTCATTTAGACTTTAGAATCTCTTCTTACATATTCATTTGTTCCAATATTTTAGGAAGCTTCCTTTGCATTATTGTTTCCATTTTAGATTGCCTTGCTTAAGTTTTATTTTCATGATCAGCTACTCGTGTTGCTTTTATAGTCATGCATGGTATTTTTCATCTTCTTGTTTAAACGTGCTAACTTGGGATTTTGCTCTCTTTTGCAGTAACCTAATGGAGGACGACACTAATGTAAGTTTTATAAACCCAACATCTAAGCTGCTTGTTTTTTGCAATGCAACTATTTCAATATACTTGTTAGTCATATTTTTAAAAGCTTGAAGCTTGATATCATGGCAATGTGGTTTGAAGCCTAGGTGAAGTAGATATTCTGTTTTAGGTGTAATCTCATTTTGATTTTTTGAACTAGTTACATTTAACCTGATATTACAGAAATTTTTCTATATGTGCTAGAATGCAAGTTCTTTACCAGCAGACTTGGTAATCATGAACTGTGCTTTGCCATTATGAGTATAGATTATGCATGTGGACTTCTACATCTGTCCTAGTTTCTTAAAACCATGGAACTTGATTTATAAAATGGCACTATTAGCAAAATTTTATTGAGTAGATCATTTCCTTTTTGTTGTGAAAGGGCTTAGTTGAGTTGAGTTGAGATCATTTCCTTTTTGTTGGGAAAGGGCTTAGTTGAGTTGAGTTGAGATAATTTCCTTTTTATTAATGAAGTTAACGGATAAAAAAATCATATACCTTTTTTAAACTGGCTCAAAGGCTATATAATATTGGTGGTATACCAATAAGTTTCCATTTATGATATATTTACATGAGGGATGTGCACTTAATCCTTTTCTTTTTGCATTAGCTTTGAATAAGCTTACTAAGCATATTTAGGATATTATTTTATGGTGTATGCTATTTATAGATGATATAATATTAATAGATAAAACTAAAGTTGAAGATAATTGTAAGTTGGAATTATAGAGAAGCACATTAGAATTGAAGGGTTTAAGTTAAGTGGGATGAAGATGGAATTCATGGAATATAATTTTATTTGAATTAGTAACAAAGATGAAGGTAAAGTAAACAAATTAAGGATCATGAAGCTTCTAAGAGTGACTATTTTTAATATTTAAGATCGATTATTTATAAAAAAAGGAGAGACCAAAGAGGATGTTGATCAAAGTCTTTAAATTGAGAAGTGCAATCGAAATATTATGTGATCATAGAATATTTGGCAAGTTGAAGAAAAAATTTTGTAAGGTAGTCATGAAACTAACTGTGCTTTATGGTGTACAGTGTTGGGTGGTTAGAAAAATTACACATACACAAGATGAGTGTGGCTCGAATGAAAATATTATGATGGATACATAGTGATGCAAGAAAAGATAGAATAAAAAATAAAGTTATTCATAAAATGATAGAGATAGTATAAATTGAGAACAAATTAAGATAAGAACGACTTAGATGGTTTAGACATTTACAATGTAGAGTTAGTGATGTATGGTATGAATAAGTGATTTGACATATGTAGAAGAAAAAAGTAGAGGTAGAGTAGACTAAAAATTACATATGGGAAAGTAATAAAGAAATACTTAATATCTTTGCATTTTAAAGAAAGTATTGACTCTAAACCATGCAGAATGAAAAAAAAAAATTCATGTAGCCAACTCCAACTAGTTTGAGATTAAGGCTTTGTTATTGTTGTTAAAGACTATACAAAATATTTTCCATGAACATTAGGAGTGGTGGCTATTTAGTTTTTAGAAAAGAGGAAAATGAGCACCTTGAAGGGGTCAAGAGAAGCAGCCCAAGGTAAACAATGGACTAGATATTTTTTAAAAATTTGGTTTGACCTCATCAAAAACCTAATATAGTTTATTTAAGTCCATCTTGATTATATCTTTCTCAGTATGAAAATGGTGCAGCTGATTTGTGTAACTTGTCTATTGAGCTGAAGGTGGCCCAGGGTTGGAGGCAGCAATGCTTTTGTGATTGAGGGCTATAAGATTGAAATGGGCATCAAGGGGATGGTGGGACAGAAATAGAAGTGACATTAGTTCTTCCTTTGACTTGAGATGAGATAATAATGGCCTCAATTTGCAATCCATAGGACTATGAATGTTAGAAGTAAGAAGCTTAGAAGTAGGCTCTCACAGTTTGAACTACAAATTAGTGTTCTAAAAAAGGTAAAATTCTGGTTATGTTAGATCAATTTAGGTTGGTTGCATCCCTTAAATGAGAAAGATATCATAAATTATGCTTGTGAGCCTGTGCTAATGAGTTTAAAATGTACCATGCCCTGTTTGACACAAAAATGTTTTTGGTTCTTCAGTTCACTTAGCTTAAGTTGTGAGTTTCCACAATCCTTTTGTTGGATGCAGTATGTTTAACTGCTCTGGTTTGTGCCTTTGAACCTAATAGGTCCTCAGTTATTTCATTCACCAACTGTCAAGGCACTAGTTTAATAGCATATTTTAAAGCTTGGTTATTATTTTGGCTTTGGCTAGCACAAAGACATTCAGTTTTGCTAGTTCTGCTTTAGCCCGTGTAGTTTCAGTTGTTGAAATAAAAATCTAAAGGAAGAAAAAGTTAGGAAAAGTGTAAATAAAAATATATAGTTTTAGAAAATAATTTAGAAATCATCGTAGTGATATCTTGTTGCTCAGAACCTTGGTTGATTTTGTGCTGAAACAATAAAAAAATTATGTTTTTATGTTTTTTTTTAAAAAGGTAATGCTGTATTTCACATTATTTAATGGTGCAGTTTATCTCTTGTATTATTTGAGAATCGAATAAATGAAATTCGATGTATTTGATATAAGAGCACTAGAATAGCTGCATCTACATCAAATATTACTTTTCTGAATTACTTTAGGAGCCAAGATCACACTGCTCCAAAGTCCTCTTCCCCCCTTCCTCTTCTCAAAGTCGCTTCTCAAAACTAAAAATAATATGAATTTAATCTTAACGATGCTTCTTAAAATTCAAAGGGATGAGAAAATGACAAACAGACACAGATTGTCCATATCCACTATTTTCATCATATGGCAGTTTTTGTCAAAGGCCTAGAACTTTTAACTTACACAAAATTGAGTTGGTTCAGACCAAATGTCAAGTGTTTTTTTTTTTTTTTTTTGGGGGGGGGGGGGGGGGGGGGTGTTGCAGGGGAGGATTTTGGCCAGAACTTTGTGTCATGGTAATTTAGCTGAACTGCCCCCTCTGGTAGGTCATTTGAGGATTGGAGTCTTGATTAACTAGTGTTTAGGTTAGGATTAACTGGAAAAATAACTGTCAGGGTCAAGGTAATGGCATTCATCTTGGAAGTGCCCCTTGAACGTTCACTATTGGATGTATACAAATTTTGGAGGTACTTCCCTTACCATACAGGAATGCATAGGTTGCATTTTATCATCCATCCTCGTTGATCTTGTTAGTAGTTGTGGGCTTCCGTGGCCTAACACCTGAGTCCAGGTTGTTGACCTCAAATTCAAGTTTTTTCACCAATAAGTATATATATTTTTTGATAAAAAGGGAAATTTAAAGAATCATTCATTGTCACCCCTTGATGCATTCTTTGCTTTTATTATACCTGTGTTAGCAAGGTAGGATACAAATAATAAGGCAGTCCATTAAAGATACTACTTCCGCTTCCATTTGTATAAGCCCTTAATGAAGCTATGATTGCCAAATTAAGTTGGATTTTTGTTTGTAATTGAGATTAAGAATTTTGATTGAACAAAAGGCTTCTTAAAGTGGGTTGTCAAGTATTTTCTGAGGTAGAGATCTTACTTGCCAGCTTTTTTCATCCTAGTTTCTTGAGGTGGGTAACGTATATCATGTCCTGTACATGTGGCTGAGTTACACTCCTTGCATGTTTAATGGGCCATGGTACTCTGTGTTGGAAATACCTATGAATTGGCCTTGAATGATTGTGCTTTATGATGTCTCCCCCCTTCTTTGGACATGCCCTCCTGAGATTTGAGTTGACTTGAATGCTCTATTGACCTGAGGTTTTTGTTATTTAACTGACAATGTACAATAGGAATTCAATTTATTCCAGGCCATTTTTGCAAACTATTGACTTGCTACTCAGGATCTCATGCCAGTTAGGTATTTAACATGAAACCTTTACTGTGGGACACGAGATGACACCCTCCCACCAACTTTCATCCTTCCACTGTTCTATGGTTCTTGTAAAGCCAAGCTTCAGAAAGTTGGTTTTAGTTTCATACATACCAACTGACCCAATGAGTTTCAGCATAGGAGGTTTTAAGGATCCACTGGTTTCTCTATGATTTTGGTAGTCATCCAAAAAAAACATATAGAACCCAGATCAAATAGCTTTCTTGAAACAAAAATTCTGCTACCATATTAAAGTTGCTTCTTTAGCTCTCAAAAATGAGAACTAAACAAAATTTAAAATATGACCCCCATTTTTTTTATGAAATAATTGTTCTAAATTAGGATAATTTTTAGCCAGTCAAACTTAGCTCAGCATGACAAAGATTAACTTAATAAGATGCGAAGGTTTTGCAGTCAAAGTCAAGGCTTTTGATGAGGCAGATATGCATTTTCATTAGTGCCCAGTTGCATACTTATCTGTCAACAAAATGAAAAATACAGCTGTACCATTGGCAGAATATGTCCCTCAAGTTTCTTTATTATTTAATAAAGAAACGTAGTCATTGCTAAATTGTGTTAGTGCCAGCCAAATGTTGCTTAGCATGACCAAAATTAACTCAGTGAGGTAAGAAGGTTAAATATGCAAATACTAGGCTTCTGGATGGGCATGCAGTTTCAATGTTTTGAAGTGTAACATGCAAAGGAAAGGATCCTTGAGGGATATATCATTAATATTATGAAATCCCAATTAATGCACATGAAAATAATTATCAAATATTAATTTTGGTTGATTTTGGATCAAGGACAGTATTATATCTGATCAGATCTGAAATGGGTCGGTTTGTATTGGGTTGATATGCTAGAGCCTTGAACCTGGAGCCTGCATAACTTGAACCATGTTGGTCTTTGCCCTAAGATGCCATAAAGTCGAACCTGAACTAGTGTTGTTGGCTGGCTATGGATGCCGGTGGACTTATGCAACAATTTCAGTGGTGGGGAACAATTCAAATTAGGGGCAGATTTCAGTTTGTGTTGTATCTTGAAGAGTTCAAAAAACTTAAGAGGTAACAGAAACAGATTAGATTGTCAAATTATTGACTTTGTAGTTATTCATGGAATGCATATTTGTTGAAGAGGCAAGAACAATAATCAATAGCAAAGAGCACGATGGGTTGCAACAAATTTATACTGTGGGATGAAAATATGCCTTAAAAATTAGTGACTTGCAACCAGTATGCATTCCCAACCCCCCCCCCCCCCCCTCCCCCAAAAAAAAAAAACAAAGAAAATAGAAAGGAAAAAAAACATATCTCCCTTTCAATAAACATTACTATAAAGTACAGCTCTGAAGCTCATTGAATCCAGTGCTGCAAAAGGATGACATATTAAGGGTTAAGTATGATAACTGTTGCTGATGCAAACCTTCTTTATGTTTGCATATGCTAAATCTTGATGGTGCTTCTATAAGCTATAATGCAATTTTTCTGGACCAAACTGATGAATGCGTGCTTGTTCAACTTTTGATAGGCTGGAAAGAAAGAAGAGGAGGAATTCAACACAGGCCCTCTCTCTGTTCTGATGATGAGTGTCAAAAACAATACCCAGGTAAGAGATTTGTTCTGTTCATTCATATATGTCTAACTATATGCTTAACAAGAGGGTTAGTTTGATTGCTGTGCAATCTTCCTGTATTGTGTTCTTTGACATGCGCTCTGAGTGGGTTTAAGGGTGACAATCTTGACGGCCCATTTATCTGATCTGGCCTTCGCGTTCAAAATTCCAAGAAAACAATTCAGTAAGATTTGGACTGAAACTATTGCCATATCAGGTGCTCATCAATTGTCGGAACAACAAGAAGCTACTTGGCCGTGTGAGAGCATTTGATCGTCATTGTAACATGGTTCTCGAAAATGTCAGGGAAATGTGGACTGAGGTAATTTTAACACCAACTCTTATTTTTATATTATTGCTGTGCCTACAATGAATAATGATTGTATTTTTCTGCAGATACCCAAGACTGGTAAAGGCAAGAAGAAAGCTCTCCCGGTCAACAAGGATAGATTCATCAGTAAGATGTTCCTTCGAGGGGACTCGGTCATTATTGTTCTTAGGAATCCCAAGTGAGGGTCTTCTTTCGTGCAGAACAGAGACGCAACCTCATACTCGTAGTGCAGCTAGTCCGGGTCTTGCATCACTAATATTACTTGTGAAGGTCTATACTCTATCGTCTTCCGCTCTTGTAATGATTTTATCACTCTTTTGACTTGCATGCCACGTTTCTGATTGGATGTCGATTTGGGATTTTTTATTGATTGCTGGATACTTGAGCTCCTTATGATTTTTGTACATGGTAGACCTTCGATTCTCTACATGGTATGGACTAATATCATATCATGGCTTCTTTCATCGTTTTACAGCAGCAAAGAGATTTAAGGTCACTCGTGACCCAACTATGGACGATGCCTTGAAGTTCAGTATGAATGGGCTTTTTTTTGACTAGAATCTAGTACAAAGCACCAATGTTTTGTTGACTTCTGAGTATGTGCTGAGACAAAATATTTAACTTTGTAGCGTGGATTGACAAAGAAACGTGTCCATCGACTTTAAAATGTGAGTACTTGCGACGACTTCCTCATTGGATCACGCTACTCTCCAACTCCAGAGAACAAGAATCAGTTCATTTTCATTATTTTACGAAGATGGCGCTACTTCAGCACTATTAGACGGAAATAGAGCAGTTGACAGATTCAGAAAAAAAAAAAAAAAAAAGTTGTAGCGCTAGAAAGGCAAAACTATTTGCTGGAATCCAGAGCCCCATCGACCTAAGGATGATGTGTGATTCTATCAGCTACAGTTGCTGTTAAGGTCCTCTTCGTACGCAAAACGGGTGAGCCAAGAACTAGCTACTAAAAGGGCATACAGTCCACAAGGAATGCAACTCTAGTCCGTGCAGCATTACCTATTAGATTTCAACATTGGTCATGGCTGAAATCTACCAAGTTTGAGACTACACCAAGGTCATGGTTTTGATAATTTTGTTATAATTGTGTCATCCGCAGGCCATTATTTGAAATCCTCTCGCTTCTTAGTAAACTACCTTGAACCCAGAGAAATTTAAATTGAATTGAAGTTATTGCATCGTGGGTTCTAGACAATATGAATATTTCCAATATAACTAATGCGTAGCATTTTGGAGTAAAGACGGCCAATCATTCGTTGTGTAGTTTTGTACATAAGCCAGAGAATTTTTCAGCGATCACATTGCTTTGTTTAACAGCCAAATTCTCTAGATTTGTTTAACTAAGATAATACGTTTCCAAAGTTGATGGACTATTAGAGTGATGGATCTCTTTGCCAATCAACTTTGTTCAAATGTGAAGTAGCCATGATTGGGAGTGGGGGATTTGCTTATAGACCAATTTTAGGATAGCTGTTGGTCTCAGCTGTTGGTCAATGAACTGAGATCTTTTATGGTGCACCACAAAGGATGACATTAGGCATCCCAATTCCTCATTCATGAGTGGCAGAATTTTTGTTTTTTTCAGGATTCAATGGTGGGGCTAATTATGAGTGAAATGTAGCTGCTCGTGGATGGATGAGGGGTTAGGATGCGTCCCATATTTTGCTACAGAGAATTTTAGTTCATTTGAGATAACTATTGGCTAATAACCGAATTCAACAGCTATTCCAAAACAGGTCTGTGAGCAAACCCTTTGCTCCCAATCTCAGCTACTTCACATTTTGAATGAGGTTTGTTAGCGCTCCATCGCTCAAGTAGTCTACCAGTCTTCGAACTCAAGTCTGTCTAGTTATATTACTTCAGTTAAACAAACCTAGATAAATTGATTGATGGATCGATGTGTACTACTTCTACGATACATCATAGAGGAACTCAGATCATCTCACATAGCTGCTACTAAGAAACAACTATTTCAAAGGCACCAATCCAAACAGGACTTAAAAGGTCAATGATTAGAAGACAGAGTTTAGCAAGGTGAACCAAACGGGCGGGAAACAAAGGTATCCATCATATTCAACGTCTGATATCAAAAAAAATAGCGGAAGGCCAGAGTGACCGATCTGCAATATTCTGGATCCTTGCTACCATTTTTTTTTTTTTTTTTTTTTTTTTTTGTGGCCAAAAGGTAACGCACTCAAAAAAATAAGCTTACAAACAGCATCAACACCGAAGACAGAAACATGTTTAATATATATATATATATATATATATATATATATATATATATATATATATATATATATATATATTTCTTAGAACTCATACTAAATTATCGATTTTTTCCCCCGTCCAGAGTGAAGACAGCGAGTTCCTCCAGATCCAGAACTCGGAGCATAAACTAGACAGAGATTTCCATCCTGTGTCCCCTGAGACTCCCTTTGGTGAACAACCACACTACATAGCTAACTGCTAGGTTGGCTGCCCGGTTGTTGGAAAGAGGCACGTTGACTTGCAGCTGAACGAAGAACGACAAACGCATGCTTATGAACGCTATTCACTTCATACAACCACCAACTCGAGCAAAGGTCTTTCTACCAATCGTGCTGTTTTCTTAAGAGGAAAAGTATGCTTCATTTCTCCGTTCACTAATCTTTGTACCAAGACTTCGTTGTGCAACTTTCCCTATCAACTAAAATCGAAGGAGAAAGAATATTTATAACCCCATAATAACAACTATGACAAGGTCCGATCGCAAATATTCCAAGCACGTCTGAGTTCCATGCATCCAAATATGAACATGGTGCCTTTGAAATTTTTTCTCATTAAGATCAAAACGATTAGCGGATAAATTAGATATTGAAATTTTATTCAGACATTTCCTCTGACATTCTGTATAGTTAGCATGCTTTCTGCTTCCTGATAACTGCAGTCAAGCAAGGACTCCAAAACATGAAAAAAGAAAATGGAATTGGGAAGCTGAAACTTAATTTTCTTTTGAGCTACAAAGTCTACCCTCAGTGTGATCATAAGGAAACAGATTACAATAAGTTTTATCATAACAGTGCCTGGAACTGGATGCTGTACCCAACACCAAAGGTTCCTACAAAAAAAATGAAATCATGGTGGTGGGGGTCCGGGTTCAAAGAGCGGCGGACAGCAGCTTGTGAATAATCCACAGCAGCAGAGACACCATAAGCTGCAGTAGTTATAAGAAAGAGACACCAAGTTAGTGTACAGTTCTACTGAAAAACAAGGAAGCTGCATTCTTTCTTTTGGGGGGAAGGAAAAAATAAAGAAGAAGAAGAAACAGTAATTGAGCACTTACCATGAATCCAGGAAACTATCTGGTGGTGGTGCAGGAGCCGGCGGGAGGAGTGGCACCTCAGGGGGAGTGGCAGGAGGAGGAGGGGGATCCATTCCAGTCAGTAAGAATGACAGTGACGAACATATGGCTGCCCCTTGGATTGCTTGAATATAATTCCTGATCAACTGCCAACTACCATTCAAAACATCAGCATCCAGCTAATAGTCAGCAACATCTAAAATCATGATTTGAAATGAATAAGGGGTAGACAAGGATTCTTAAAATTATTTGAAATGAAAAACAATAATTATGAGAAGCAAAGAGCCAACATAATAGCATCCATATCTACTAAAAATTTATTTCTATAGCTAATGAAGTTTCTTTCATGAAAATAACCAGTTAAACCAAATGTAAGCACTGTAAAAAGAAGATCACAAACAATCTCTATTTCAGGCTGCATTTTTTGTTCAATATAATTTTATAAGAAGTCAACCAATGACATCAACAAAAGAAAAAGTAGCCGAACTCTGCCTAATCTCAAGGAATTGCTACCAACCTGAACTTGTCCAACCATGTTCAACATGTTGCAGTTCCAAGTCAGACATTTTATTCAGTTAATGGCTTATAGCACCAACAAGCTTTTCTTTCACTGCGGTGATTTTAGAAAGGGGATAATATTAGCATTACAGAAACATTCAGCTTCTCATGAATCCTTTATATTTATTCAGTGTGCTCAACCATAAAGAGTCAAATAATTTAGAAACAAAATGGCACAAGTTTTTTTTACCTTTTCCCTTTAACTCAGCATGATCAATCATCAGAATTGATAACATAACAAGGGCACTAAATTTGCATCAGGTGCTGGTAACGATGCGCCTGTCGGTAAATTGATGCCAATCCATTCAACCAAATTGTCTAATTTGCATACTCACATTTGACAAAGGTAACCAAAGCCAAGTATATGCGAGAACATGGAAATTTAAACTTGTCCATGTTGAAATGATGTCAAAAGGGTGACTACGCCACCACCAAGTTTATGTGATTGGTGTCTCATGTCAATAGTGAAGAACTAAGATTCTAGAAATCAATTTCATGATAGAATGGGAGATAGTATATGATCGGAGAGCCAACGAGCAGGATTAGGGGTGAGCATGGTTCGAGTTGAGCATCAATCAAGATTGGTTTCAGAATTTTAAACTCAGAATCGAATTAATTATATTCTGAAACCAACCTAGAACTAAGCCAATCAAATTGGGTCATTTTCAATGTAAAATATTTTTCCTTTTTTTTGGCATCAGGTTCAATTTTTTTATTTTTTATCATTTTGAATATATTAAAGGTTCTTTTCTTGGTTATAGAAATTGAGCGAGAGACTAAGAATCATCACAAAAATGCTTAAAAAAACTTATAATATTGATAAATATTATTTAATTTTTTTTCTTTCCATTTGGATGATATTATTCTACTATCTAATGGCTAATTTTTTCTTAATTATATTAACTAAAAAGGATATATACAATATGTGTTGATCAATCGATCTAACACTAAATATCTTTAGTAGAGATGCTGGATAACTTATGAGGTATGCCTAAGCTCCTTGATTTGATTTTTAAGAGTGCTTTATTTTCTTGAAAAAAAATTATGACCGATTCTCGGATCAGAACCAAGGAATTTACTTCTAGAATCAAGAACTGACCTGATGGGAGTTCATGTAGTTAGCCTTAAAGATAGGCTCTAGATCGATGAAAGGATGGAAAAAATGGGTTAGATGTAAGCCAAGATTGCCCTTTCTGCGAGATGACAACAAAATCTAGCTAGATCTCATCCTTAACATGCTATTTTCATCTAGAGTTCAATTTCTGCTAGCTTTAACCTCCCTTCGCCTTCCAGGAATCTTCACCATTTGTAGTCCTCCTGGAGAGATAGAAATATCCCCTCGTCAGTGGAGGTAGGGTTAGAATCAGCTGGCCACTGTGACTTGCTGGCTAATATGGAAAGAAGGGAAACCATAACCTTCACTTCTAAGCCAATGTCAGCACAGCCTGTAACCCCCAGTGTTTATTTAAGGACACCTGGCACCTAGAGTTTATTCTGACATTTAGGTTCCCAGTATGACGCTTGGATTCCCGAGTCTTTGCGTGTCTAATGGGTTTCCGATATCTCTGATCCGAGGCGTCGCGTGGGATAATAAAAAGAGTTGGAGGTCGACTCCCTCCTTCACCCTGGCACACACCTCCTCCAGGTAATCACCTACCCATCCTCCTAATGCCAGAGAGAGAGTTAGGGAGGGAATCTGAGCGCGAGAGGACAAGCGAAGGTCCAGAAAAAGGACTCCGTGGAGGATAGCCGCCGCCAGAAGGGAAGAGATCTTTTATTTTTGAAGGCTTAACCCTGTCCCAGTCTTGAGCTATCATCGCCGGAGCCGCACCGGCCAAATCCTACAACGTAGGGTGGTGGAGAAATGAAGTGACTTGCGACAGTGGAAATATGATTTGATTCACGGGTTCAGTGTTTGTTTAGTCGGACACTTTTTGGTTGGGATTTTGGATGGTGCTAGAGGAAGGCGGATTAAGAAGCTTGTTGGGATATTAATCTATTGTGTCTCGAAATGGCAGCTGCCCACTTTGAGATTGGATCCCATCTTTGGGTTGAGGATCCAGATGTAGCCGGATAGATGGAGAGGTCATTGAGGTCAATGCCATTAGTTTCTCCCCAGATGGCCGATGGCTTGTTTCGGGTGAAGATAACATTGTTAAGGTACCCAGATGCCCAAATACCTGGTTAACCATTTGGGATTAGCGTACCGAGGTAAGTAAGTCTATTTATAATTAATAATTTATAACTCATGGTTTTATAGTTTGCAAGTATATTATGAGATAAGGAAAACGGAAGTTTATTTGGTTTGATTATTTTGAATGGTACCATAAATCTACATATGAGCATTTATTATGACTATAGTAGCTGATAATATTTTGAAAGAAATAGTTTCTTGGTATATGTGCAAAAATATAAATTCTTTGATTTGCAAAATATGTTGGGATGACCATATGCATTTGCTAATAAAGTATAAACCATTGTATATGTAATATGAGAAATTGATGCATGATGAGTGACATGCAAGTATGATGATAACATTGTGATAGACTAGTATGTGTCGCCGCGGTTCTCATTTGGCCTTACACATATGTAGGGTGTGTTCTATTTGAGTATGTATGGCCTCACACATCTAGAGGATGTGTTCTGATTAATTTATAGGGCCGTGGGACACATACGAAAATAATAATTACATAAACAGTGGATTTGTTTACATTACATAATCTGTTATTTATTGCATAATCTGGTAAGTAAGCCAAATATAATAATTATAAAATTGTTATATTTATAGTTTTATGCATACTTATGAAATTGAGTTTTATTTATTATTTTGGAAATTGGTAAACTGTATCATGAGTATTTAATTGAATATTTGCTATAACAGTTGGTATTAATTTGCAAAGTAATGGTTTATTGTGTTTATGCCAAATATGATGTATATGTTTATTTTTAACTTTGCAAAGTAAATTGGTTACATGCAATGATTAAGAATGTACAAACCACTGTTTATGTGATATGAAAAGATTATGCTTATGATGATGCATGATGTGTGATATGCATATATAATGATGACCCTGAATTATTTATATGTGTCATCGCGGTTCTCCTATGATGTGGCATGTGGAGGCCACACACATCTAGAGGATGTGCTCTGTTTGATGATGATATGGCATGTGGAGGCCACACATCTAGAGGATGTGCTGATTGGCGATGATATGGCATGTGGAGGCCACACACATCTAGAGGATGTGTGCTGATTGATTATGAGATGGCATATGGAGGCCACACGCATCTAGAGGATGCGCTATGACTGATGATGATATGGCATGTGGAGGCCACGCATCTAGAGGATATGCTCTGACTGATGATGGTATGGCATGTGGAGGCCACATCTAGAGGATGTGCTATGATTGATGATGAGGTGGCATATGGAGGCCACACACATCTAGAGGATGTGCACTGATTGAGGTATAGCAGGGCCATGGGACACATAAAATATAATATAAAAATGATCATATAAATAGTGGGTTGTTTACAATGCATTTTTTGGTATTTATTGTATAAGCTTCCAAATTAATTTGAGTGGTGATATGCTTGTTCTGATAGCATGATAAATGCATTTGAAATTGAAAGTTTATGAAATTATGACTTGATGATATCTTGATAAGATATGATGATATATGACTATTTTATTATTATTATAGGCTTACTTATTGAGTGTGAGCTCATGTAAATCTCACAATATTTTTCAGAGCCTCAGGATTGAAGAAGGATTTTGGGTTGATGGAGCTTCTAGTTAAATAAAATAGTTCCATTATTGATGTAACCCAGTTATGCTTGTGTGTAGGGCTTGTAGCCCAAAACTTATAATTATGGTTTATAATAAAGTATGGATTTGGATTGACTATTTATACATATTGCCTTAAATTATTGTTGTGTCAAATTTGGGATGCCTTGCATGCCCGGAATGCGGCGGGTTGTCACCCTAGCTCAAAAATTTTGGGTCTGGGGGCCTCTCCTCAAAAAGATTTGTCTGTTTTCTTCTTATAGTCTCTCTTTGCAAAGGGCAAGGCTGCTGATGCCCACTTCATTATGGAAAATATCCTTAACCCTCCATATTTTTTCTCTTTCTTTGTACACCCCGATCCTATCTCTTTCTAATAAAAGCTTGAGGGAAGGTAGGAACGCCCACCTTCACTCCCAATTTACCGTCAAAAGATATTTATTATACCTTGACCTTGCCAATATCTGCTGATGCCACAAATTTTCCATCAAATAGTTCATGCATCGATTATCCTTCCTTGATATATAATTTGTTCGGAAACCAATAATTTGAACCATGTAAGATTGATAACCAAGTAATACACACAACATATTAACAAATGAATCTTAAAATTGTAGCATATAAGACAAAAGAACTGACAGACAATGCATCACTAACTTCTGTTGAAAGATTTTCCGAGTACAATACCTCATGCGTGTGAAAAACAGTGCATCATAAGCTTCAATATATTAAACCTTAAAACTCCCCAGAGTATGCTCTATTTTGTTATACAAGAACTCCTTGTTGGACATCCCTGGCAATAATTCCACTCTTGACAAACATTGTTTGCAATGCAAATAATGGCTACAACTCATTTTTCTTGCTGAAAGCACTATAAGTACCAGTCCACAACTCCTCATCCGCGTGCAACATCTTATTTAGAAATATTTACAAAATCTCTGTTGCATACTATTGGTGTAACCATGCATCTAGTTACATGGAACCAAGCAGGACGGGGAGTTCTTGACTGATCACCAGTAGTTTATTCCACTCCTCCTGTGACCCCCCGGTAAATTAATTATGGGAAACGTAACCCCAGCATTTATTTGAGGACACATGGTACCTAGAATTTATTCAGACGTTTAGGTTCCCGACTTGTCGATTGGTTACCCAAGTCGTCGTGTGTCTGATTGGTTCCCGATATCTCTGATCTGAGGCGTCACGTGGGAGAATAAAAGGAGTTGGAGGTCGACTCCCTCCTTCACCCTGGTGCACACCTCCTCCAGGTATTCGCCTGCCCATCCTCTAATGCCAGAGAGAAAGAGTTAGGGAGGGGATCTGAGAGCGAGAGGACAAGCGGAGGTCCAGAAAAAGGACTCCGTGGAGGATAGCCGCCGCCAGAAGGGAAGAGATCTTTTATTTTTGAAGGCCTAACCCTGTCCCAGTCTTGAGCTATCATCGTCAGAGCTGCACCGGCCAAATCCTACGACGTAGGGTGGTGGAGAAATGAAGTGACGAATCTTGAAACTTGCGACAGTGAAAATCTTGATTCGATTCATGAGTCCGGTGTTTGTTTAGTCGGACACTTTTTGGTTGGGATTTTGGATGGTGCTGGAAGAAGGTGGATTAAGATGCTTGTTGGGATATTGATCTGTTGTGTCTCGAAATGGCAGCTGCCCACTTTGAGATTGGACCCCATCTTTGGGTTGAGGATCCAGATGTGGCCGGATAGATGGAGAGGTCATTGAGGTCAATGCCATTAGTTTCTCCCCAGATGGCCGATGTCTTGTTTGGGTGCAGATAACATTGTTAAGGTACCCAGATGTCCAAATACTGGTTAACCATTTGGGATTAGCGTACCGAGGTAAGTAAGTCTATTTATAATAATAATTTATAACTCATGGTTTTATAGTTTGCAAGTATATTATGAGATAAGGAAAACGAAAGTTTATTTAGTTTGATTATTTTGAATGGTACCATAAATCTACATATGAGCATTTATTATGACTATAGTAGCTGATAATATTTTGAAAGAAATAGTTTCTTGGTGTATGTGCAAAATATAAATTCTTTGATTTGCAAAATATGTTGGGATGACCATATGCATTTGCTAATAATGTACAAACCACTGTATATGTAATATGAGAAATTGATGCATGATGAGTGACATGCAAGTATGATGATAACATTGTGATAGACTAGTATGTGTCGCCGCGGTTCTCATTTGGCCTCACACATTTATAGGGTGTATTCTGTTTGAGTATGTATGGCCTCACACATCTAGAGGATGTGTTCTGATTAATTTGTAGGGCCGTGGGACACATACAAAAATAATTACATAAATAGTGGGTTTGTTTACATTACATAATCTGGTATTTATTGCATAATCTGGTAAGTAAGCAAATATAATAATTTTATAAAATTGTTTATTTATAGTTTTATGCATACTTATGAAATTGAGTTTTATTGATTATTTTGGAAATTGGTAAACTGTATCATGAGTATTTAATTGAATATTTGCTACAACAGTTGGTATTAATTTGCAAAGTAATGGTTTATTGTGTTTATGCCAAATATGATGTATATGTTTATTTTTAACTTTGCAAAGTGAATTGTTACATGCAATGATTAAGAACGTACAAACCACTGTTTATGTGATATGAAAAGATTATGCTTATGATGATGCATGATGTGTGATATGCATATAATGATGACCCTGAATTATATTTATATGTGTCGCCGCGGTTCTCCTATGATGTGGCATGTGGAGGCCACACATCTAGAGGATGTGCTGTTGATGATGATATGCATGGAGGACACATCATGTGGCCACGCATCTAGAGGATGTGCTATGACTGATGATGATATGGCATGTGGAGGCCACGCATCTAGAGGATGTGCTCTGACTGATGATGATATGGCATGTGGAGGCCACACATCTAGAGGATGTGCTATGATTGACGATGAGGTGGCATGTGGAGGCCACACACATCTAGAGGATGTGCTCTGATTGAGGTGTAGCAGGGCCGTGGGACATAAAATATAATATAAAAATGATCATATAAACAGTGGGTTGTTTACAATGCATTTTCTGGTATTTATTGTATAAGCTTCCAAATTAATTTGAGTGGTGATATGCTTGTTCTGATAGCATGATAAATGCATTTGAAATTGGAAGTTTATGAAATTATGACTTGATAATATCTTGATAAGATATGATGATATATGACTATTTTATTATTATTATAGGCTTACTTATTGAGTGTGAGCTCATGTAAATCTCACAATATTTTTCAGAGCCTCAGGATTGAAGATGGATTTATGGGGTAGATGGAGCTTCTATATAAATCAGTTCCATGATATCATTGTGGCCCCAGTATTACTTGTGTGTAGGGTTTGTAGCCCAGAACTATATTGATTGTGTGTAGGGCTTGTAGCCCAAACTTATATTTATGGTTTGTGTTAAGTTATGGATTTGATTGCCTAATTATAATTATTGCCTTATATTGATCGATGTGTAAATTTCGGGACGCCTTGCATGCCCGGCATGCGGCGGGTTGTCACCCTAGCTCAAAATTTTGGGTCTGGGCGTGACAGCTTTTATGGTATCAGAGCCTAGGTTTTGACCTTAGGGACACATACATGATGACACTCTAGGCAAAATACTAGGATGACATTGAGACAATTAATTATGAATTTTAATTATGCTTTGAAAGTTGAAATTTAAGGTTTATCAAGATATTAATTGAAATATAAATTTGATAGGAATTAAGAATGAACCATCGCACCAGAAGCTGATATTATGTGGGCTCCCTGGCTGGTAGCCTTGACCAGTGGGGAGGCCAAGGGGCTTCTAGAGGTTTTAGCTTCGTCAAACTTGTTGGAAATGGCTCGTAGCAGTTTTAGATCTTTAAATAATATGGGTAGATGAAACTTTAATTGGATATGCAATAAAAGATAGATGAATATATGGAATATGATATAGTAGTTGAAAATTGCAATTGATGACTAATATGACTAAGATAACATCATTATGTCCATATTGCAATTGAGTTGATATGTGGATTTGGAGTTAGTAAATCTAAATTTGAATGTGGATGTATAATGAATTTTTATTTGTAGAACTTACATTGTTGATATTGTAAGTTTAAGATTATGAGCTAATCTGCTGGTTATAGGATGATTAATATTGATGATATTTTGGGAATGAAATAGTTAACTACATTTTTGATCAATTACAATTGAGTACTTTCTGAATTTGAGTCTGGATGGATAAGTATATATAGTGAATTTTACTAAGAGAACTTTTATTATGGATATTGCATGTTCAAAACTGATTGTTAATTTGCTAGATATGGAGATGGTTGATACTGATGTTAATGAATAGTTGACTGCATATTATATCATGATGGACCATTTAGGAAGAATATAAATTTTAAATTCTGAGACAATTACTGTTTAAGTTTTTGAGAGTAGTAGACTCTATTAATCTTTAGAACTGATTTTGGCTATAAATGATCAAATATTTTGATGGTAGAAAGTGAAAGATTTTAGCAGTAATGAAGAATAAGATAAATTCACTGATAAAGAATTTCATGGGGATTTTCATCTGTTAATAGATTTCTAAATCAAGATATCTATTCATTAATTTATTATGCTTATTGTACCTTTCTTCATAGTTCCTAAGTAGATATCTTTCTCCAGGATGGATAAATTATCCATAAGTGGCATAATTATTAAGAAAATAGGAGGGAGATGATTTTATTTTTGATTATTATCAATTATGGATTATGGTTAAGGATACATCTAATATCACTTTCAAGTCATAAGAGATTACTATAATTTTCAATTATGTCTTTCGGATGGTAAGTGCATTTTCAATCTTTATTGACCTTATAAGTCTTGTATCCATCTGAGCTAGATTAGTGAAGTCACTTTGAGATATTGAAGGGTTTAAATTAGTTGGTCATGTTATGGCATGAGACATTGCATAATCTATATGATTTTAGGATTTTGATATCATTGGTAACGAAATAATTGATTCAAGATTTGAATCATTTAAATTGCATTATTTATTGAGGATATACTGACCTATTCAAGAGAAATTGATTGGTTAGTGGTATTATTGATAAATTAATTATACCGATGATTAATGATGGCACTATTATTCAAAGAAATTAAATTAGTTGATTATGATAATTATGAAAGATATCCTAAATAATTGCATAATGTTCATTGATGTTAGCTTGAAGTATTCAAGAGTGAAACCAAGTATGTTATGATGATTGAAATAAGTGTCGTAATGATTAATGGCACATTCAACTATTTATGAGTTGAGAGAGCATTGGAAGAAAACTATCTTATATCTAAGTCTCAAGAATTTAGAACTGTCTTATCGAGGAATTAAGAGTAACTGATGGTTACTAACCTTAAGAATGGATGACATAATACATGTGATGGACTCTATGATATTTATGATGATTGTGTTGTGAGAAGTTAAGGTAAAAAAAAGAGAAAAAAATACTTCTTAAGGAATTAATTTTATTTGGTAGAAAGATTAAATTAATTTTGAAGTTGGATACGTCATTTGGGTACTTAGGAATGAAATAAAAGTTGCTAGTGAGTATCTTTAATGGTACAAAATTAGTGGACATTTAATTTTGAGGATGAAATTTTAGTGGATAAAATGTTAATATTTTTTTGGTTTAATGGTAAACTGCGTAAATTGAGTCTGAACCCATTTGTCTCACTCTCCTAATTCGATGATGTCTTCATAAGGCTTAGTGGATTAAGCTGAATTTTGTCTAGCCTTCCACCCTCAAATAGATGGACAAACTGCATGAACCAATTAGATTTTAGATGATATACTGCGAGCTGTGTGTGGATTTAGGTGCTTGGTATACTTCTTACCCTTAGTGAAATTGCTTATTTTAATGGTTACCAAGCCAATATTCAAATGGATTCATTTAATTGTCTATGATATAAGGTATAGATCCCTTTTATTGAAATGAAATGAGAGAGAAAATTTTGGTTACTGAGCTAGTTTAACAACTATGAAAAGTATCGTTAATTAAAGCAGCTTCATGTCAGAGTTAATAGAAAAGTTATGTTGATGTCAAAAAGAAATGAATTGAGTCCACAATACATTGGGCCATTTGAGATTTTGATCAAATAAAGGAGGTGGCTTATAGCTTAGCACTGCTTCATTACTCTTTGGGGTGTTCAATGTGTTTCATATTTTATGATTGAGGTATATTTCAAACCCCGTTATGTGTTAGAACTTGAACCAATTTAGCTTAAGAAAGAATTGACCTATGAAGATCATCTTGTGCATCGTGGACCGCAAGGATCAAGTTCTGAGATAGTGTAGCATTCCTTATATCAAGGTTCAGTGGAGTAATCATTCTGAGATGGAGGCTATTTGGAGCTTGAGGAGGAAATGAAAAACTTGGGAACTTGAGGAAGAAATGAAAAAAAAGTATCCACAATTATTTACAGGTAAATTCTCTATTCAAGATTGTTGATATATCATATTTGAATTCTATAGTTATTTGATGTGTGTCAATTTCGAGGAAATTTTTATAAGGGGGGAGAATGTAACCCCCCCTAGCATTATTTGGACACCTGGCACCTAGAGTTTATTCTGACGTTTAGGTTCCCGACTTGTCGCTTGGTTCCCGAGTCTTTGCGTGTCTGATGGTTCCCGATATCCTGATCCGAGGCGTCACGTGGGAGACTAAAAGGAGTTGGAGGTGACTCCCTCCTTCACCCTGGCGCACACCTCCTCCAGGTAATCGCCTGCCCATCCTCCTAATGCCAGAGAGAGAGAGAGTTAGGGAGGGAATCTGAGAGCGAGAGGACAAGCGGAGGTCCAGAAAAAGGACTCCGTGGAGGATAGCCGCCGCCAGAAGGGAAGAGATCTTTTATTTTTGAAGGCCTAACCCTGTCCCAGTCTTGAGCTATCATCGTCGGAGCCGCACCGGCCAAATCCTACGACGTAGGGTGGTGGAGAAACGAAGTGACGAATCTTGAAACTTGTGACAGTGGAAATCTTTGTTTGATTCATGGGTCCGGTGTTTGTTTAGTCGGACACTTTTTGGTTGGGATTTTGGATGGTGCTGGAGGAAGGCGGATTAAGATGCTTGTTGGGATATTGATCTGTTGTGTCTCGAAATGGCAGCTGCCCACTTTGAGATTGGACCCCATCTTTGGGTTGAGGATCCAGATGTGGCCGAATAGATGGAGAGGTCATTGAGGTCAATGCCATTAGTTTCTCCCCAGATGGCCGATGGCTTGTTTCGGGTGGAGATAACATTGTTAAGGTACCCAGATGTCCAAATACCTGGTTAACCATTTGGGATTAGCGTACCGAGGTAAGTAAGTCTATTTATAATTAATAATTTATAACTCATGGTTTTATAGTTTGCAAGTATATTATGAGATAAGGAAAACGAAGTTTATTTGGTTTGATTATTTTGAATGGTACCATAAATCTACATATGAGCATTTATTATGACTATAGTAGCTGATAATATTTTGAAAGAAATAGTTTCTTGGTGTATGTGCAAAAATATAAATTCTTTGATTTGCAAAATATGTTGGGATGACCATATGCATTGCTAATAATGTACAAACACTGTATATGTATGAGAAATTGATGCATGATGAGTGACATGCAAGTATGATGATAACATTGTGATAGACTAGTATGTGTCGCCGCGGTTCTCATTTGGCCTCACACATCTGTAGGGTGTGTTCTGTTTGAGTATGTATGGCCTCACACATCTAGAGGATGTGTTCTGATTAATTTGTAGGGCCGTGGGACACATAAAAACAATAATTACATAAATAGTGGGTTTGTTTACATTACATAATCTGATATTTATTGCATAATCTGGTAAGTAAGCCAAACATAATAATTTTATAAAATTGTTGTATTATAGTTTTATGCATACTTATGAAATTAAGTTTTATTGATTATTTTGAAAATTGGTAAACTGTACCATGAGTATTTAATTGAATATTTGCTATAACAGTTGGTATTAATTTGCAAAGTAATGGTTTATTATGTTTATGCCAAATATGATGTATATGTTTATTTTTAACTTTGCAAAGTGAATTGGTTACATGCAATGATTAAGAATGTACAAACCACTGTTTATGTGATATGAAAAGATTATGCTTATGATGATGCATGATGTGATATGCATATATAATGATGACCCTGAATTATATTATGTGTCGCCGCGGTTCTCCTATGATGTGGCATGTGGAGGCCACACACATCTAGAGGATGTGCTCTGTTTGATGATGATATGGCATGTGGAGGCCACACATCTAGAGGATGTGCTCTGATTGGCGATGATATGGCATGTGGAGGCCACACACATCTAGGATGTGTGCTGATTGATTATGAGGTGGCATGTGGAGGCCACACGCATCTAGAGGATGCGCTATGACTGATGATGATATGGCATGTGGAGGCCACGCATCTAGAGGATGTGCTCTGACTGATGATGATATGGCATGTGGAGGCCACACATCTAGAGGATGTGCTATGATTGACGATGAGGTGGCATGTGGAGGCCACACACATCTAGAGGATGTGCGCTGATTGAGGTGTAGCAGGGCCGTGGGACACATAAAATATAATATAAAAATGATCATATAAACAGTGGGTTGTTTACAATGCATTTTCTGGTATTTATTGTATAAGCTTCCAAATTAATTTGAGTGGTGATATGCTTGTTCTGATAGCATGATAAATGCATTTGAAATTGGAAGTTTATGAAATTATGACTTGATAATATCTTGATAAGATATGATGATATATGACTATTTTATTATTATTATAGGCTTACTTATTGAGTGTGAGCTCATGTAAATCTCACAATGTTTTTCAGAGCCTCAGGATTCACTACAAAAAAAATGACTTATTATGACGAATTAATTCGTCGCAATAGGTACAAAAGTCATCGTAATAAATTATTACGATGATAAAAAATTCATCGTAATACATTACAAATCGTCGTAGTAATATATTATCGTAATAACCTATTACGGCGACTTATTTTCGCCGTAATATCAACCTATTACGGCGAAAGTAAGTCGTCGTAATAGGTTTTTATTTAAATTTTAAAAATATTAAAATTTTATTACGGTGACTTATTTTCGCCGTAATATCAACCTATTACGGCAAAATTAAGTCACCGTAATAGGTTTTTAATTAATTTTTAAAATTTAATTAAAAACCTATTACGGCGACTTACTTTCGCCGTAATATCAACCTATTACGACGAAAGTAAGTCGCCGTAATAGGTTTTTAATTAATTTTTAAAAATATTAAAATTTTATTATGGCGATGTATGTTCGCCGTAATAGGTTGATATTACGGCGAAAATAAGTCGCCGTAATAAAATTTTAATATTTTAAAATTTAATTAAAAACCTATTACGGCGACTTACTTTCACCGTAATAGGTTGATATTACGGCAAAAATAAGTCATCGTAATAAAATTTTAATTAAATTTTAAAAATATTAAAATTTTATTTTAATATTTTTTTGTATTGCACCTGTTACAATAATATAATATTAAAGCAACGATACTAGAAATAATTTCTAATATAAAAGTTTCACAAAATAATTTAATAAAAGTTTTCATTCATTTCAATAAAATCATCATATACAATGTTTCAGAAAATACATAATTTGAAAAAAAATACATGTACTATGGAGGTGAAGTCTGCTGGGATCTACTAGGATGATATCCAGGCACAAACTGTCGCATGAAAGCAGCGAGCTCAGCAGTCGTCGCCTGTAGATCCTGGATAGTCTTCTCTTGCTGAGCAAGCTTATTCTCTTGCTGAGCGATGACTCTCGGCACTCTTGTAATTCACCCTTTAATTGTGAGCTTTCAGAAGATGAAGAACTACCTCTAATTCTCGATGTACCCTTCGGTAATGGACCCATCCTCTTTTATAACCAGATCTAGAGCCTAAAACCTCCTCCAAAATGACATCCTCATTGATTGGTTCTACTGTAGAGTCCTGTGATGAAAGTCGCTCTATTAACTGTGCCTGCAATGAAAAGAAAACAAATTCAATATGTTTAGTATAAAACATTACATTCAATAATATTGTATTTTAATTGATAAAACTTACATGAGTTTCTTCAGCTTTTTCATTTATCCATTGATTCTTCTTTTATCAAAATGAAGAGTATTCCACAGATGAAGTCTTGATGGCTCCTCTCAGTAACAGGATCTCTCTGAAAAGAACAATAATAATTTAAAACAATAATTTAAGACAATAATCTAATACAATTATCAATGTATCAATGGAATAATCTAATACAATTATCAATTGTTAACAAATAATCATTAAATTAAAGGTTTATATCCAAGTTTTATTCAATCATAAGCTACATTTTATAGTCCTTTAATCAACATGAGCACTTAAATATTCAAAGGCTCTTAATTTGGGTAAGTGGATTATTGTCTAAATTTGCACAGTGAAACTATGCATTTCTGATTGGGGCTTAGTCCTGATTTTAACATCACAATTGCAATATTGCCACTTTTTCATTCCTAGATTTCTGGCGTTCAAATGAATGCAAGGATTTTGAACTTATAGCAAGGAATAATAAACTTTCCAAGGTACCAGTTCAGAGTTATAAAGTCCGGTATAATAACTTTATGATAGCACAAGTAAAGCTCAATCTCTAGAATTGTTAGTGTTGGCTGCAACCAATAAACCAGCAGCCTCTTGTTGGTAAAAAAATGCTTATTAAACTTCTTTGATATGCAACCGTTCAAGAATTTGGTGGAGTTCTAAGGTCATCCGAACCCCACTCGTAAAGCCTGTAAGGGCCTTTTTCATAATTGTCTGAAAACTTTTCTCTCAAAAGTAAAAGAACAAAAGTTGGCAACCACCGGCAATGAAATAAAGACACCGTAGACAAGCTTTGTTTGCAGGGTAATTATGAGTGGCACCCATCACACTGGGGACCAGACATCTACCATAGAATACCTAGGCAATTATGGCATTGCATTTTCTTTGCATTTGCAAAACCATCCAGAGAGGCGATGGGGGTTTTAGAAGAAGACCCCTGATCCAAGCAAATCCATGTTATTAGAGAAGGCCATCAAGTTTATAAAGAAAAAAGAAAACAAAGTTTTTATAACGAGCTACTTGTGCAGGCCTCGTCAAAATAATAGTGGGAATGCCAGTTGCAATAAATCAAGTTGTATCCTAACAGGATACACCTTTTTGCCAAATAAAGTTGGATGCAAAATCTGTATTGGCCACAATTGTTGCAATTAAACCTTCTATAATACAAAAATAAAATTTCCACGTAATCTAAACCAATTCATGGCATATTCAAACATAAAGAAACAAACCTACAACCAACATAAAACAACCATTCTCAATCAATAAGATACGCAGGCATTACAATACGATGACAAATTCAGACCAACTAGACCCATGCATCGAATACCTAGGTTCATGCTTAGAATATAAAAGCACTAGATTCACAGTATTCCTTACCATATCATAAGAGTGAGCCGGTATAGACTTTGATCCAGTGAGAGCAGCATATGGCTGCAATTCCCGATTAGATTTATTTGTTTCTGATTTTTTCTACATCAAAGAATTAATGAAAATGGTTATATGAGTTTATAAAAATATAAACTATTAAAATATTTGTATGGATGTATTTACCTTATAATCATCTGAATAAAAGTAATCACATAGAAAGTCCCAGTCACTCTGCGAGACACGAGATGGCTTATTTTGTTTTGCTAAGCTCACACTTCTGTCCCCACCGTGACTAATGAAGTGGATATGAAGCCGATATCTAAATTCTCGATAAACTTTATTCATTTGAAACTCAATACCTTTTTTAATATGATCTAAATCATATCAAGATCGAACTTCTCCTGCAAGTATATATATATATATAAATTATAAAAGTTATAAGGTATATTAAATACATTAAACGTAATCTAAAGTAATCTAATATAATTATACTGACCTGAAGTCAATCAATCATAGGTGCTTTCTGTGCATCAGTGATCTCACTCCACTTTCTGACCGCAAGTGGTGCCAGTCACGTACAACCACTCCTATCTCGGTCAGAAACTCAGAGCGAAACTCACCCAATGGTCGTCCAACCTCAGGTGGCAGAAGAATAGGCAACTTCTGTCCACGACGCGTATCAATCAGATGTGCGGACTTGTTTTAAAGTTTTATCATCTAAATGCACCATTCTTCCTTTTCCAAGAGGCCGCCAACGAGTTGCAAATATATTTAATTGCTTGTCCAAATGGATATCCGAATCAAATTTCATTTCAGACGATTGAATTTTGTTTCTATGCCTCGAAGATACATTGAACAAAATGTTAGAGACTCGTTGACAACATAACCTTCTGCAATTGAACCTTCCGGACGAGCCTTATTACGTACGTATTGTTTATACGTACCAAGTGCCCTTTCAAAAGGATACATCCATCTACTTTGAACAGGTCCGGCAAGTAAGGCCTCGTAAGGCAAATGAATTGATAAGTGCACCATAACGTCAAAAATGCTGGTGGGAAAATTTGTTCAAGCTTACATAAGATCACCACAATCTGCTCTTGTAACAACTCCAAATCCCTAACATACAATGTCCTTGAACAAAGTTGTTGGAAGAAATTAGAAAGCTCAATTAAAGTACTACTCTCATGTTTCGGCAAGAATGGTTGAATGCCAATAGGTAACAATCTTGAAGTAGTACATGACAATCATGTGTCTTCAAGCCGGATATCTTTCCATCACCTTCATTTACGCACCTTGAAATATTGGAAGAATATCCATCGGGCACCTTCACAGATTTTAGCCACTTACAGAATTGTCTTCTTTCATCTAATGTTAAGGTGTAAGATGCAGGAGCTTATAAACTCTATTACCTTGAGTTTGTAACCACAACTCTCTTCGGATCCCCATTGAAGCCAGGTCCTCTCTTGCTTTATATGTATCTTTTGTCTTACCTTCGATGCTTAATAAAGTTCCCACGACATTGTCACATATATTCTTCTCAATATGCATTACATCTAAGTTATGTCTCAATTTTAAAGATAAATGCTCACGCCAATAGTTCATATAGAATGTAAAACGACCCAAAAGAAATGGTAAAACAAAGTTGCTAGTAGGTTCTTCTGTCACTAACAGCAGCACTATATGTGCAATTCAAAGCCAGCTCCAAATTGCCAGATGAACCATGATGTGATGATGATTTTGTTGATTCTCTTCTGAATCATTCAGATGCCTGCGACCCTCCATATATTGGAAGTTGGAAGCTGAACCAGCTTCACATTGCTTAATGAGGCCTCTGTTATTATTATTGATCATATATGACATGAATATGACAGCATAGCTCGGGCCCAGAAGTCTACCATAAGCAAGTAGGTCTGAGGCAAGCTACCTTGTTCTTAACAAATACCAACATATAACAAAAATCAAAACCACATTTACTCATCTGTCAAATACTTAGATGTTATATGTGAGTTTCCATGAGTGTTTGTTAGACAAAAACCATTTGAAACTAAGCCATGGCATGAATGGAAACCTGAGTGCTTATTCCTGCCGAAACATAGTAAAGAAACCATCAGAATTGGAGGTGAGTTCTAGTGCACAAAACATGACTTCCTTCAAAGGGCATAAAGCAAACAAGGTTTCCAATAAAGAGAGCAATAGAAAATATCGATCGTCAATCTGTATATTCCAAGGGCCTTGCTTTCTGAGAGAGAACTGGTCATGTCAGTGTGTTTCCTGTGTTTTCCGGAACAATAAAAAAGGCAAACTTGTGTTGTGACAGGAGTTACAAGTCTTTTGTTTTTTTGTTTCTTTCACAAGATGAAAAGAATGGAATTAATTCTTAATTTTCCATGACAAGCAAAACAATTTGACTTGACCAATAAATCTGAGTTCTGGAAGGAATGGAATGTGAAAAGGAGGACAATTGACCTTGTTGAGGAATAACTGAAACTCTATACATTAATATACCGGTTGTGCCAACCTTGTAGGTATATTAAACATGTCCCGGCAGAAACATGTTAACATGCATGTACAAACATGGGCGTCTTGCCAAAACAAACAGTGATAGAAATTTAAAACACCCACGACTGACTGAGCTATGATTTGGTGCAAACAAAATGATCTCTCAAACATTTTTGCTGAGCACAACACTTTATCATGCCAGTAATATGGTCATATATTTCAACATTTATAGAAGATGTATATAATTAGATGAATATAATTTGGTGATATAAACCAAGCTAAACAAAGGATATGGGATCTCAAGTAATAAGAATTGATATGTACAGAGTGGATGCTACAAGAAGGCAGAGCAAGCACATATTCGTAAAATCGAGCATGCCAATGCCATGACATATGAATCAAATCACTTTTCATAGATCAAAATAACAGAAATATAATGTCAATCAAATACACAAATTAAAACAACAAACAAGTGCTCCTCAATCCTAATATTGACAGAACAAATGTGGACGTATTGTCATACTTTTAAGCAAGATAAGCACATTGGAGTAACAGTTGTTCCAATGCTTTCTATGGAAAATTACATTTTACGGTACTGTTTATCATGGATTTCCATTTTACGGTATTGTCATGCTTTTAAGCAAGATAAGCACATTGGAGTAACAGTTGTTCCAATGCTTTCTATGGAAAATTACATTTTACGGTGCTCCTGAAGATAACATCATATTAGCCATTTCACTTGCATTGATTGACAATGAAACATATTCAATGACTGCAATCACTACTTGGCCTCCTCTGTGTTTTCTTGGAAATCAACAGTTGTATTCATCTAATTCTCCAAGACATCTTAATACAAGGATTAAATACTCATCTATATAAACAAATTTTATTGTGCATGGAACTGGGTTAAAAAGCAAGTAGATATGATTTCAGAACACCCATTGGATCAAATGCCGAAGAACAATCCTGAATGGAGTCATTCAGTCAGTCAATAATCGATCTTTTTCAAGATAAAACAGAAGGAATCATCGAAGTTATCTACATTTATTAGCTGGCCAGCAGAGCAAACACGTTGATAGCAATGATGATGCTAAACCTAGGTTTTCCTGATTATTTGGTACACTTAATATGGGATCAGGTTTGAAAATCACAGATCGTAAGAATTGGACAACCAAAGTTCACTGTTGGTATGTTCAGATATGATTTCTGATGCAGTTTAGATTTTTATTAATATAAAAAGGATGCAGTGAACATTAATGGGGCTGATCTGCAAAATAATAACCAACAGGACTGAGGTCAGCAGGATGGCACCCTTCTCCTGCAGCAAAGGTCCTGGCACCCAATAATGTATGTCTATGGCATAGATATAAAGGTGACCTAGTGCACGATGTTCCCACCACAGTGGTTCTGAGGAGGGTTAGATATACACAGCCTTCCCTCTATGTAAAAAGGCTATTTCCATGATTTTTGAACCCATGATCTTCAAGTCATAACGGAGAAACTTACTGATGTGCCAAGGCTCACCCTTTACACACACAAAAACACATACACACACATATATATCGAAAAAAGAAAAACATCATATTAAGAAAGTATAACCATTTTAAATCTGGAAAAGAGATCTTTTAAAAGTCTGAAATAGAAACAAATTATCTAGCTACTAGTCTCTCTTTAATTATCATCAGCCATCTGCAAAAGGCACCTCAAGAGCAAATCATGATTTGGCATGGAGCATGAAAATGAACTGGCACAAGCAATATTGTGAATCTGAACATTGCAACTGCCAATCTGCAGAGCAGTTCTGGGTGAAGCAAATTAGCTATCATAGAAAATTAACTGCCAAGAACAATTTTCTAATACCAAGACAAATTCTAACAATTTGTTACTAGTATCAGTCAAACACTCTACCAAAGCAAGATTTTTAAATTCTTCAATATAGCAGCCATCCAAAATTTTTCCAATCATCCAAAATCTCATGCTTGTTTTCTTAATCATCAGTACTGGCCTTCAGCAACCACAACCAGATGCAGTTCTAAAGCCTTTATCAATTTGTTTTGTTGTCCTAATGTGTCATTCCCAGATTTATGGCACATTGACCTGAACACTCCCCATCATTTTTTTGACACTAATCTGTCAGTGCATGAACCCTAGTGACACGAAAAAAAAAAAAGATAAACTAAACATGTACTTCAAATTTTGAGAAATACTTGGGACTCCACAAGCATGCACACTCATAGACTTCCACTGGGTGCTTCTCAAGATTTACAGATATATGCAACAAAAGTTTCTTTGCAGGTCTCCCTGTCATGCAATAATTGCTCTACAATTTCATATCCCATAAATCTTTACTGCACCCAACATGCTCTTTCCTTTTGTTAAGGATGCACATATCAATCTTTCAATTCTTATTGCAAGTTCAGGAAATAAAGGAACAGAAATCTAACCTTCTTATCGTTGACTTTCGAGAAGGGTGGTGGAGCGAACGGCGCGAGGCAGCCGACGGGCAGGCGAAGGAATAAGGAGGCCGAGGATCGACACGCTTTGTAGGCACTGCGGTGGCAAAAGCTAACAACAACCACAGCAGCGCGAGCGGAGGGGAAATTAAAACCCCCCAAATCATAAAACAATAAAATCGAAAAAAAAAATCCAAGTGAAAGAAGAATCGCGAGCAAGAGGGTTTTATAAAGCCGTTCTTCTTCTCACCTCATCCGAGGGTTGACAGAGAGGAGATCTCGGCGTCCGCAGGCGAGCTCTCTAGCGTCCAGGGGCTGACGGCGGAGAGGAGCTCTCTAGCGTCCGGGGAGTGATGGCGGAGCCATCCGGGGGCTGACGGCGGAGATGAGCTCGGGGGGAAGACGGCGGGAGCAATGGTTTCACGAAAGAAAGTGCGGGAGGGTTAGGGCGAAGTAGGGGATCTTATTACGACGAAATTAACTTTCGTCGTAATAAGGTCACGTAGAAAAAAAATATATTTTTTTTCACTCTATTACGACGAATATGAAAATTCATCGTAATAAGTTGTTCTATCATAAAAAATTCGTAAAATAAATAGAAAGAAAAATAAAAAAAATTAAATTCGTAAAATAAAAAATGGACCTATTATGATGAATTTCATAATTCGTCGTAATAGGACTTTTTATTACGGCGAAATAATATTTCGCCGTAATAAATAGAAAGAAAAATAAAAAAAATTAAATTCGTAAATAAAAAATGGACCTATTACGACGAATTTCATAATTCGTCGTAATAGAACTTTTATTACGGTGAAATAATATTTCACCGTAATAAATAGAAAGAAAAATAAAAAAAATTAAATTCATAAAATACAAAATATACCTATTACGACGAATTATAATATTCGTCGTAAAAGGTCTTTTATTACGGCGAAACATTATTTCGCCGTAATAAAAAGAAAGAAAAATAAAAAAAATTAAATTCGTAAAATAAAAAATGGACCTATTACGATGAATTTTATAATTCGTTGTAATAAGTCTTTTATTACGATGAAAACGTATTTCGCCGTAATAAAAAGAAAGAAAAATTAAAAAAATTGAAATTGTAAAATAAAATGTGAACTTATTACGACGAATTATAAAATTCATCGTAATAAGTCTTTTTATTACGGCGAAATATGTTTTCACCGTAATAAATAGTTGTTATGACGAATTTAATTTTTATTTCGCCGTTATAAATAAACCTATAACGACGAAAATATTTCGCCATAATAGGTTCGCCACAAATACCATACTTTCTTGTAGTGATTGAAGATGGATTTTGGGGTAGATGAAGCTTCTATATAAATCAGTTCCATGATATCATTGTGGCCCAAGTATTACTTGTGTGTAGGGTTTGTAGCCCAGAACTATATTGATTGTGTGTAGGGCTTGTAGCCCAACTTATATTTATGGTTTGTGTTAAGTCATGGCCTAATTATAATTATTGTCTTATATTGATCGATGCGTACATTCGGGACGCCTTGCATGCCCGGCATGCGGCGGGTTGTCACCCTAGCTCAAAATTTTGGGTCTGGGACGTGACACCTCCGTTTTGTAGAAATGCTAGATCACTGTTTATATCAAAGTTCTGGTTACAAAGTTGTGTAATATTATCAGTGCAAGCTAATTTGGAATGGGGTATCACACTAGTGTACTAATTTCATTATTTACTGCAAAGTACGTTAGATCCATCCTAATTTCATGGGCATATTATATATATTAGTCAAATATAATTCCAAGACAGTTAACCAAAAATTATAGTATTATTTCTAAAGAAAATCTTTAATTTATTCAAGGTTTTGAAGTACAGAGAACAAAGACAATTTAGGGTGATGAACGATGCTGCAGTTGACATTCAAGCTTATTGGTGTGCTTGCCACAACATAGGTAATTAAGTAGGCCTAGTAGAAATCAATTGTTATGTATGACATTATCACTAGAGAAAAAAAAAGATACACACAACTTGCATCCTTTTATCTTCTCAAATACTGTGTGGTAGCTTGGCATTGCTTTTTTGCTTCTGAATAGCAGCAGCACTTTCAGAAAGGCTTCAATCAAGACAGCAGGAGACTGAGTGTTGGATTGTTGGATTGTGTCAGTACAAGCACAAGCATTAAGCACTCAATGAATTGGCGACATCAATGACAAATCGATATCTAACATCTCCCTTGGCAAGCCGCTCCATAGCTGTGTTGATATAATCCATTGGAATAACCTCTATGTCTGCTGTAATGTTGTGCTTGGCTGCAAAATCTATCATCTCTTGCGTCTCTTGCATCCCTCCTACTGCACTTCCCCCCACAAGTTTTCTCCCTGCCGAATTAATTAAGATGAGCAACATTATTGCTACTTTGCATTTGGAATGTTAGTACATTTAGTCCCAAAAAAAATTATTGTTTTTTTTCTGCATGATCTACTCTTAATTTCCTCATAATCAAGATTGGAGTGCCAAACGGCATGGACTAACTCCCTTCATTTTCCTTTTGTAAATTAATCTTACAACAATTTCATCTATCTAATAAATAAATAGTACTACTGTAATCAAAGTTCATGAGGATAATTTTGATTAATTACCTATAAGTAGAGGAAATGCTAGCAGCTCGAGTGGTTTCTCAGGAGCACCTACTAAAACTAGCCGGCCGTGGGACTTCAAGAGATCGATCAAGGGCAACAGAGGATGTTGGCCAGAGACTGTATCGATGATGCCATCCATAGTACGCGTGGCAGCCTATACACATATAAAAAAATAATAAAAAAAGAAGAGGAAAAAATCATAGATGGTTGAGTGAAAAATTCCAGTATACGCTCAAGATAAGAACAAGTACTAGATCATACTCAAAAGAACTACGAGTCTGATGAGCAAGGAAAAAGATTATCATAATTAATTTTTACGAGATTTCACCAGCATTAATTTGTACCTTCATTTGCTCGGCGTTATGACTGACGAGAAATGCATCTGCGCCGAGATGCTCGATTGCTTGTTTCTCCTTGCTCTGCGACGTGCTAATGACCGTGACCTTAACCCCAAAGGCCTTGGCAAACTTGACGGCAAGATGGCCCAACCCGCCGAGGCCGACGACACCCAAGTGTGTCCCGGGCTTAGTGAGACCGTAGTACTTCATGGGACTATAAACGGTGCTTCCGGCGCACAAGAGCGGTGCACCGGCGTCCTTGGGCAAACTGTCCGGAAAACGCAAAACAAAGTGCTCGTCGACGACGATCTTGTCCGAGTATCCTCCATAAGTTACCGTGCCATCATGGTAGATGCTGCTGTAAGTCAAGATGGTTTTGGGACAGTAGATCTCCAATCCCTGCTTGCAGTCATCGCATTCATCGCAGCTGCCGACTACCGTGCCCACACCTACAGTGTCACCCACTCGGAATTTCTGCACCTTGTCGCCGACTTCAGTGACGGTGCCCACCATCTCATGCCTGGAATCATGGAGAGAAAAAAAACGTTACGAGTTCGGAGGCTTAGGCTGTGTTACCCTCAAAAGTTATAACAAGAAGGAATTAGCTACAAAAAAGATTAACAAAAACAAATAACTCATGTCTAACTATAGCTCAAAGTTATAACAAGAAGGAATTAGCTACAAAAAGATTAACCAAAACAAATAACTCATATCTAACTATAGATTATTTCTGAACTTATTTTTTAAAAATTTACTTGATGGCAAAGTTGTTATTTAAAAAAATATGATTATTTCCTCAGCTATCTCTGAATAAATGTTATGCTATACACTTATTCAGAAATAATTTTTTGGAAACCAAATACTGAGAGGTGTTTTTTGACCATTGAAAAGTAATTATTTTATATAAAAAAATCAAATTTTTTTGCTTAATTGGGACTATGCAATCATCTGTACACATAAGAAATGCTTAATTACCAAACAGGGCTAAGCCATAAGTTGTGTTGTGCATGCCTTCTATGGTAAGTTAATTATCTATAAAATTATTTTTTCCTTTTGTTTTATAATTTTTTTTTTCTTGTGGTAAGGTTGGAGAAGCCAATGGGTTTCTAAAGTCATTAAAAATATTTTTTTTTGATAAACCCATATTGTATATCCTTCTCTAAACCTTTTAAATAATTTTATTAATAAATTGGGAAGCATGCCTCCCTTGTTTATAGTCAAAAAAAAAAAAAAAGATCTTATCGGTGCTGGCAACGTCGGTATTCTATCATTATTTCTATTTGACACTCTATCCAAAAGGATTCCAAGGAACCGAAAGAACGCTTCGAAATTATTCAAAGAACATTAATTAGCTTTGATTTTCATAAAAATAAGAGCATTTAGTTTGAAAAATATAATATATAGTTGTATTCCAATCCTAAGAATTTCTTGGATCATGAATACTGACATTGATAACGTGAGATTTTTCTTATCCTATTTTGATTAAATATTATTAGCTAGGATATAATATTGATTCTTAAATTATTATTTTTACGTTAACTATGTAAGCTGATTTGCAGTATTAATATTGGTGAGCCTAAATATGAAGGAATTAAAAGAACTCGAGTATGAGATTTTAAAATCAATCAAGTTGCAGAGCAATAAGTGAAAGTATTACGTACTAAGATAGCAAACAATACATCCTAACATGTTAAGATATGGTGTCACCAAGACATGCAGCAAAGTTCATATATATCCCAAACGCTTAATTAAGTTTAATTATATTCCAAAAGCTAAACCCTCTCCTCTTATTTGCAACTCCTATCCGAGCATGTAGCAAGACAACAACGATTGAAATGAGGGAGACTTGAACCGCAAATGTGGGGGTATCATAATAGCGAATAAACCAAGTTAAGACCATAATCGAAGTTATTGGATAAATAATTAGTATGAATGATCTCAACCAGCAAACTGGAGCAAATCTTAAGCTTGACACTATCTATGACTAAAAGCCCAAGTTAATAAGGAAACAATACATAATTATTAATATATAAACGTACCCAGGTACTATGGGATAAATAGCATTCCCAAAACCATTTTTCATCCAGTGAAGATCTGTGTGGCAGACTCCACAATATAGTATCTTTATGTTAACATCCTTGGGTCCTGTACTCCTGTATGAAGAAAATAAAAATAAAAATAAAAATAAAGATAAAAAAATGAAAATTGCAGCACTAAAATCTAGCAGCAGGCATATATTAGAGCAATTTAAGATTTGAAAAGCAAGGACAATACATGAACAAAATTAACTAAAAATACTGGTGCTTAAGAAAGAGCAATCAGAGATTTTTTTAAAAAGGGTACCTTCTAGAAAATTTAAAAGGGGAGAGTGCATCGTTGGAGTCACGGGCGGCCCAGCCAAGGGCCTTCTGGGGGTGTTCTTCCTCGGGTAATCTCGCCATATATCGAGATAGAGTTTGCTCTCTCTCTTCTCTCCTCTCGAACGATAATTATATTGCTCAGCCTTCGCCTGCGGTTGCTCCGAGATGCAGTACTCTGCAACGAAATTTATAGGAGGATTGCTTGTATTTTTAAAAGCAACCTCACGTAATCACTGACGTGAGAGTACGGTAGAACTGAGATCAGGGCTTAGGTTCGCTCCCTGGCTTGGAAATGAAATGGGTTGAAGCATATCGTTGCGTTGTTGAAGGGCTCTCTTTTTTGTTTCGCTTGTCTTAAAGCAGCAAACAAGATCAACAAGGCCTTCTAGCGTCCGGTGGGCGGGCAGTCCCCGTTGCCGTGCTTGGTAGAATGGTAGTCGCAACTGACCGAAACGTTGAGAATTGAGATCGATGGCATCACCCAAAGAAATTCACGCACACAGAGCGATAAGGCTGTCGCAGTGTAGCCTTTCTTTCGAAAAAGTAAGACGCGATAGAATATTTTACTTTTTTTTAGCACTTTAAGAAAACAGTAAGTATGATGGTGACGAAAATTTTTGTCGCTATTCCGTAATAAATCAGATTTAATGACGACAGCTGTTGGATCAGCAGAAGGTCATCTTCCGTATTAGATGAGACTCACCGCTAAATCGTCAACAGATTGGATGATGTTCTTATTCTCGCAAGGAACATTTTTCACTCTTTCTAGGTTCAGCTTTTTATCTGAAAGTTTTTTGGGACTACCTATCAATGTTTGCTTTGTTTTTCATAGGAGCCTATCTATCTAGCCAACTTATCTCTTATATGGTATGAGGATGAGATTACAGATCATGCTATATTCAAATGCCCTAGAGCTAGATGATTTGACATTAATTTGATGGGCTATGAGTATAGAGTGGATGTCTACGGTTCTCCTCATCCTATCTTTCTCCAGGATCTCCAGATGGCTCTTCAGCACATACGTGGTCTCTGGGCAGTCACGGCTTATCAGATTTGGCTATCGAAGAATCAGATTATTTTCTCGAAGGATTGTATTTCTTCACATCAGCTTATGAGAAAAATTAGATCTTTATCCGCGGATTATGCCCGTGCTCTTCATTCTGTTGGTTATGACACCTCTGACCTCTGGGGTTCCCCTGCTGCTTCGGCAGCGAACCGTCGTACGGTATTCATTTCATGGGAGCCCTCCCTCCAGGGTTTGTCAAAATCAACTTTGATGGGAGTGTTCGCGGCAGACTAGCTGGTTCGGCCTTCATCATTCGCGGTCCACAGGGCGATATGCTGGCGGCTAGCGGATTTGGTTCCCTGGACTCCTCTGTCCCCATGTTCGAGTTTTACACTGCATGGGCTGGTATTTCTTATGCTTTTCAGACTCTTCGAGCTCAGAGGCTTGTAATTAAGGGAAACTCTATGATTGTCATACAATGGATGTGGAAAGAGAGTGCTCCTGATGTATCCACCAATCCGATTCTTAGAGATATTTGGACCATGCTTCAGGAGGTGGATACTGCCCAGATTCGTCATATATTCCGTGAAGCCAACACGGCTGCTGACTGGGCAGCGACGGCCGTGGCTCAGCATGTAGGATATAGGATATGGACGATGGGTAATCCATGTCCCCCTGTGTTGTTACAAATTTTGCATTTCGATGTATCTGAGTTGATCCATACTAGACTAGTATGATCGTCCGTCTGTATCAAAAAAAAAAAAATCAGTCGGATATGATGAAATTATTTCATTTGTATTACTGATTAATAAATTTAATAAATTGATATTTGGCATTTTTGCTATTGATTATTAATAGGTTAAACGTGCAAGCTTAATGTTGACATGGCAAAAAAAAAAAAATCCTTTAGATGGTGTATTTTAGAAGGATCCCCTCCTTGTGATTTATATTAATTAGTTATCTAAACACAAGCATACCTATGGTTCAATATTTTTGTAGGTATAATTGGAACCGCGTTTTAACGGGGACTACTTTTTCTTTGCAATTAAATTACTTCACACAAAAAGTTTCTTTCATTTTTTGCTTCAATAAAAAAAAAAAACTTTATACATCGCATCCGATGCAGCAATCTTAAATAGACTATACTGTTTCCTTTTATTGGTCTACATGCATCCTATATGACTTTATGACATCCATTAAAAAACATTAAGACAGCTTTACGACATTCCAACAAAAAAAAATTATGATATTTCAGTTGTAAATTATGGCACCATATATACTTATAAAATTATGCATTATTGTCCTTCATGGAATCAAGTTCGGATTTCATGGCATCAAGCCATTTATTAGAGTCAGTCCTTTGCATAGTATCCATATAGTGATCGGATCCTCGTTGTTCTCATCGAGTTCAATAGGATCATCGTTCTGGACCAAGAAACCTAAGTATCTATCCGGTTGATGTGGTACTCTACTAGATCGCCTTAATGGTGCATCTAAAATGGGTTTTGAGTTTAATCTAATCAACTCAGATTCTAGGGGTTCACTGGTTTGTGTTGTTCCTTCTACTTGATGAACTTCCTCAAGTTCAACATTAGAGCTATTTGTTCCTTCACTAAGGAACTCCTTTTCAAGAAAAACTGCTCTATTACTAATGAACAACTTTTGTTCTTCAGTATTGTAGAAGTAATATCCTTTTGTTTCTTTCGGATAGTCGATGAAAAAATATTTGTCAGATTTGGGTTCAAGTTTGTCTGATTTTGCACGTTTCACATAAGCCGAACACCCCCAGACTCTCAGATAGGTAATAACCGGTTTATGTCTATACCACATCTCATGTGGAGTTTTAGAAACAGACTTACTTGGAACCTTATTAAGAATATGACAAGCTGATTCTAATGCGTATCCCCAAAATAATATTGGCAAGCTTGCAAAACCCATCATGGACCGAACCATGTCTAACAGAGTTCGATTCCTTCTTTTCGACACACCGTTATGTTGCGGTGTTCCAGGAGGAGTCCATTGGGAGAGAATCCCATTCTCCTTTAAATATGTCACAAATTCATTGGAAAGGTATTCGCCTCCTCGATCTGATCGAAGGGTCTTAATACATTTTCCTGTTTGTTTTTCTACTTCTTTATGATATAGTTTGAACATTTCAAACGATTCAGATTTATGTCGCATAAGATAGACATAACCGAACCTAGAAAGGTCGTCTGTAAAAGTAATGAAGTAGTAGTATCCACCTTTGGCACAAGTGCTCATTGGTCCACATACATCAGTATGTACTAGACCCAATAGCTCTTTGGCTCTTTCACCTTTTCCAGTAAAAGATGACTTGGTCATTTTACTAAGAAGACATGATTCACAGATAGTTAATGATTCACAATCATCAACTCGAAGGATGCCCTCCTGAGTTAACCTATTTAATCTGTTCTTGTTGATATGACCTAGCCGATGGTGCCAAAGATAAATATCTGTGACATCAGTTGTTCTAGGGCGCTTACTTGATTGGTACACTACATTCACAGGCTGTGATAATATATAAATGCCATTAGATAAATGCCCAGTCATTACAGTGACTCCATTCATAATGATATTCAAAGTAACATCCTTTATTAAAATTTCATAATTATTTTGGCCAGAAGGCCTACAGAAATTACGTTCAATAAGAACGTTGGGCAAAAATGACAATCATTTAGTATAATGATATTTCTATTAAAAACTATTTCAAGAGCTCCTAATGCCAGTACTGGAACTAATCTTCCATCGCCGACATTTAGGAATCTTTCATTGTCCTCAAATCTTCTGGTGACATATAGTCCCTGCAATGAATTGCAAATGTTAAAAGGACTCCCGGTATCCAATACCCAGGTCTGATTATCATATATAGAAAAATTACAAGGTGTTATCATATAAATACCTTGTTGAGCAACATCTTGCTCCTTTTTCTTTTTTGGCTTATTTGGATCAAGTGTGGCAATATAAAGAGGACAGTTCCTCTTCCAGTGCCCTTGCATCTTGCAGTGAAAGCATTCAGCTTGACTTTTATCAACTTTCTTCTTCTGCATCTGACCCCTTATAGATGTCCTAGCATGTTGCACCCTTTTATTATTCTTTTTCTTCTTCCCTTTCCCAAAGGGTTTACGCCATACCTTAGATCCTTCAACCATATTAACCAAACCCTTAGAGAGCTGGTTATCCTTCTCAAAGTTCTGTAACAAACCCAATAAACCGTGGTAGTTGACTGCAGGCTTTGTCATTCGAAAATGAGTAAGGAAAGGTCGGAAGGATGGAGGCAAGGAATTCAGGATCGCATCTTTTCCCAACTGCTCATGTAAGGGAAAGCCGAGCTTGCTTATGAGTTCTATCTTCTTGATCATGTACAATACATGATCAATGACAGGAGATCCATCTCTCATTCGAGCATTAAAAATAGCACAACTAGTCTTGTGCCTTTCAACATCGTCGGGTGTGTCGAAAGATTCATTCAACGCTTGAATGAATTCTTCTGGCTAAGCATTCTCGAACCGGCGACCGAATTCATCGTTCATTTCTGCTAACATGATACAACGCACGCTAGTTCTATCATTGAGCCACTTCTGATAAGTGTCTTTCTCAGAACTTTGAGTGTTTGCATCAGGTATCTTTGGTGCAGGATTATTCAGAATATATAGAATCCTCTCATGCTCAAGGATGATCTTAAGTTTTCTGAACCAGCTATTGAAATTGGAACCATTCAATTTGTCACTATCCAATAGGGACCTTAATGATAAATTAGTGGCCATGTTCTACATAAGGAAAAACTAAAGTTTATTAGTATATAAATTGATTCAGTCTAAAGACTTGGACTTTAGTCTAAAGATTCTCCCATTATTTTGTTCAAATTGGCAGCCTCTACACCCCAATTCGAAGAATTATTCTTAATTCTTTAGCGGGCACTAAGATCTACATAAACTACATACAGGACCAAGTGAAGCTTGGCTAACCCATATGCATCTAAGAGTAGGTTCAAAACCAATTGTTTCCCCAAACAATTCTTAGTGTTCAGTTTTGCCCCATGTACCTCTTCAGCAGGCATGAAGTGCCTCCACTGAAAGTTCTGGTTAGGTCCAACCATTAAATGATATAATCAGTGTAACCTATCAATAGACAACCAAGCCTGAGTGAAGCTCGGCTCACCTGACTGTTTATTTAATAGTTACGCTGACTTATCATATAATGAATGATAATTCCGATGGTTGACAAGCACCAGGCATGGAGTGCCTCCAATGATTATCAAGACATCGGACTCATTATCACCCACCTTAATGGGAGGCTATGATCTAGTTATCATATAACTATTTCATTTTAAGGACCTAATAATTTTAGAGGATTTTAATAATATAAAGATAAATTGACTAATCAAGTTCTCCCACTGAATCTATGAAATCGGTAGAATGAAACAAGATTAAGTCATGTTAAGTGGCACCTAAATCAGTCATACTGATATCCTTACAGGCATGGGTCAATCCGAATCAGGTAAATGATCTGAATCATAAATGGTTCACCACAATGATCAGGTGAGAGAGATCGATGGAGGGATATGCCATTAACTCGTTAAAGACACATCAATACGAGTAGCTTCCAATTAAAACCATTCGATCGTTGATCCTAGAGCAACTTGCCATCCCACCTTGACATCATATGGTTAACCAATTCTGATTTGACCATCTAATAGATTCATGCTCAACCACGGAGCCTAATCTACTTCTATTTGGTTTAATCAAAGAGAAGGACTTGATCAACTACAACTATTGTTTGATTTAGAACATTCTTAACCTAATCTAATTAGATTTGAATAAATACTCTTTTAGTCCAGTTGATTTAAACCTTAGAGTCTAACCCTTTATGGACCCGATTTAGCTAACCCAAATAATTAAATATATTTCATGTTAACATGTCATATATTTCAATCAAGCATAATGTTACTACTCATAATTCCTATATTTAGATCATATCTAAAAAAAAATTATGAACTAATATTTGACATTCAAATAAAACTCTCATAAATATTTGTATGTTTTATAACATAGACATCATGCCATCATATATCATATCTATGTTTTTATACTAAACATGCAAATATTATGGTTTTATACAACATCAATATGTATCAAATATAAAATATCTTTTGAGAGTGTGTATACTCTATGTTTTGATGCCAAAGCACAATTTAAATTTTTTTTAAACAAAGCATCAACGATAAAACAATCGCACGACAATATGTCACAGAATATCTCATTGAATGGGTAATTCAGATTTTCAATCCACCTGTGACCATATGGCCTTGTGATAAGTTTTAGCCATAATTACATAATTAATGAGAATATTAATTTACATGTAATAATTAGATCATTAACGAAACCATGGCTCTGATACCATTTGTAGGGAGAAATAGTCTCCAAGGCATGCATATTTTTAAAAATTGATAACTATTATCATTGTGGAAATTAAAAGATTACATATTAATCTATCTAATATGCATCAAGATCATATCTTTGCCTATATATTCAGGGTCGTTTGATCTAAAATATGCATATAAAAACATCAAGATCATATCTTGATCTTCAAGATGACTAGTCACACTATTATCTTGAAGCCTGCCTTAAGATCTACGGATCAAATCACTTACCTTAAGAACAGTAGGTAAATCCTTATTGCTCTACAGTCGTTCAATCATCCGGCCTCTAGTATCGTCCATGCGAAGCCCCGAATGATCAGATTTCCAGGAGTGCTAGCTCGCGGAAAAATAGCTTTGCTGATCTTGAATCCTCTCACTTGAATCTTCCTCCAAGATCCACCAGGCTTCCGCTAACACCAGAATCACCAGGATTTTCTATTCTAACATTTTAGAATTACAATCCATGACACTTTAGAATTACAATCCACGACAAATCGTGTATTGTTGTTCTATTTTTGTTCTGTGTTCTCTGGTGAGGGAATGCCCTCTATTTATAGTCTAGATTTAGCGTTGACATTTAATTCTGACATTTAAGAATCTGTCGTTTGGCAAAAGCGAAGAGACGCCGAAGGCGCTTGGTTTAATTCCGATGTTAGGAGAAAACCAAAGAGACGAGGGATAAATCCAACGTTCGGTAAATAAATGTCATGAATTAAATTCTATCTCATGAGATGAGATTTTAGCCATCTCATCATATGAGATACATATTCGAGAGGTTTGGGTTCTGATCTGAATTTATTTGACTTAACCCACATAGATCATGGTCCAAGCCCAAATCAAATTTGGCTAGTCCTGAATCTATTTAAATTCAAATCAAGTCTAATTTCAAATCAATATTTGAAATTGACTTGTCCTTCTAATAGACTTAAACCAAATTGAATCTTATTCAATTGTACTTAACCCAATTGAGATAATTCAATCAATCAAATTGATTAATTAAATCATATACGATTCTCAATCGTTGATCAGCAAATAGATCATCCTAGGAAACTTCTATGCGTGTGACTCTCTAGGTTCGAACCTAAGCCGGTAGCATAGAAACAACTTTCTATACTAATCAATGTGCCCATCTAGCAATGGAACCCGACGTCCGGATAGGTCGAAGAGTTGCCGAGCAAACTCCAAGAACCCTAAGAAACAGTTACCGTATAATTCATCCTCTTGACCACAAATGCTAAGGATGGCTTGAGAGCCTGTCAACTCTAAATAGCAAATCCATAAAGCGATTTCAACTTTAGTGATCATATGACTTTCACATGAAGTGCCTTGGCCAAGGTCTTGCTAAATTGAAACACAAGCATTTCTCCTTTTAATGGGATAGGTCAAATTCCATCTTGATCCACAACTGACTACCACAAGTACTTGACTGCACCCAATAACCTTTCATAGCTGGATTACAAATCCAGGTGGTCCGGCACCTAAGTACAATGAGTTACTTGTAAGCCACTGGTTGTGATCTTCAGGTCTAAAGGATACTTATACCTATATCTTCTCAGATTAACTCTTGACAGCAGAGTATCCGAAAATGAGTCACGTTCGGTGAAATGTGCTCCTACACTTTCACCTGTATGCCATACCAGTGTCTCTACACTCCTTGGTTAAGAGGATAACCAACAAATATGATATACAACGTCCTATAATTGATAGTACTATGGCCCTGTCATAGTATATCATTTGGTCGCAAACTCTTTTAAGGACCTTCTAAGATAAATCCTCCTTTATCATGAGGAAGATCCTAAGGGCTTCGTTACTTTCAGGAGTATTAAGAAGATGTTCTTGTAATGAATAAACTGCCAAATAACTTTTATTAATATATCAATTTATATACAATTTACATCAGCACAATCATCAAATGATTGGCTTTAGGATACAATTCCCAACACCTTTCTCACTGAAGGACTCCACACGTGGACTGGGCAATCCGATCTCGACGGGGATGATGGCCTCGGATCCGAAGGAGAGGCTGAAAGGAGTTTCACCCGTCGGGGATTTGGGAGTTGTGTGGTAGGCCCATATCACACTGGGGAGCTCTTCTACCCAGCGTCCTTTGGAATCGTCTAGGCGAGTCCTGAGCCCTCTGAGGATGGTGCGGTTCATGACCTCAGCCTCCCCGTTGGTCTGGGGGTGGCCGATAGAGGTGAATCGGTGGAGAATGCCTAGCTCCTCACAGAAGGCTTTGAATGCCTCGTTGTTGAATTGGCGACCGTTGTCCATGACGTGGGTGTGAGGCAAGCCAAAACAGCATATGATCGACTTCCAGAAGAAAGCTTTAACTTTGCTCTCAGTGATTTTGGCCAACGCCTCGACCTCGACCCACTTGGTGAAATAGTCGATGGCGACCAACAAGAATTTTTGCTGCCCTGAAGCTGGGGGGAATGGTCCAAGGATGTCCATTCCCCATTGGACAAAGGGCCACAGAGCGGAGAGTGGGCTCAGTAGGGTAGGCGGCTGATGCTGGATGTGCGCGTGGCGCTGGCAGCTGTCACACCTTTGAACTAGCTTGGCCGCATCCTCCTTCATAGTGAGCCAGAAGTGCCCCTGACGGAGAGCCTTCTGGGCTAAAGATCTGCCCCCCAGGTGGTTCCCACAAATGCCTTCGTGGATTTCTCTGAGGATGTAATCGGCATCGGCGGGGCCTACGCACTTAAGCAACGGGTAGGAGAATGACCTTCTGTATAGGCGCCCGTCGAGGAGGATAAACTTGGAGGCCCTCAATTTGAGCAATCTGGTTTCGTTGCGGTCGTCAGGGAGGATGCCGTCGGTGAGGTAGTGGACATAGGCATCCATCCACGTAGGTTCCGAGGTGAGCGGGAGGACTTCCTCCCCGTCCTCTATGCTGGGCCTTTCTAGATATTCGATGTAGGCGTCCCTTGCCAAGCCATCAGCGGAGGTTGCCAGTCGAGAAAGGACGTCGGCTTTGGTGTTTTCACTCCGGGGGATGTAACTGATACTGAAGTAGGGCAATAAGGAGGTCAAGAGTTGAACCTTTTTCAGGTATTGCGTCATAACGGGGTCGCGCGCCTCGTACTCTCCGTTAATTTGCCTAGAGATGAGTTGCGAGTCCGTGTAAGCTCTGAGGCGCTTTGCTCCAATCCCCTGGGCTAGCCTTAATCTGGCCAGCAGGGCTTCGTACTCCGCTTGATTGTTGGTGTCTTCGAAAAGAAACCTCAGGGCGCACTCGGTTTTTTCTCTTTCCGGCCCGGCAAGAATGAGGCCGGCGCCGCTCCCTTGAGAATTCGATGTGCCATCCACATGGAGGATCCAGGTCTCTTCATCATTGCTCGGCTCGGGCTTGGGCTGCTCCCCGGGAACCTCTTTGAGATCTTCTTCCGCCCAAGTGCACTCGACCAGGAAATCAGCCAGGACTTGGGACTTCAAGGCTGGTCGTGCTTGGAAAGAGATGTCGAATTCTCCTAGCTTGATGGCCCATTTGGCGAGTCGACCCGAAGTATCCGGATGGACCAGGATGGCTCGGAGAGGTTGGTCCGTGAGCACCACGATGGGATGGGCTTGGAAATACGGGCGAAGACGCCGGGCAGAGACTATCAAGGCGAAAATGACTTTCTCTATTTTGGAATACCTGACCTTGGCATCATGTAGGACCTTGCTCACATAGTAGACAGGCTTTTGTGTTCCGTCAGCGTCAAGGCGCACCAGGACTGAGCTGACGGCTTCTGAGGAGGTGGCTAAGTAAAGGAAGAGACTCTCCCCGTCTCTCGGCTTGGAGAGGAGCGGTGGGGAGGACAGGAATGCCTTTAAGCCGTCGAAAGCTTCCTGGCAATCGTCCATCCACGCAAAACCATTCACCTTCCGCAGGGCCTTGAAGAAAGGAAAGCACCTCTCTGCCGATCTAGAGAGGAAACGACTCAGAGCCGCTATCCTTCCCGTTAGCCGTTGCACTTTCTTCTTGTTGGACGGCGGCCTCATGTCGAGTATGGCACTGATATTCTCTGGGTTCGCCTCGATTCTGCGCTGGGTCACCATAAAGCTCAAAAATTTGCCTGCCGTGACCCCAAAAGCGCACTTCTTAGGGTTCAGCTTGACTTGGAACCGACGAAGATTGTTAAAAGTTTCTTCCAGGTCGGAGATGTGGTCGGTGGCACGTGTGCTCTTTGTCAGCAAGTCGTCCACATAGACTTCCATGTTCCGGCCGAGCTGGTCTTGGAACACCTTGTTCATCAACCTTTGATAGGTCGCTCCTGCATTTTTGAGGCCGAAAGGCATCACCTTATAGCAGTAAATGCCTTTCTCTGTCACGAAGGAGGTATGCTCCTCATCGTCGGGGTCCATCCTTATCTGATTATATCCGGAGAAGGCATCCATGAAGCTGAGAAGCTCATGACCAGAGGTGGAATCGACCAGCTGATCAATTCTCAGCAAGGGAAAGCTGTCTTTTGGGCACGCCTTGTTGAGGTCGGTGAAGTCTATACAGATCCTCCAGCTCCCGTTTGCCTTGCGCACCATGACCACGTTGGCCAGCCAGCTTGGGTAGTACGCCTCCCGGATGTGGCCGGCGCTGATCAGCTTGTTGACTTCTTCATCAATTGCCTTTTGTCAGTCAGGGGCAAAGCTCCTTTTCTTTTGACGGATTGGACGGTGCCGCGGGTCGATGTTGAGCTTATGGGTGATGACCTCCGGAAGGATGCCGGGCATGTCAGACGCTGACCAGGCGAAGACGTTCGAGTTAGCCCATAGGAAAGCTAAGAGGCGCTCCCGATCTTCCAGGGAAAGGAGTCCGCCCACACGGACGGTCCTTGTTGGGTCATCTTTGAGAGGGAAAGTCAGGAGGTGCTCGGCGGGCTCTCCTCCTTTGGCGAAATCTCTAGGATCGGATGCCTCCAGGGCCGGGTCGGCCTCCAAAGGGCTTGACGCCGTATGATAGCAAGGTGAGACCGGGCTTATCTCCCCGCGCATCTCTCCAACTCCCGCGCCAGTGAGGAACTGCACACGTCGGGTGGAGATAACCGCATCCAAAAGATTCAGGCTGGAACACCCAAGAATGGTGTTGTATGCCAAAAGGACCCTCACGACCAGGAATTTCATGATCACTGTGCTTTGGCATGGTGGGGTTTCGGCCGTCACAGGCAAGGATATTTTGCCCTCAACCCTCACGGAATCTCCGGTGAATCCGCCCAGCGGGGTTGCCATGGGCTGAAGGGAGTCAAAAGATAATCTCATCCGAACAAAAGCGTCGTAAGTAAGGATGTCAGCTGAGATGCCACTATCAACTAATATCCTTTTTACAGGGTGTTTGGCGATCGTCATAGCGACGACTACACCTTCATTGTTTACATTTTCCATGACAGCAGTCTCCCCCCGGGGCATTACATTATTTGGAGCCTCCTCCCCCCTCGGCCGCTTGGATGCAGAGGCTGATCCCCAGGATACCATCCCGATAGTCCGCTTTGTGGGAGTGTTGTCGACGGTGGCTTGAGCTGGTGGAGGCCCCATGATGGCCGGCAGCAGCTGTGGCGTCTTCTGGATGTACTTGCCGAGGTAGCCCCATTGGATGAGCTCCTCGATGGCCCGCTTCAAGCTGTAGCAGCTATCGGTGTCGTGGCCGTAGTCCTGATGGAATCGACAATAGCGTCTTCTGTCGCGGGGTGCACCTTTCTTCATGGGGGGAGGATGTTGGAGGTAAGGCTTGCCTTCGATCTCCATCAGGATGTGGGATCGAGGGGCAAGGAGAGGAGTGAGCTTACTCTCATCGGGGATAGGGCTTCGACGCTTGTTGTCGGACCGGTGAGGTGGGTCGGATTGGCAATGTCGGAGAGGTCCGCTCGGCTCAGGGCGAGCGGATTTGTGGCTGGAGCTCTTCGAAGACTCCCGGTGGGTGAGGTCGGCTTCATCCGCCCGGATGTACTTCTGGGCCCGGAGGAGGAGGTCGGAGTAAGAGCTCGGAGGCTTCTTATCCAGGGAGAAGGTAAAGCGGGATGGAAGGAGTCTCCGCTTCAATGCCAGGGTGGCCACTGCATCATCGAGATGGTAGACCTCGAGGGTGGCGGTTTTGAATCGGGACACGAAGTCCCGCAGTGACTCTCCTTCCTTCTGGCGGACGGAGAAGAGGCTGTCTGCCACCCTTGGGATCCAGCGGCAGGCATCGAAGTGGGCCAAAAATGCCCTCTCCAGCTTCCGGAAGGAGTCTATGCTGTGGGGGGACATGTGTGAATGCCATACACGGGCGGCCTTCCGCAGAGTTACGGGAAAGGCCTTGCAGAGGAGGGTGTCTGAGGTGCCCTGGACTTGCATCATAGCTTTGTAACTCTCGAGGTGATCGAGGGGGTCGGTCGTACCATCATACAGGTCCACCTGGGGGAAGCGAAACCTGGAGGGAACCGGTTCCTCTGGTATGCGGCGAGTGTAAGGAGGACGAGTGTCGAACTCTTCCTCTGGCTGATGGTTGATCTTCTTGGCGAGCTCATCGAGGCACCTGTTGTACTCCTCCAGGCATTCCTCCGCTTGGCGGCTGATCGTCGGGGCCCTCCGAGATGGCTTGGAGGAAGAAGAAGAAGAGGAGGCATAAGGAGATGGAGGCGGAAGTCGGGACTTCCGCCTGGGTTCCTCGTGATGATGTGGCTTGGGAGGAAATTCGTTGGGGCCGTGGTCAGGGGACCATGGCCGCTTGGAGGGCTCGTGTCGAGGCTTCCTAGGGGAAACTTGACATCGGCCGGTCTCTCGCCGACCGGCCTCCCACCGAGGAGAACCTCCCCTCACCGACTGCTGACTGGCGGGGGGAGCAGTCTGGTGCTGGGTGGCCATGGACTGCTGCTGTTGGAGCCCGTGGACCATGGCAGTGAGATTCTGGACTTGCTGGGAGAGGGTTGCCAGCTGCTTCGCTGTTTGGGCAGCGGCGTCCAACGGCGGGCAGGTGACCGGAAGGTCGGCGCAGGGGGATTGGCCTCCTGCTGTCTAGTTGGCAGGGAAAACCCCACTGGGCAGCTGATGGAGGCGTCCTGGGCTCGCGTCACCACCATGGCTCCTTGAAGAGAAGAGGGGGAGAGAGATTTAGCTCAGGGAGAACTTTGCTACTTTTTCTTATCCCCCCTTCCTGGCGCGCCAATCTGATGACGCTCAATCGCCTATCCTGGACGTCGGGGACGGAGTGCTTCTCGAATCCTCGCTTCAGTGGGTTGCCTGCAAAGAAGTCCCACGATCGGAGGGGATCCTCCGGTGAGACCCTCCGATGCCCAAGTTAGCAACTGAGGTCACAGCTAAAGAGGGGCTCGAGTGAGCCATTTTTAGTGTAGAAAGAGGGGTCTCAGGGAGGAGGGATTCCTTCCTAGACGCTGAGATGACGATTTTGGGGGTTATTGCCCATACCTGTTTACTGGGTGGATTCACCTTTTATAGGGGTTGATCCTGGCATGATCATGGGGGATTGCGTGAGTCAGAAGATATGTTGAGCCCTCGCGTATATCTGGGCTGATTAGTGGGCCACGCCCCATCAGAAAGGGAGAAAGCGGCGGTCGGTGGGCTAAGTCCTATCAGCCGGTGGGGCTATCGAGCGGCGCGCGTCTGGCGCTGTCGGGCGGCGCACATCAGAGAGGCAGTTTCTTGAACCGCTGGGGCTGATCTGGCGGGAACTGAGAAATCCCATCTTATCAGGGCCGAGCTGGGTCGACCTGAGATGGCTGGGGCCAATCCCGCTGGCAAGGCAGTGCCGAGGCGGGGCCGAATCGACGGACTTGGAGGCGCCGGGGCCGAGTCGGGCCGGTCGGGGATGGCCTTGGCCGACTCGGCGGAACTGGAGACGCCGGGACCGAGTCGGGCCGGCCGGGGATGGCCTTGGCCGACTCAGCGGAACTGGAGACGCCGGGGCCTAGTTGGACCGGCCGGGGATGGCCTTGGCCGACTCGGCGGAACTGGAGACGCTGGGGCCGAGTAGGAGAGTACCGGGGTCGACTGGGAGGTGCTGGGGCCGGCTAGCTTGGAGACGTAGGGGGCCGGCTAGGAAGTCACCGGGCCACTTGGGAAGGTGCCGTGGCCGGCTAGGAAGTGCCGGGGCCGGCTGGGAAGTGCCAGGGCCGACTGAGAGGTGCCTGGGCCGCCTAGCTTGGAGACGTAGGGGGCCGGCTAGGAAGTTGCCGGGCCGCTTGGGTAGGTGCCGAGGCCGGCTAGGAAGTGCCGGGGCCGGCTGGGAAGTGCCGGGGCCGCCTAGCTTGGAGACGTAGGGGGCCGGCTAGGAGAGATGCCGGGCCGCTTGGGAAGGTGTCGGGGCCGGCTAGGAAGTGCCGGGGCCGGCTGGGAAGTGCCCTGGCCACCTAGCTTGGAGACGTAGGGGGCCGGCTAGGAGAGTGCTGAGGCCGACTGCGAGGTGCCGGGGCCGGCTAGCTTAGAGACGTAGGGGGCCGGCTAGGAAGTCGCCGGGTCTTGGGAAGGTGCCGGGGCCGACTGAGAGGTGCCTGGGCCGCCTAGCTTGGAGACGTAGGGGGCCGGCTAGGAAGTCGGCGGGCCGCTTGGGAAGGTGCCAGGGCCGGCTAAGAAGTGCCGGGGCCGACTGAGAAGTGCCGGGGCCGCCTAGCTTAGAGACGTAGGGGGCCGGCTAGGAGAGATGCCGGGCCGCTTGGGAAGGTGCCGGGGCCGGCTAGGAAGTGCCGGGGCCGGCTGGGAACTGCCCTGGCCGCCTAGCTTGGAGACGTAGGGGGCCGGCTAGGAGAGTACTGGGGCCGACTGGGAAGGTGTCGGTCTTGGAGCCGTCGGCCTTTGGGGCCGTCGGTCTTGGAGCCATCGGCCTTTGGGGCTGTCGGTCTTGGAGCCATCGGTCTTAGAGGTGTCGGCCTTGGAGTTGTCGGCCTTTGGGGCTGTCGGTCTTGGGGCCGTCGGCCTTTGGGGCTGTCGGCCTTGGAGGTGTCGGCCTTTGGGGCTGTCAGTCTTGGAGGTGTCGGCCTTTGGGGCCGTCGGTCTTGGAAGTGCCGGTCTTGGAGCCGTCGGCCTTTGGGGCCATCGGTCTTTGGGCCGTCGGCCTTTGGGGACGTCAGTCTTGGAGGTGCCGGTCTTGGAGCCGTCGGCCTTTGGGGCCGTCGGTCTTGGGGCCGTCGGTCTTGGAGGTGCCGGTCTTGGAGCCCTCGGCCTTTGGGGCCGTCGGTCTTAGAGCCGTTGGCCTTTAGGGCCGTCGGTCTTGGAGGTGCCGGTCTTGGAGCCGTCGGCCTTTGGGGCCGTCGGTCTTGGGGCCATCGACCTTTGGGGCCGTCGGTCTTGGATCCGTCGGCCTTTGGGGCCGTCGGTCTTGGAGCTGTTGGCCTTTAGGACCGTTCAAAAATTTTTATTTTTTATGGGGTCAACTGGCCCCATCAGTAGATATTACCAATGGAAGCTAAAATTTCTATACCACAACGTGAATAGGCTTTAGGTCTGATTTCCCAAAGCATTTGAAATTTTGAATTTTTCAATTCCTATAGAATGTGAATAGATTATGTTGAATAAAATATGGCCAAATTGCAACTTGAATTAGGCCTTCTATGCTATGATCTGGTTGCAAAATTAGTTATAAATTTGGAGCTCGAGTCCAATTAGTGCCCTAAGCTTCATCTACTGATTCAATTAACTTTTTTAGCAAATTAAAATTATGTGATCCAAAAACTTAAGTAAAAATTAATAGATGATAAATGAGCTTGAATTATAAGCATATAATTTTTTTTTTTTTATCTAATGCGAAACTAAATTTGAGGTATCTTGTTCAATTTGCTGCTGCTGGATCTAGCAGGACATGCATGTCCTAGCTCAGAGCCTACCAAAGATTAAGACGTTGAGATTGCTACAAAATGAGGGACAAATGCTAGAAATAGAACATATTCCTGGTGCTTTGTACTGCATACTTAGCTACCCACAGCCATGAAATTTCGTGACAAAAATCTCTTAAAAAGTTTTCGTAATAATATAACTTTTTCTGAGGTGCTGACTTGCATTTTTTGCAATTTCCAAAGTTTCTAATGGTGAACGGTAATGTAAAAGAGGCTACGTTTTTTTATCATCCAATCTTTTGAGTTGTCTAAGAACATGGGCAGCGAGAGGTGATTTCGAAACCACAGCAGATAGGGACACTTACTGTTAATTAAAACTTTATCAGGGAGGGGTTGTCTGGCCGGCCTACTTGTTCTGTTGTTCATGAATTCAAGAACAAATCGGCTTGGGAGTTTCGTGTTAGATTTAGATCAGATCTGCAACGTTTAGAGTTGTGTGTGGTATGGCCGGGTGCAAGTGGGTTGGATGATCTCATCTTGGCCCTGAACTGGCCTAGAAGACTTCATGGCTTGGAACTTTGAATTGAATCCAATTAGGCTCAAGTCAATCCATGGCTCTGAACTTTGAATCCAATTAGGTTGAATTTGGTCTAGATTTTACATGGGTTTCATGATTAGAAGGGCCAGTTGAGAAGAAATTGCGTTGAACATAACTCGAGCTTCGAATATCGATATGAACTATTAGTTGGGCCTTGCTTGGGAATACTAATGTGATAAAAAGAAAACTCTTTTTGTACTGTACGGAGTGCAGAAACATGTGCATCATGCACAGTGATTGGCCGCCTATGCATGTATTCACACGTGCGGTATGAAAAGGATAAGAATGCCTTCAACGCACATGCAGCTATTTGTGCGCATGGCCAAGCACCATGCACGATGTACAAAAACTTTTTCGTGGTAAAAATAGGTTGGAGGTAGGCTAGGGCTAGCCTAGGCCCTTTAAGCTGGCTTAACTTTAGATGGGCCTAATTTGGGTTAGGATTGGACAGCCCAAAAGATTTTGGATTGAACTTAGGCCATCATTTAGCCTAGTTTGAACTCGGTCAAAAGCCTAAGTCTAAAGAAAGTCCAAATCATTGCTTCATAATTAAGCTCAAATTTAGCTTGAATTCAATCCGAAAATTTTAAATTATGATGAACCTTTTAAATTTTATATTAGATCTTCAGTTCGGAGATGAAAAAAAAAATTTAGTATTGGATTTGGATTAGGGCTAAGCGTGTTAAAATATTGCAAGCTGAATTTGGTTAACTTGCCTTTAGGGTCTGATAACTACAATGATTGAGAAATAAAGCATGACTATATATCGATTGGAAAGGTGAAAAACTAGCATCTAATTTATAACATCATATCATTTCATAAGTGAATATTGTTATGGTTGCTCATCCTACTCATGGCTACAATATTTTAGTTGATCTTGGTAAAACCCATTTTTATTAAAAAAAAGGCACCTTTTTCCATCCAAAACAAAAGGCTAAAATTCAAGTTAACAAAGAAAATTTTGAAACAATTATTGCTGAAAAGAAAAAAAAAATATTATGAGCAATTAAACCTTACAATGATTTAACCTATAATCAAACATCAACACTGTTTGAAATCCAAGTATTAGATCGAGAACAAAATTGAATCTGCATCACTGAACCAATTTGATCAATTGGCACGCTAACAACCTAGGCATTTTAAAGCCAAGTCTTGAACAAAATTGGTATGATTGATTATATTTTTCAATAATCAGTATTGCCATTGAATTCAACACGCCTGCATCAACATTTTGAAGTCAAAAAAATGCAATCAGCTCAGTCCAAACCGGCATGTACTCCCTCCCTTGGACTGCGACGCATTCGGCTCCAGTATTTTGAAATGGTCAAACGTCGATATGAACGTTAAAAAGAGAGACAATTTTGACGCAGCGTGTTCGGCACCCAAAGCGCACTCACCCAAAGCAAGGACTCCACGTGCATAAAAATAATTTTCTTGGTGGAGGGAAATAAAGATTATTATTATTATTATTATTATTATTATTTCTAGCTTCTAAGGGCAAGGGGAGAAGACGGATCCAAAATCCCTATCCATCGCCTCTTCCTCCCTAGAAATTGGCCGGCTTCTCTCCCCACCAATTCTGACCGGCGACGTTGACTCATTCAAAGGAATCGAATTCCACCGACTCCTCCTCCTCCTCTAATTCGCTATTTATTTCCACTCTACCCCAGACTAGAGTCATCTCTCTCCTTGCCCAATTCTATTGTATCGCTCTCGCTCTCTCGTTTGCTAGGCTCCGGATCGAATCAAGGAAGGGAGCGAGGGAATAAAAAAAAGAGAAAGATGAATTGGATCAGCCGCAAGATCCATCTCTACAACGTGACGATGGGTCTCTACATGCTCGATTGGTGGGAGCGCTACCTCTTCAGTATCCATTTTCATCCAATATTGCCCTAGGCTTACATCAGATCGAGTTTTTTTTTTTCTTTCTTTTCTTTTCTTTTCCTCGGATTAGGCTTCTTAATTTGGAATTGAAGAATCCTGTTATGGGATCGCTACTTGAGTTTTTTCTTTCGCCATGTCTCACTTTTTTCTGTTATAATTCATTAACCCCGTCTGAAATTTCTATTCACTTGCATGCAGCGGCTACAGAATTGCATCAAATTTGCAATTTTTAGGGGTTCTTATGCTGTGGAAAGCTTTCTCCCCCTTTTTATGTTATGGGCTATTTCAGATGTAACAAAAGTGCTGATCTTTGTTTTGCACTGCTTCAGCTGTTTCCTTCCTCTTTTATGTTGTAGAATCACCGCGATTTCCTTGTAGTTTTGTTCATCGGTTACGAATATGTTTTTGGATTTTTCTTTTCCATTGGATAGTGGGCTTTCTTAACTCTAGTTGACATTTTAACCCTTATTTTGCTCTGGTTCATCTGCTAAAATGTTGTTCTTAACTCTAGTAGACATTTTAATCCTTATTTTGCTCTGGTTCATCTGCTACAATGTATCTCACTTCGCGACTGAGTTTTATGCAAGGTAAAATCTCTTTCCCTCCTTTTTATTTTTTTTTTAAGGAAAAAAGAAAAATAAGAAGTGATATTTGTCAGAGGAATTACTCTAAGAAGAGTATTTTTGGATTGTGGAGGCGGCCATTTGGATAGGACCATAACTTGAGCTGATAAATAGTAATTATCGCATACCATAGAAGATTTCTTAATAGATTGCTCATGATACACTGGCACAAAATGACCACACTTGCACTACCAATTATTAAAGTACACTGCCTTTCATAGTAGGTAGTCTTAATGCAAGAAAATGTCATCTTGAGCTTCCAATCTTCACCAAGCACTTGTCATCATCAAATGTATAACCTGACTATTTTACTTCTGATGAAAGTGTTGACAAACCATGAATATTTCAGTGTATCAGGACTGGGTTGGAACAAACTGTAAAATCTGAATAACCAAACGCATACATCAAAACCATCTTGCAAAGGCATAACAATGAAACATCATTTTTTGTTCTTTCTCTATTTGTGATCCCTTTCATCATATTGACTGTTTTATATCTGTTAACATCTGATTGATCCACTCCTTTGAAATGGACACTTAAGTTTAAATGTGCACTTTCTCAGCAAAAAGTTTAAATTAATAGCTTGCTATTCAATCATGGTGTATTCATACAATAGTTAGTTTATGTAACATATATATATATATATATATATATATATATATATATATTACATGAAATTCTAGACCACTTATTGTATTACCCTTAGAAACCAGTCCAAAAAAGATATAATTAAGCTAGTGATAAATACACAAAAATCTTGCAAGTTGAATTTATCTAACAAATCAAGCTCAACCTGAAACCATAATACATAACGTTGGCCCTGGATTGCTTTTTGAAATTTCTACAAGACATTAATATGGCCCAATGGGTTCTCATAATTAGAATAGTGGGTGATTAAGAGGATTCACCACTATGAGCATTTTAGATATTAGATTGCCATGGTATATGTGTGGTAAGACCAAGAAGAGCAGACTCTGTTATGTATAAATTAAATCAAGTACTAAGAATGGCACCAATCAGACATAATGATGGAAAACAAGAAAATAGAAACTATAAGGATTTGTATCAGTATCAGAATATCAAGAAATAAGCAAGGAGGTTGGGAAGAACTATTGGAAAAAACTTGTGTTGACAATGAAGGTACGACTCAATAGGAATGAGCAAAGTGGGATTTTTAAGGCTGGTTTGATGTGTTGTTGTAGTTTCTTTATGGGGCATTTGTACCTTAGCATTGTTATTTCCTGTTTCTGCTTGGCTGGTCTACCTTTCTATTAATCTTAACCATTCTCACGTTCTTGCTATATTTCAGATCATTTCTTCCATGGTGTTGTCTATTGTTTGTTTAACCCTACTGGCCATCTCTTTTATGGACCTGTCCAATTTCTTCAAACCCTGTGTCTACAATTTGTTTAAACCTTATCGGCCTGTGCATTTTCTTCAAACCCCTATCATTTTAATTACTATATTCTAACAGCTATTTATATAATTCAAAAATCTATCAAGAATTTCATGTGCATAATTCAGCGGATGCTATTTTAAATGCTATGAATATTTCTTTATGACAATGATCAAACAACATGTGTTAATTTGTGGACCTTCCTTTCCTCTTTTTTCAGCTATCTCAAGTCTGGAGTGTTGGCTAGTGGCAACTTTGCAGTCGGAAGGAGTGTTCCATCCTAATTGACGATCGTAGTATAGAAGAGCAATAATAAGCGCAGGGATGTGCATGCTGATCATATTTAGTGGTTTGCAAACCTTTGTTTTTTCATGTAAAACATCTAAGCCATGAGTTTATCTGTACAATAGATGTCCATGGGATGTTTCTCGAAATATTGTTCTTTTGAGAACCTGTCTCTTGCTCTATTATTTGTAGCTACGTTTAAGTTTGGTTTGTAAGTTGGAGCTTGACTCCTTCCCTTTTTTGGGGATATATATATACATATATAACTTTTTATGTGTAATTACTTCCATGCAACACTATGTATGATCTTGTATTTCTTTTTCCCACTGAAAGTTATGTTAGTGGCTTTAACATACTACAACGGACTTCCAATTTAACCCTAAATATCACTTTATCAGTGGCACTCCGAGAAAATTTACTAACATATTATTGCTGACATGGTTGCTCTTCCGGCAAGGTAATAAAATTGTAGGTGCTTCGGTTTGTGTTTATGTTTCTTAAAAACGGAGGAAATAAATACCTTGGCTTCTACAGTGATAATGCTGATCACCGGCCCTGAACGTTAGGAGAAGAGAGCTGCTTAATTTGACGTCCTTCGCGTCTGATCGGATGGCCTGCAAAAAGTTTCAAGACCTGAGGGAAGCTCCGGTGGGGACCCTCCGACGCTAAGTCAGTAACAGGGTCACAGCTGAGGAAGAGCTCATACGAGCTCTGGGAGAAAAGACGAGTTCTCAAAAGATAGAAATTTCTTTCTGGGTATCAGGGTAGCAAGTGTATGAGTTTGCGTTACCTTATTCTTGAGTGGACCTTTCCTTTTGTAGGGGGTTGACCCCTGCGCGACCACGTGGAGTTCCGTGAGAAAGGAATGTCCGCGGGGTTCGTGAGGGCTGCGTGAATCTTGGCTGGTTGGTGGATCCTGTCCCATCGGAGAAGGAGAAAAACGGCGGTTGGTAAGCCACGTCCCATCAGTCAGGAGAAAAACGGCGGTTGGTGAGCCATGTCCCATCAGTTAGCGGGGCTGACAGATAGTTAGGTACAGTCCCATCAACGGCGTGGCCAACGGGTAATTGGGCCTGAAGATGCCAGGCGGCGTGGGTCAAAAGGACGGCGGCGTAAATAGCCAGGACTGTTCTGGGGCCGTCCTGAAGATGCCGGGGCGGGGCCAACTAGGGATGGTCGGGGTCGACACGGCTGGCCCGGAGAAGCTGGGACCAGAGGGGTCGACCTGAGAAGGCCGGGGCCGACTTGACCAACTTGGAGGTGACGGGGCCGAGCGGGGTCGACCTGAGAAGGCCGGGACCGACTTGGCCGACTCGGAGGTGCCGGGGCCGAGCGGGGCCGACCTGTGAAGGCCGGGGCTGACTTGGCCGACTTGGAGGTGCCGGGACCGAGCGGGGCCGACCTGAGAAGGCCGGGGCCGACTTGGGGACTTGGACGACTTGGAGATGACGGGGTCGAGCGGGCCGACCTGAGAAGGTCGGGGCCGAATTGGCCGACTTGGAGGTGCCGGGCCGAGCGGGCCGACCTGAGAAAGTCGGGGCCGACTTGGCCGACTTGGAGGTGCCGGGGCCGAGCGGGGCCGACCTGAGAAGGCCGGGGCCAACTTGGCCGACTTGGACGATTTGGGAAGGCCGGGACCGACTTGGCCAACTTGGAGGTGCCGGGGCCGAGTGGGGCCGACCTGAAAAGGTCGGGGCCGACTTGGAGGTGCCGGGGCCGAGAGGGGCCGACCTGAGAAGGCCGAGGCCGACTTGGCCGACTTGGAGGTAACGGGGCCAAGCGGGGCCGACCTGAGAAGGCCGAGGCCGACTTGGAGGTGCCGGGGCCGAGCGGGACCGACCTGAGAAGGCCCGGGCCGACTTGGCCGACTTGGACGACTTGGACATGCCGAGGCCGAGCGGGGCCGACCTGAGAAGGTTGGGACCGACTTGGCCGACTTAGAGGTGTCGGGGCCGACCTGAGAAGGCCGGGGCCCCCTGAGAAGGCCGGGGCCGACTTGGACGACTTGGAGATGCCGGGGCCGAGCGGGGCCGACCTGAGAAGGTCGGGGCCAACTCGGCCGACTTGGAGGTGCCGGGGCCGAGAGGCGCCGACCTGGGAAGGCCGGGGCCGACTCGGCCGACTTGGAGGTGACGGGGCCGAGCAGGGCCGACCTGAGAAGGCTAGGGCCGACTTGGCCGACTTGGAGGTGTCGGGGCCGAGCGGGGCCGTCTTAAGGTTTCGATTTTGCCATAATTATCCTTGTGGCTGCGTCAGCCATCAGATGCCCCCCGCCCCTGAGCATGAAGGGTCATGCGCCCGCTGCCCTTTGGGCGAGAGGGGCGCGAAAATTCAAAGAATGATTGCTCTTTAGTGTGCTTTTAATAGTTTGGTGAGCTGGCGCGTCGTCCCGAGGCAGTGTCACTTCGAAAATCTTCTATAATCATGCGGTAGGTGGGAGATGACGTTAGCGCCGTACGCCTCGAAGAGGAAGCCAATCGGGGAATGGGAAAGGTGAGGGCCATCATCGCTTCTCCGTCTTCTAGGCCCTGCGATTGACCGGGGATCATGCTCCCTGGGGTGAATCGAGGTGGCACGTCTCGGGCGCAGGCGAGATTTTCGGCGGACAGCCCATGGCGCAAAAGGAGAGTGCCGCGTGGCGGGCCCTTGATTATCGCCGTTTGGAAATGGGGGTATAAAAGCACCCCAAGGGCTTGGGGAAAGCTTTTACATTGCCATTGCTTTCTTCCAGCCTTCCTTCTCTTAAATTTTTCTGCGACTGAGCCTTTTCGCCTTCGAGTTCTTTTCGATTCCCAGGTTAGTTTCATCCTTCATCTTCACCCATGGACCGCCGTGCCGTTAGGGAGGGTAAGAGGCCTTTAGTAGAAACTTCCCATTCCAACAGTGAAGACCAAACCCCTTTAGCCCGTCAGGTGTCTTGGCCGGTGGGCGGAATTACCATCCGCGGCCAACCGTCGTCGACTGAACCTCTGTCCACCTCAACCTCTCCCATTAGGGCAGTTCCTGTGTCTTCCCGTCGCCCGACTCCACCCTCAGCGGTGAGCCTTGATCCTGCGGGTCCGGCGGGAGTCGCCTCAACTATGACTCCAGAGGACGTAGAGACCATTAGGGCTAAGTACCAGGTTCCCAGCTTCATTCATCTGTCCGCGCCGGGGCCTGAGGATAGGGTAACCTCCACCTACTCCGATCGGATCGCTATGTATGAGGAGTTCTTTCGGTGCGGGTTGCGCCTTCCACTCCACCCCTTTTTCCTAAACCTTTTAGATAGATATAAGCTGGTGCCAGCGCAGTTGACTCCGAACTCGATTCGGACATCTATGCCTTTGTAATTCTTTGCTATTTCGAGGGGGCCCGGCCAGAGTTATCGCTGTTTCGGGCGTTTTATAAACTCTGCCGCCAAGGTGAGGGGGCCTGGTGGGCTTTCACCGCCAGGCCGGGTAGGGCCTTTCCCCTAGGTCTCTCATCTAAGATTAGGGGGTGGAAATCCCGCTTCCTTTTTGCCCATGTTGAGGGGGTTAGGCCCGATTGGATGGAGCCGGACACAAGCTCCAATGATAATGCCACCATGGGGGAGAGAGATAGGGAACTCTTCACCCAGCTATCCAATTGCCAGATCCCTGGCTACAAGGAACTCCTGTCTAAGGAGAACCTGATAGAAGCTGAGTTGGCCTCGGCAGTTGGTGAGCACGACGTCTGATTCCTTCTGTCTCGACCGGGGGGTTACTATGTGCTGCTGCTGACACTTTTCATTTTTGGATGCAGCGATGAGGTTCTCTGCCGGGGAGTTTGAAGCCGCCTTGAAGCAGAAGAGGCCGGCAGCCGGGGAAACATCAAGGCCGGCGAGGAAACTTCGGAGGAGGGAGTGGGCCGAGCCGGCCTAAGCCGCGGAAGCCCCTAAAGCCCCATCACCTGCAGAAGAGCCGGCTAGGGAAGCGCCAGCTGGGGAAGTGGTCTCGAGGCCGGCCGGGACCGAAGTGGAGGAGGGAGAGATCCAGGTCACCACCCAAACCACCATGGTGATTGTGGATCTCGATGAGGAGGCTCCTGCCACCGTCAACGTGCCCGAGGCGGGGCAGGTAACTGTCGCTGTTAGCCCTCCAGCTGCCATCGAGCCGGAGATGAAGAGGGCTCCCCCCCTACCGGAGAGAGGGGGCCAGTCGCCAAGGAACCCCAAGCCGGGGCGGAGGCAACCAGAGAGCAGAGGGATGGGCCAGAGAGCTCATCCTAACAGTTGCTGCCCGCTCGTCTCGCCCTCGGGTTGAGGGTCCGCAGGAGGGGAGGACGCGGCCAGTCCCAAGGTTCAACTCAATGGCGGACGCCGCGCAAGCCTCCCGCCTTCTGTCAGGCATCCGGACTACCGAGTCCGAGGAGGAGATGCGGGGAATGAGCCACTCCGCACTCTGGATATGGTGATGGTCGCCGTTGTCCAGGTAATCTTCTGAGCTTTTTCTGTTTCCGGACGTGTTTTTGATGCCCTGATCTTTTAGGGCTAATCATGTTCCCATTGCTGCAGATGGACAACGGCACAATCGGCCTTCGTGAGGCGGTGGTCCACTCTTCGGACGCGCTTACAAGGGCGTTGGCGCGGGCCGAGAAGTACAAGAAGGAGAGTGCGGCGTAGTCCCAGAGCTTCGCTCAACTTCACCAGGAGGCCAAGGCCCAAAAGGATAATCTGGGCGGCCGACTGAAGGAGGGAGAGCCGGGCTGGGGCCAAGGGTGGCCGGGCCACCACGGCCGAGGCCAAGCTGGAGTTGGTCTTGGAGAGGTTGAAGGCTGCCACGGCGCAGAAGGAGGAGCTGAATCGCCAGCTTCAATGCACTGCAGAGGAGGTCAGGGCGGCACGAGGGGAGGCCCAGGCCGCCGCAGAGAGAGCAGTCACCGCGGAGAAAGCGGCGATTGAGGCGGGCCACGAAAAGGCCGGGGCTGTGGCCTATGCGGACAAGGCCAACGCATGCGCCGAGGAAGCTGAAGGCAGAGCCAGAGAAGCCAGGGCCAGGGCCAAGTGAGCCGAGGCCGAGGCGGGGCAGGCCGTATCCAGCTACAAGGCCTCGCCAGAATTTGGGAAAGAAGTCCTCGAGGCCAGCCTTGACGCCTACGTCAAGGGCTTTGAGATGTGCAAGACCAAGGTGTCCGCGGCTCTCAAAATTGACATTGCCGAGCTCGAGGGGATCCGACCTGGAGAAGCTGATGAGGAGCCGGCAGAGGAAGAAGACGACAAAGGAGAGCCGGGCCCGAACGAGCCCTGAGAAGTTGTTGTTTCTTTTCCTTTTCCTTTTTGTAACCGGCCTTAGGCCAGATTTTGTATTCCTATTTCATTATCAATGAAGAGAAGTTTTCTGTAAAAAATATCTCGGTGTTCTTGCCTTGCCTGTTTCTTCTTTCCTCTGAGCCGAACCATTTTTCCGTGCGACTAACAATAAGACGGATCCCGTTCCTATTGGTGAGAAAGGGGGGAACCTTTCTTTCGAGATGCTCTTTGACTCTGAGCGTTGCGCATGTGATGATGCCGTGGCCGAACCGCTGTGTCAGGTTGGCCTATGTTGAAATGCGTCTTCGAAGTATAAGCCGGCCACATAGGAGGCTACTTAGGATGCCTTGAGTTGTCGCAGGCCGTTTGACCGGAGAATATTCTAAGGACTTAGAACGATTCGAGGGCAACTTAACGCCGAAATTGGCTTGAGAGCACCGGGGACCGAGTAGTGTCCCGTGGGCTACGATGCCGGCAAGTTCCTTTAGAACCACTTCAGGGGTTTGTGTGCCACCCGAAGGGTGACTCGGCGGGTACGGAGCCTTTAGGGTCTTAACCGCCTCAGGGGCACCTCCGTGCCGGAGCCGAGTGGTGTTCCATGGGCCGCGATGCCGGCAAGCTCCTTTAGAACCACTTTGGGGGTTTATGTGCCATCCGGAGGGTGACTCGGCGGGTACGGAGCCTTTGGGGTCTTAACTGCCTTGGGGGAACCCTCGTGCTGGGATCGAGTGGTGTCCCGTGGGCCGCGATGCCGGCGAGCTCCTTTAGAATCACTTCGGAGGTTTGTGTGCCACCCGAAGGGCAACTCGGTGGGTACGAAGCCTTTAGGATCTTAACCGCCTTGGGGCACCTCCGTGCCGGGGCCGAGTGGTGTCCCGTGGGCCGCGATGCCGCGCGAGCTCCTTTAGAACTACTTCGGGGGTTTGCATGCCACCCGGAGGGCGACTCGGTAGGTACAAAGCCTTTAGGGTCTTAACTGCCTCGGAGGCACCTCCGTGCTGGGGCCGAGTGGTGTCCCATGGGCCGCGATGCCGGCGAGCTCCCTTAGAACCACTTCGGGGGTTTGTGTGCCACCCGAAGGGTGACTCATGGGTACGAAGCCTTTAGGGTCTTAACCACCTCGGGGGCACCTCCGTGCCGGGGCCGAGTGGTGTCCCGTGGGCCGCGATACCGGCGAGCTCTTTTAGAACCACTTCGGGGGTTTGTGTGCCACCCGAAGGGCAACTCGGCGGGTACGGAGCCTTTAGGGTCTTAACCGCCTTGGGGGCACCTCCGTGCCGGGGCTGAGTGGTGTCCGTGGGCCGCGATGCCGATGAGCTCCTTTAGAACCACTTTGGGGTTTGCGTGCCACCCGAAGGGCAACTCGGTGGGTACGGAGCCTTTAGGATCTTAACTGCCTCGGGGGCACCTTCGTACCGGGGCCAAGTGGTGTCCCATGGGCCACGATGCCGGCGAGCTCCTTTAGAACCACTTCGGAGGTTTGTGTGCCACCCGAAGGGCGACTCGGTGGGTACGGAGCCTTTAGGGTTTTAACCGCATCGGGGGCACCTTCGTGCCGGGACCGAGTGGTGTCCCATGGGCCGCAATGCCGGCGAGCTCCTTTAGAACCACTTCGGGAGTTTGTGTGCCACCCAAAGGGTGACTCGGTGGGTACGGAGCCTTTAGGGTCTTAACCGCCTCGGGGGCATCTCCGTGCCGGGGCCGAGTGGTGTCCCATGGGCCGCGATGCCGGCGAGCTCCTTTAGAACCACTTCGGGGGTTTGTGTGCCATCCGAAGGGTGACTCAGCGAGTACGGAGCCTTTAGGATCTTAACCGCCTCGAGGGAACCTCCGTGCCGGGGCCGAGTGGTGTGCCGTGGACCGCGATGCCGGCGAGCTCCTTTAGAATCACTTCGGGGGTTTGTGTGCCACCCGGAGGGCGACTCGATGGGTACAGAGCCTTTAGGGTCTTAACCGCCTCGGGGGCACCTCCGTACCGGGGCCGAGTGGTGTCCTGTGGGCTGTGATGCTGGCGAGCTCCTTTAGAACCACTTCGGGGGTTTGTGTGCCACCCGAAGGGCGACTCGGTAGGTACAGAGCCTTTATGATCTTAACCGCCTCAGGGGCACCTTCGTGCCGGGGCCGAGTGGTGTCCCATGGGCCGCGATGCCGGCGAGCTCCTTTTATGAGAATTGGTCCTCGGATGTAAGGGAGAGCAGGCTGTGACACTGGAAGGGACCTCTTTTATTGCTTGCATTCTGGGGGATACATCATTGATAATATCGGTGGAGGTTATCCGCATTCTAGGTACGCGGAATGGATTGTCCGTTGAGCTCTTCCAGCCTGTATGCCCTCCGATGGAGTGTCTCGACGATGTGGTAAGGACCCTCCCAGTTGGGGGACAGTTTGCCCCCCTCCGTAGGCTTAGATACCTCAGCCTTTCTTAAAACCAGATCTCCCTGGCGAAAGACTTTAGGACAAACTCGGGCGTTGTAGTATTTGGCTGCCCGTTGACGGAAGGCCACCATACGCATCCTTGCCTGGTCGTGTGCCTCGTCGATAAAGTCCAGGCTGGCTCGTATCAATGTGGAGTTGTCTTCTTCGTTAAAGGACTTCACGCGTGGGCTGGGCAGTCTGATCTCAACAGGGATGACGGCCTCAGATCCAAAAATGAGACTGAAGGGAGTCTCGCCCGTCGAGGCTCTGGAAGTCGTGTGGTAAGCCCATATCATGCTGGGGAGCTCCTCCACCCATCGACCCTTGGATCCATCCAACCTTGTCCTAAGCCCCTGAGAATGGTGCGGTTCATAACCTCGGCCTCTCCGTTGGTCTGGGGGTGGCCGACAGAGGTGAATCGATGGCGGATACCTAGCTCGCTACAAAAAGCCTTGAATGCTTCATTGTTGAATTGGCGATCGTTGTCCGTGACGAGGGTGTGAGGTAAGCCAAAACGGCATATGATCGACTTCCAGAAGAAGGCTTTGACTTTACTCTCGGTGATCTTAGCCAGCACCTCGACCTCAACCCACTTGGAAAAGTAGTCGATGGCTACTAGTAAGAATCTCCGCTGTCTCGAGGCTGGGGGTATGGCCCAAGGATGTCCATTCCACACTGAGCAAAAGGCCAAGGGGCTGAGAGTGGGTTGAGCGGGGTGGACGGCTGATGCTGAATGTACGCGTGGCGCTGGCAACCATCGCACTTTTGAACTAACTTGGCAGCATTCTCTCTCATGGTGAGCCAAAAATATCCCTGACGGAGGGCCTTCTGGGCTAGGGACCTGCCCCTAGATGATTTCCGCAGATGCCTTCATGGATTTCTCTAAGGATGTAGTCGGCATCGGGGGGTCCTACACATTTGAGCAAAGGGTAGGAGAATGACCTTCTGTACAGGCATCCGTTTAGGAGAACGAACTTGGAGGCCCTCCACTTGAGCAGCTTGGCTTCATTGCGGTCATCAGGGAGGGTGCCGTCAGTGAGATAGCGGACGTAGGCATCCATCCATGTAGGCTCGTGGGTGAGCGGGAGGACTTCCTTGCCATCTTCTATGCTGGGCCTTTCTAAGTATTCAATGTAGGCGTCCCTTACGATGCCGTCGGCGGAGGTAGCCAGGCGGGAAAGGATGTCGGCCTTGGTGTTCTCACTCCGGGGATGTAACTAATGCTGAAATAAGCTAACGGGGAGACCAAGAGCCGAACCTTGCCCAGGTACTGAGTCATAGCAGGGTCATGCGCCTTGTACTCTCCATTGATTTGCTCGGAGACGAGTTGCGAGTCGGTAAAAGCTCTGAGACGCCTTATTCTCAACTCCTGGGCTAGCCTCAACCCTGCTAGCAAAGCTTCATACTCGGCCTGGTTGTTGGTGGCTTCGAATAGAAACCGCAAGGCACATTCCGCTCTCTCTCTAGCTGGCCTGGCAAGAATGAGGCCGGCACCGCTTCCCTGAGAGTTTGATGCGCCATCTACATGAAGGATCCAGGATTCTCCATCGTCGCTCGGCTCGGGCTCGTGCCGCTCTACGGAAACCTCCCTGATCTCTTCATCCGCCCAAGTGCATTCGACCAGAAAGTCGGCCAGGACTTGGGACTTCAAGGCCGGCTGCGCCTGAAAGGAGAGGTCGAATTCCCCTAGCTTGATAGCCCACTTGGCGAGTCAGCCTGAGGTGTCTGGATGGTCCAGGATGGCTCAGAGGGGTTGGTCCGTGAACACCACAATAGGATGGGCTTGAAAATATGGGCAGAGATGTCGGGCGGAGATGACCAGGGCGAAGATAATTTTTTCGGTCTTGAAGTATCTGACCTCCGCATCGTGGAGCACCTTGCTCACGTAATAGACTGGCCTCTGGGTTCCGTCAGCATCGAGATGCACCAAGACTGAGCTAACGGCCTCCGAAGAAGCAGCTAGGTAGAGGAAGAGACTCTCCCCGTCCTTGGCTTGGACAAGAGCGGCGGAGAAGACAGAAACGCCTTCAGGCCATCAAGGGCTTTCTGGCAGCCGTCCGTCCACTCGAAGTTATTTACCTTCCGCAAGGCCTTGAAGAAGGGCAAGCACCTCTCAGCCAATTTGGAGAGGAAACGACTTAGAGCCGCCACCCTCCCCGTTAGCCGCTATACTTCCTTATTGCTGGATGGTGGCCTCATGTCGATGATGGCACTGATTTTCTCTGGGTTCACCTCGATCCCTCGCGAGTCACCATAAAACCCAGAAACTTGCCTACCGTGACCCGAAGGAACATTTCTTGGGGTTCAGCTTGACTTGGAAGCGACGGAGGTTGTTGAAGGTTTCCTCTAGATCGGAAACATGATCATAAGCACGGATGCTCTTGGTCAACATGTCATCCACGTAGACTTCCATGTTCCGGCCCAACTGATCCTAAAATACCCTGTTCATCAACCTTTGATAGGTCACCCACGCATTCTTGATGTTGACCCAATTGTTGATTTTGATGATTAACAAAACAATTTGAGTATAACATTTGAAGTTACTAATGATTTTGATTAAGTTTTTCAGTTTATGATATGATTTATTAATCAAAATCATAAGACAAATCAAGTTCTAGTTCGAATCTAATGTCAAGGTAAGATTGCAGACATTAGAGTCGACACGTGGAATCGCAGAGTCGACTCTGAAAACGGCACAGACTTAGAGTCGACTCCTGGACTGTTAGAGCCGACTCCAATAGAAAAGATAGAACGATGGTTTTTTTGGCCACGACTTAGAGTCGACTCCTGGACTGTTAGAGTCGACTCCAGAAGATTTTTATGTCGACCCCAGAAAAGTCAGAGACGACTCCAGTTCAAGCGAGTTGGGGATTTTCGATTTAGAGCCGACTCCAGAAAAGTTAGAGCCGACTCCAGAATGTCAGACGCGACTCCAGAACTGTCAGAATGACTCTAAACTTTACTTTTATCTTTTTAATCCCAACGGCTATTGCTATTTTTGGATCTAATCTTCTTACACTTGTTTCTAACGGATAGTTTTAAATTATTTATGGATTATACTGATCTATAAGAAGAGGGTTTGCTGCATCCGAAATGGGGAGAGACAAAAAGAAAAGAATAGAGACAATCTTTGAAATCTATCAGAAAAGAAAAGAGGGAAAATTCGAGAGGAAAGATTATACTGATTTCCCAAAAGAAAAGAGAGAGATTCCATGCTTTCATAGCTCCATTTTGAAGAAATCTCAAGAAAAGAAGCAAGCCCTAGTTTTCTGATCTTCAGAGCTTCAAGAGCATTCTAAAGGAAGATCCACCCAAGAGAAGAGAAGAAGCAAGCCACCAAGATCTGCAAATCAGGCTTTGATTCCTATCTCTTTATTTCATATTCTATCATTGTATATTTGCTCATTGGAGGAGCCTTTGTTTTGTAAAAATGATTATTGTTTGCTGGGTCAATCGGAGGATTGATTCCTTTGAGGCTGTTAGCCTTGTGCAAGCAGTTTGCTTGTGGTGTAAGGTTTTGTGCTGGTGAGCCTTGAAAACCAGCTGGGTTCGTTGTGCACCCGGGAAAACAACAAGTTCGAGTTGTGAGCTTGCAAAACAACTCTGCTGTAATCAGATTGATTATAGTGTGGACCCAAGAGATACTTGGGAGTGGACGTAGGTGTAGGTACACCGAACCACTATAAAATCTCTTGTGTTTGCCATGATTGTCTCATTATCTTTAATTCTCTATTTGTGCATATTATGTTTTAATTTGTGCAAATCTAAGTTTTTATTTCCGCTGGGGTTTATTTTTCAAAAGAGTTTAAATTTTTGAAAAACCCAATTCACCCCCCCTCTTGGGTTGCTATCTGGACCAACAATTGGTATCAGAGCTAGTGCTCATTTGATTTGATCTAACGATCAAGAGTCAAAGATCCACATGGCAACTCAAGCTGGTTCATCTTTTTCTGAAGGTCAATCTACAAATAGACCACCCTTGTTTAATGGATTAAACTATGGTTATTGGAAGGCTAGAATGAAAATTTTCATTCAAGCACTTGACTATGATCTATGGAGCATTATAGTCAATGGACCACACACACCCACTGCTAGAGTTAATGGCATGGAGATTCCTAAACCGAAACGGAATGGGATGAACATGATAAAAAATTGGCACAACTTAATGCCAAAGCAATGAATGTTTTATACTGCTCATTAGATGCAAATGAATTCAATCGTATCTATTTGCATTTCTGCTAAGAAATCTGGGATAGACTTGAGGTTACCCATGAGGGAACAAATCAAGTCAAGGAATCCAAGATTAACATGCTAGTTCATAAGTATGAATTGTTTAAGATGGATGCATGTGAATCTATTACTGATATGTTTACAAGATTTACTGATATAGTTAATGGTTTAAAAAGCCTTGGTAAATCTTATGATAATTCTGATCTTGTGAGGAAGGTTTTACGTTCTTTGCCTAGGACTTGGGAAGCTAAAGTGACTGCAATACAAGAGGCAAAAGATCTAAGTACCCTACCCCTAGAAGAATTATTGGGATCCTTGATGACTCATGAGCTTCAAATTAAGCAACATGTTGATGATGATGAGTCAAAGAAGAAGAGGACTATGGCTCTTAAGATTTCTGAATATATGGAAGAGCCTCATGAATCTGAAGATGAAAGTGATGATGAGGACATGGCACTCATCACAAGAAAATTTAAAAAATTCATGAAGAAGAAGAAGTTTGAAAAGAAAAAGCCCTTTGCAAGAAAAGATGAGGACAAGGGCAAAGAAAAAGAAGTTATTTGTTTTGAATGTAAGAAGCCGGGTCATTTTAAATCTGAATGCCCACAACTAAAGAAAGGCATCCAGAAATTTAAAAAGAAGGCAATGATGGCCACATGGAGTGATTCGGAAAGCTCAAGTTCCGAAGAGGAAGAAAAGAGTGAAATGGCCAATCTATGCTTCATGGCGGACAATGATGAGGTAAGTTCGAGTTTTCTTGATGATTTTACTTTCGATGAATTGCATAGTGCTTTTTATGAATTAATGATGATTTTGCAAACTTAAGTTCAAAGAACAAAGATCTGAAAAATCAAATGCAAAAACTATCCTTAGAAAATGAAAAGCATGTTGTAGAAAAAGAAGTTTTGATGAAAGAAAATGAAAGCTTGAAAAATGAAGTTGATAGACTTAAACCTATAGTTGATAAATTTACTTTGAGCTCTATCAAACTTAATATGATTGGACAATCAAAAAGCTGTTTTGATAAAGCTGGATTAGGATATAATCCACTTAAAAAGCAAAAATCTTTGAAAAATATTTTTATACATGCTGAAAAATCATCAAATATTACTTGTTTTAAATGTGGAAACAAAGGACATAAATCTTATATGTGTAAATCTCCACATAATAAAAGAAAGATGATTTGGGTTCCCAAAGGAACAATATTTAATGCATCTAACCATGAAGGACCCAAGAAGGCTTGGGTACCTAAAATTAAGACATGAATGTTTTGCAGGAGTGTCTTGCAGCCATCAGACTGAAAAGAAAATGGTACCTGGATAGTGGTTGCTCAAGACACATGACGGGTGACAAAGATCAATTCATCACCCTTGAATCAAAAAGAGGTGGAGTAGTTACTTTTGGTGATAATGGTCAAGGCCATATCATGGGTATTGGTAAGATTCAAATTACTCCATCTACTCATATTGATAATGTTTTATATGTTGATGGACTTAAACATAATTTAATAAGTATTAGCCAACTGTGTGACAAAGGTTTCAAAGTTTCCTTTGAAGCTTCTATTTGCACTGTTACTAATCCCATTGATAATAGCATTATTCTTGTTGGTAAACGTTATGGCAATGTGTACTTAATTGATTTGAGTAATTTATCTCCAAGTAATCATTGCTTAGTTGCTAATAATGCTAAGATGAATGAGATTGGTTGGCTATGGCATCGTAGATTAGGTCATGCAAGCACACACCTAATTTCAAAACTATTGAAAATGGATTTAGTTAAAGGTATTCCTAGCTTAAATTTTGAAAATAATCGAATATGTGATGCATGTCAATTTGGAAAACAAACAAGAAGTTCTTTCAAATCTAAAATGTTGTTTCAACTACTAGGCCACTAGAGCTACTCACATGGACCTTTTTGGACCTACTAGAACCACAAGTCTAGGAGGAAAGAAATATGGTCTAGTGATAGTAGATGATTACTCTAGATTCACTTGGGTAATGTTTTTGGCTCACAAAGATGAGACTTTCTCAATATTCCTGAAATTCTTAAGAAAGTCACAAATGAGAAAAACACTACCATAGTGTCTATTAGAAGTGATCATGGAACTGAATTTGAAAATCACTTATTTGAAAAATTCTGTTTTGAAAAAGGCATACATCATAACTTTTCTGCACCTAGAACACCTCAACAAAATGGAGTTGTAGAAAGAAAGAATAGGACTTTAGAAGACATGGCCCGTACCATGCTATGTGAAAGCCAACTTCCAAAATATTTTTGGGCGGAAGCTATAACACAGCATGTTACATCCTAAATAGAGCTAATTAGACCTATCCTTAAGAAAACTCCCTATGAATTATGGCATAATAGGAAACCAAATTTAGTTATTTTCATGCATTTGGTTGTAAATGTTTTATTCATAACAATGGTAAAGGATAATCTTGGGAAGTTTGATGCAAAGTCTGATGAAGGTATTTTCCTAGGATATTCTACACTAGTAAGCATATAGAGTATTTAATAAGAGAAGCTTAGTTGTAGAAGAATCCATTCATGTAGTGTTTGATGATCTTTAGCATCAAGTTCAAAAATTGATGATGAGGAAGATACATCTTTGATTGAAAGAATTGAAAAATTAAATGTATCTTCAGATCAAGAACCTGAAGCTAAGGATGATGACTCACCTAAGGATGATGGTATTGATACTGCTCATAATGATAAAGATCTACCAAGAGATTGGAGATATGCTTATGGTCATCCTAAGGACCTAATCATAGGTGATCCATCTCAAGGTGTAAGGACTAGATCATCAATGAGAAATATCAATAATCATCTTGCATTTGTATCTCATATAGAACCTAAAACTATAGAGGAAGCTGAAAAGATAGTTATTGGATGTTAGCAATGCAGAAGAGTTAAACCAATTCACTAGAAATAAGTTTGGACCCTTAGTGGAAAGACCTAAAAACACCCTATATAGGATCTAAATGGGTTTTTAGAAATAAATTAGATGAAAATGGCATAGTAATTAGAAACAAAGCTAGATTAGTTGCAAAAGGATATAATCAAGAAGAAGGTATAGATTTTGATGAAACCTTTGCACCTGTTGCTAGATTAGAAGCCATTAGGCTACTACTTGCATTTGCATGTCATATGAATTTCAACTTATTTCAAATGGATGTTAAAAGTGCATTTTTAAATGGTTTTATAAATGAGAAGTTATGTTGAACAACCTCCTGGTTTTGAAGATCATGAATTTTCAAACCACGTCTTCAAACTACACAAAGCACTTTATATGGTTTTAAAGCAAGCACCTAGAGCTTGGTATGATAGATTAAGTAAATTTTTAATTGAAAATGATTTTTCAAGAGGAAATGTTGATAAAACTTGTTTTTAAAAAGAAAAAAAAGATTTATTAATAGTTCAAATTTATGTTGATGACATTATATTTGGTGCTACTAACAATCTCCTTGTCAAGAATTTGCTAAGTTAATGCAGGGAGAATTCGAGATGAGCATGATGGGAGAACTCAACTTCTTCCTTGGACTTCAAATCAAACAAGAGAAAGAGGGAATTTTTATCAACCAAACAAAGTACACAAAGGAAATACTCAAGAAGTTTGGTATGGAATCTGCTAAACCTCTTGGTACACCAATGAGTCCCTCATGCAAGCTGGACAAGGATGAAGAAGGTAAGAAAGTAGATCAGAAGCATTATCGAGGTATGATCGGATCACTTCTTTACCTAACTGCAAGTAGGCCAGATATAATGTTTTCTGTTTTTTATGTGCAAGATATCAATCTAATCCTAAAGAATCACATTTATTGCTGTTAAAAGAATCTTTAGATACTTAAATGGAACTAAAAATGTAGGATTATGGTATTCTAGAGACTCAACCTTAAAATTGATTGCTTATTCTGATTCTGACTATGCTGGTTGTAAATTAGATAGAAAGAGTACAAGTGGTGCATGCCAACTTTTAGGAAGTAACTTAATCTCTTGGTTTAGCAAGAAGCAAAATTCGGTTGCATTATCCACTGCTGAGGCAGAGTATGTTGCAGCTGGAAGTTGCTGTGCTCAAATCCTTTGGATTAAGCGACAACTTGAAGATTATGGTATCACACTTGATAAAACCTATAAGATGTGATAATACTAGTGCAATCAATCTAACTAAAAATCCAATTCAACATTCAAGAACTAAACACATTGAAATTAGACATCACTTTATTAGAGAACATGTGCTAATAATGAATTTGTCTTGATTATGTTAATACTAATGATCAATTAGCTGATATTTTTACCAAACCTTGAGTGAGGAGAGATTTTGTTATCTTAGAGGAGAATTAGGAGTTTGTGATCCTTTAGAATAATTTTCTGAAACTCTTAAGGACAACAACTATCTAGACTTCATCAATTTCTTGAAAATCCTCTATGTCAATAAGGAAATCTATCTAGAAATTTGATTCATTGTTTCCCCAATTGATTAAGGAACACTTATCTAGAGTTTGATGATTAATTTGATTAGTTTCAGATCCTTGAAATTGAATTTTTCTCTGAAACTATTGGAGTCGACACTGCAGTTTGTGGAGTCGACACCTTATATTTTGATGTTCTGTCTGGGCAATTAGAGCCGACTCCGGCTTCTGTAGAGCCGACTCTAATTCGGGCGCTGACAGATTTTCTGGTTCGGAGCCGACACCTCGTTTTCGGGAGTCGACTCTAAGGGAACTAGGTCAAAATAAAAAGGCGGAGTCGACCCAAACGACCCTATCGTCTCCTAAACCTTTCCAAAGAGTTCCAAACGATTCCAACCTCCAAATCCCTCAAAACCTCTGATTACTCATTCCAATCGAATCCCATGGCTCCAAAAGGCGTGCGATTGTTGGAAGTTCGACCGTTCCCACGAGGAAGCACGATTCGGAGGCAACCTCGTCATCTTCTCATCTGCCACTCAAGATGATTCTCCACCTTCACCATCTTCTCCAAAGTAGATCAATTAGCGGTAAGGCCATTACAACTGGAAGAAAAGTAGATTTGATTTTTTGCTTCGGAGGGCTTCGCTATTGGCGATTTTGAAAGAAATGGGATGGGAGAAAGTTCTTTAGATATTCCTACTTACCCTGCCCTAGTGAGAGAATTTTACAATGATTTAGTAGAGGAGAGGGAGGTTTAGTGAGTTTGTAAGAGGAACCAAAGTGTAATCACAGCCGAATTCTTGGAAATTTATTGGAAATGCCTACTATTGGATTATTGAATATCAACATGATGATAGAGGAGGTGCCCTATCAAGGATGTTAGGGAGAGAAGTTCTGAGTTTGAGGAAATTTGGCTAATCAACTTAAATTTGGAACTCAGGTTACTTCACAATATTTGTGGAAGAATTTTTTCCTAAAATTGGAAGGTTTGAGTATGTCTCGGAGCGAGACATCTTTTGATGGACTGCATTACTGGAAGGCCTGTCAATTTAGCTGGAATGATGATTGGCTATATGGCAGAGGCAGCTACAAAGAAGAGATCTACACTGCCATATGGTATGGTTCTGACATTAGTTTTTAGAAGCCAAGGTGTGCTAATAATGGATAATGAGCCACTAAGGAAATTAAGGCATACTGATTACTATAGTGTCTCTACAATTCACCGATGGGCTTCAGAAAAGAAATATTTGGATGAAAAGAGGACAAGAGACCAGAGCTGAGGAAGTTAGAGTTGAGGAGGCCAGAGCAGAGGATATTCCTGGACCATCTACTGCTGGACCTTCAGAGCTGGACCGAGCACTCCTCACCTCCACATCAGTCAGCCTTGGTATCTGGAAGATTTTCTGAGGAGCAGATTGGTCAGCTCAGAGCCTTACTGACTGAGCATGATTCGGAAATGAGAAGTGAAAGAAATTGAATCTGCTAAGCTTGACATGATTTTCTTTTCCATAGCAATTCGTGAATCCTTTCACTGACTTCAAAAATTTTTGAAAGGATGGAAGGCATTGCAGATGGATCAAGAGTCTATTTCATGCTACTGGTCAACTGAAGAAAGATATTGACCTTGCGTCTCACAATTGAAGCTTGTCTTGAAAATTTTAAGAAAGACCAAAAAGATGATTATGGAAATGATTGGTCATTTGAAGAAAATTGTTTACAAGCATATTTGATTTGATATCTTATCCTAGTTTGTATCTTAGGATTTCTGCTTTCTTTACTTTGATAGCTTGTATCTAGGAATTTTGTTTACATACTTGAATATGTTACTTTGAGAATGTACTTGAATTGACACATGTAATGAATCTTGCTTTGAAATACAATTTCACTTTTATTACAAATTTGTCTATGAGAACCAATTAATCTCTATGATTATTGAACCAACAATCCCGCTCTGATAACCTTCTTTATTGTTTTTAAACTCACCTTATTGCTGATAACAAAAAAGGGGGAGAGAAATATATGCATAAAGGAAATAAGAATGGAAGAATATAAGAAAGAAAAGGAGTATAAGAAAATAAAAAAGGGAGAGAGAAATTTTAAGATTTATAAATTCTAATCAATTTGTATCAAATTTCAGTTTATTTACATAGGGGGAGCTATTCAATGCAGGGGGAGCTTAATAATTTCCTATAAAGTTAAATCATCTTGATTGATGTTTATATAGAACTCATGTATTTTTTTATTCATTTTGAATATTGGCATCAAATTCTCTATTAGGAAGTTTTAAGCTTTAACAATGTCTATAATGAATTTTTAATGCATATACTCAAAGTTTTTGTCATCATCAAAAAGGGGGAGATTGTTGACCCAATTGATGATTTTGATGATTAACAAAATATTTGAGTATAACATTTGAAGTTACTAATGATTTTGATTAAGTTTTTCAGATTATAATGATTTATGATCAAAATCAAAGAAAATCAAGTTCTGGTTCGAATCTAATGTCAAGGTAAGATTGCAGACATTAGAGTCGACACATGGAATCGCAGAGTCGACTCCAGAAAATGGCACAGACTTAGAGTCGACTCCGGACTGTTAGAGCCGACTCCAACAGAAAAGACAGAATGATGGTTTTTCGGCCACGACTTAGAGTCGACTCCCGGACTGTTAGAGTCGACTCCAGAAGATTTTTTGTCGACCCCAGAAAAGTCAGAGACGACTCCAGTTCAAGCGATTATTTCGAGTTAGAGCCGACTCCAGAATGTCAGACGACTCCAGAACTGTCAGAACGACTCTAAACTTTACTTTTATCTTTTAATCCCAACGGCTATTACTATTTTTGGATCTAATCCTTCTTACACTTGTTTCTAACGGATAGTTTTAAACTATTTATGGATTATACTGATCTATAAGAAGAGGGTTTGCTGCATCCGAAATGGGGAGAGAAAAAAGAAAAGAATAGAGACAAATCTTTGAAATCCATCAGAAAAGAAAAGAGGAAAATTCGAGAGGAAAGATTATACTGATTCCCCAAAAGAAAAGAGAGAGATTCCAAGCTTTCTAGCTCCATTTTGAAGAAATCTCAAGAAAAGAAGCAAGCCCTAGTTTTCTGATCTTCGGAGCTTCAAGAGCATTCTAAAGGAAGATCCACCCAAGAGAAGAGAAGAAGAAGCCACCAAGATCTGCAAATCTTTGATTCCTATCTCTTTATTTCGTGTTCTATATTGTATATTTGCTCATTGGAGGAGCCTTTGTTTTGTAAAAATGATTATTGTTTGCTGGGTCAATCGGGGATTGATTCCTTTGAGGCTGTTAGCCTTGTGCAAGCAGTTAGCTTGTGGTAAGGTTTTGTGCTGGTGAGCCTTGAAAACCAGCTGGGTTCGTTGTGCATCCGGAAAACAACAAGTTTGAGTTGTGAGCTTGCAAAACAACTCTGCTGTAATCAGATTGATTATAGTGTGGACCCAAGAGATACTTGGGAGTGGACTAGGTGTAGGTACACCGAACCACTATAAAATCTTTGTGTTTGCCGTGATTGTCTCATTATCTTTAATTCTCTATTTGTGCATATTCTGTTTTAATTTGTGCAAATCTAAGTTTTTATTTCCGCTGGGGTTTATTTCAAAAGAGTTTAAATTTTTAAAAAACCCAATTCACCCCCCCCCCTCTTGGGTTGCTATCTGGACCAACACTTGAGACCGAAGGGCATCACTTTATAGCAATAAATCCCTTTTTCTGTCACAAAGGATGTATGCTCTTCATCGCTGGGGTCATTCTTATTTAATTATATCTAGAGAAGGAGTCCATGAAGCTGAGGAGCTCGTGGCCGGAGGTGGAATTTACCAATTGGTCTATCCTTGGTAGGGAAAACTGTCTTTCGGACATGTCTTGTTAAGGTCAGTGAAATCGATGCAGATTCTCCAGCTCTCAATTGCCTTTCGTACCATGACCACATTGGCCAACCAGCTAGGGTAATGCGCTTCTCGGATGTGGACGGCATTGAGCAGTTTGTTGACCTCCTCATCAATGGCTTTTTGCTGCTCGGGAGCGAAGCTCCTCTTCCTCTGGTGGATTGGACGATGCTTCGGATCAATGTTGAGCTTGTGGGTGATTACTTTGGAGGGATGCCGGGCATGTTAGACACTGACCAAGCGAAAACATCTGAGTTGGCCCGCAGGAAGGTTAGGAGGCGATCACGGTCCTCTTGGGGGAGGAGTCCGCCAATGCGCATGGTCCTCGCTGGATCGTCCCCGAGCGAAAAAGTCAGGAGGTGCTTGGCCGGTTCCCCTCTCTTGTCTGATTCCCTAGGGTCAATTGCTTCTGGGACCGGTTCAACCTCCAAAGGGCTTGACGCCGTGTGATAGCAGGGCAGAACTGAGCCGATCTCGCCCTTCATCTTCCCTACTCCTTTACTAGTGGGAAACTGCACCAGCAGGCACCGGGTGGAGATAACCGCATCCAATAGATTTAGGCCTGGGCGCCCGAGAATGGCGTTGTATGCCAAGGGGACCCTCACGACCAAAAACTTCATGATCACTGTGCTTTGGCATGGCGGTATCCCGGCTGTCACAGGCAAAGATATCTCGCCTTCAACCCTTACCGAATCTCCGGTGAACCCGACCAAAGGGGTTGCCACAGGCTGAAGAGAGTCTAGAGACAATCCCATCTGAACAAAAGCGTCGTAAGTAAGGATGTCAGCCGAGCTGCCACTATCAACTAATATCCTTTTTACAGGGTGCTTGGCGATCGTCATAGAGATGACAATGCCTTCATTGTTTACATTCTCAATATTTGCCGATCCCCCCCCCCCCCAAGACTACATTACCCGGTGCCTCCTCCCCTCTCGATCGCTTAGATGCAGAGGCCGCTCCCCAGGATACCATTCCAATCGTCCGCTCGTGGGGGTATTGTCGACCGCGGCCTGAGCAGGCGGGGTCCCATAAGTGCCGGCAGTGGCTGCAGTGCCTTTTGGACATACTTGCCGAGGTAGCCCCGCTGAATGAGCTCCTCGATGGCCCACTTCAGATTGTAGCAGCTGTCGTATCGTGGCCATAATCCTGGTGGAATCGGCAGAAACGGCTCTTGTCGCGGGGAAGACCTTTCTTCATGGGAGGAGGGCGCTGGAGATAAGGCTCGCCCTCGATTTCCATCAGGATGTGAGATCGAGGGGTGAGAAGGGGTGTGAGCTTGCTCTCATCGGGGATGGGGCTTCGACAACTATTGTCGGACCGGCAAGACGGGTCGAACCGCCGGCAATGAGGGGGTCCACTAGGCTCGGGGCGGGCAGGCTTGCTTCTGGAGCTTCTTGATGATTCCCGCGGGTGAGGTCGGCCTCATCCATGCGGATGTACTTCTGGGCTCGGAGGAGGAGGTCAGAGTAGGAACTTGGGGGCTTCTTGTCTAGAGAAAAGGTGAAGTGGATGGAGGAGTCCCCGCTTCAGCGCCAGCATTGCCACCGCGTCGTCGAGGTGATAAACTTCGAGGGCGGCGGTCTTGAACCGGGACACAAAGTCCCGCAGCGGCTCTCCCTCCTTCTGGCGCACTGAGAAGAGGCTGTCCACGATTCTTGGGATGCTGCGCCGGCAGGCATCGAAATGCGCCAGAAAAGCCCTTTCCAGCTCTCGAAAAGAGTCGATGCTGTGAGGGGACAGGTGCGAGTGCTAGGTGCGAGTGCCAGGCACGAGCGGCTTTCCGCAGAGTGGGGGAAAAGCCTTGCAGAGAAGGGCGTCTGAGGCACCCTGGACTTGCATCATGGATTTGTAGCTCTCAAGGTGGTCGAGAGGATCCGTCACCATCGTACGGATCTATCTGGGGGAATCGGAATCTAGAGGGAACAGGCTCCTCTAGTATTCGGCGAGTGTAAGGAGGAAGGGTGTCATATTCCTCCTCTAGTTGATTGTTAGCGAGCTCGTCTAGTCGCCGGTTGTACTCGTCCAGGCGCTCCTCCGCCTGGCGGCTGATTGTCGGACTCTCCGAGATGGCTCGGAGGATGAAGAAGAGGAAGAAGAAGAAGAAGGAGAAGGACACGGAAAGTGGGATTTTGCTTTGGCTCCTTCTATCGGTGCGGCTCCGAAGGAACTTACTCGGGCCGCAATCAGGGGATCGTGGCCGTTTGGGGGGCTCACGACAGGGCTTCCTTGGAGAAGCCCGGTGACGATCGTCTCTCGCCGAGGAGAGCCTCCCCTTGCAGATTGCTGACTAGCAGGGGAGCGGTCTGATGTTGGGTGGCCACGGACTGCTGCTGCTGAAGTCCGTGGACCATGGCGGTGAGGGTCTGAACTTGTCGAGTGAGGGTTGCCAGCTGCTCCGCAGCCGGGGCAACCGCTTCGGTTTGAGGGAAACGACGGGAGGATTAGCGGCAGGGAGGTTGGTCTCCTGCTACTTAAACGGGGGAAGATGCCCCCCAGGGTGACTGACTGAGGCATCCTGAGCTCGTGTCATCACCATTGTTGGGAGGGGGAGAGAAATAAATTGTAGGGTTTGGACCTCCTTTGTCTGCCTTAGTTTCCCCTACCTGGCGCGCCAATCTGATGATGCCTGATCATCGGCCCTGAACATCGGGAGAAGAGAGCTGCTTAATTTGCCATCCTTCGCCTGATCGGATGGCCTGCAAAAAGTCCCAAGACCGGAGGGAAGCTCCGTGGGGACCCTTCGACGCTCAAGTCAGTAACAGGGGTCACAGCTGAGGAAGAGCTCAGACAAGCTCTGGGAGAAAAGATGAGTCCTCAGAAAGATAGGAATTTCTTTCTGGGTATCAGGGTAGCAAGTGTATGAGTTTGCGTTACCTTATTCTTGAGTGGACCTTCCCTTTTGTAGGGGGTTGACCCCTGCGCGACCATGTGGAGTTCCGTGAGAAAGGAATGTCCGCGGGTTCGTGAGGGCTGCGTGAATCTTGGCTGGTTGGTGGTGTCCTGTCCCATCGAGAAGAGAAAAATGGCAGTTGGTGAGCTATGTCCCATCAGTCAGGAAAAAATGGTGGTTGGTGAGCCAAGTCCCATCAGTCAGGAAAAACGGCGGTTGGTGAGCCACGTCCCATCAGTTAGGAGAAAAAGATGGTTGGTGAGCCATGTCCCATCAGTCAGCGGGCTGACAGGTAGTTAGGTCCATTCCCATCAGCGGCATGGCCAGCGGGTAGTTGGGCCTGAGGATACCAGGCGGCGTGGGTCAGAAGGATAGAAGCGCAAATAGCCAGGACTGTTCTGGGGCGTCCTAAAGATGCCGGGGGGGCTGACCAGGGATGGTCGGGGCCGACATGGCAGCCTGGAAAAGCTGGGACCAGAGGGGCCGACCTGGGAAGGCCAGGGCCAACTTGGCCGACTTGGAGGTGACAGGGCCGAGCGGGACCGACCTGAGAAGGTCGGGGCCGACTTGGCCGACTTGGAGGTGCCGGGGCCGAGCGGGGCCGACTTGGCCGCCTTGGAGGTGCCAGGCCGAGTGGGGCCGACCTGAGAAGGTCGGGCCGACTTGGCTGACTTGGATGACTTGAAGATGCCAGGGCCGACCTGAGAAGGTCGGGGCTGACTTGGAGGTGCCGGGGCTGAGCGGGGGACCTGAGAAGGCCGGGGCCGACTTGGCCGACATGGCGACTTGGAGGTGCCGGGGCCGAGCGGGGCCGACCTGAGAAGCCGGGGCCGACTTGGTCGACTTGGACGACTTGGGAAGGCCGGGGCCGACTTGGCCAACTTGGAGGTGCCGGGGCCGGGCGGGGCCAACCTGAGATGGTCGGGGCCGACTTGGAGGTGCCGGGGCCGAGATGGGCCGACCTGGGAAGGCTGGGGCCGACTTGGTGACTTGGAGGTACCGGAGCCGAGCGGGGCCGACTGACCGACTTGGACGACTTGGAGATGCCGGGGCCGAGCGGGGCCAACCTGAGAAGGTCGAGGCCGACTTGGCCGACTTGGAGGTGCCGGGGCCGAGCGGGGCCGACCTGAGAAGGCCGGGGCCGACTTGGCCGACTTGGACGACTTCGAGATGTCGGGGCCGAGCGGGGCCGACCTGAGAAGGTCGGGGCCAACTCGGCCGACTTGGAGGTACCGGAGCCAAGAGGGGCTGACCTGGGAAGGCCGGGGCTGACTTGGCCGACTTGGAGGTGATAGGGCCGAGCGGGCCGATCTGAGAAGGCCGGGGTCGATTTGGCTGACTTGGAGGTGCCGGGCTGAGCGGGGCCGACCTGAGAAGGCCGGGCCGACTTGACCGACTTGGACGACTTGGAGATGCCGGGGCCGAGCGGGGCCGACCTGAGAAGGTCGGGGCTGACTTGGCCGACTTGGAGGTGCCGGGGCCGAGCGGGGCCGACCTGAGATGGCCGGGCCGACTTGGCCGACTTGGACGACTTGGAGATGCCGGGGCCGAGCGGGGCCGACCTGAGAAGGTCGGGGCCGACTCGGCCGACTTGGAGGTGCCGGGGCCAAGAGGGGCCGACTTGGCCGACTTGGAGGTGCCGGGGCCGAGCGTGGCCAACCTGAGAAGGTTGGGGCCGACTTGGCTAACTTGGAGGTGCCGGGGCCGAGCGGGGCGAACCTGAGAAGGTCGGTGCCGACTTGGCCGACTTGGAGGTGCCGGGGCCGAGATGGGCCGACCTGGGAAGGCCGTGGCCGACTTGGCCGACTTGGAGGTGCCGGGACCGAGCGGGGCCGACCTGAGAAGGCCGGGGCCGACTTGACCGACTTGGACGACTTGGAGATGCTGGGGCCGACCTGAGAAGATCGGACCGACTTGGCCGACTTGGAGGTGTCGGGGCCGAGCAGGGCCGACCTGAGAAGGCCGGGGCCGACTTGGCCGACTTGGACGACTTGGAGATGCCGGGGCCGAGCGGGGCCGACCTGAGAAGGTCAGGATCGACTCGGCCGACTTGGAGGTGTCGGGGCCAAGAGGGGCCGACCTGGGAAGGCCGGGCCGACTTGGCCGACTTGGAGGTGATGGGCCGAGCGAGGCTGACCTAAGAAGGTCGGGGCCGACCGACTTGGAGGTACTGGAGCCGAACGGGACCGTCTTAAGGTTTCGATTTTGCCATAATTATCCTTATGGCTGCGACAGCCGCATCATATAGTGTTCTAAAATTCCTCATCTATAGTTGTTATGCCAAGGCTCTTTGGAAAATGGTGAAGTTTGTCAACTATTTCAAGGTAGTAAACGAGCTAAAAGGGGGGTGGAAATCGTCCTAACTTGGTTTCACTTAATCTATCGTGCAGTCTCTCAGCCATTTTGACACCGGATGTGTTGGCATCTTGATGTTCTTATAAATTCAAGGGTTGGATATGCTGATTTCTTACGAATTTCTCCTAAACTTGGTCCAAACATGGCCAATATGTCCTGTAAAAAGCTCTGGACGCAAGGAGCGCATTTAACGAACTGAATAAGAGGGGAAAAAAATCAGTATAACTAGTAGTCAGTAACAGCCCTTCTCCATCAACGGACAGGATTTATTCTTCGTTTGTGACAAATAAAAAAAAAAAAGTAACATAGCGGATCCTTCTATGAAATCATTTAATCCTACCAGGATATTAAATGGTAACGCTTCCAAAGAATAATTTATAAAGGTATAGAAGTGCACGCATCGCATACGATGATTAATTGTATTCGTGCAGCTATACTTATGGTACAAAAAAAAAAAAAAAAAAATGATACAGCACTTTGAGTGGTTTAATTTTAAAAATTCATATATTTCAGATAGCCTTAAATCCAAGGTTTTTTTATGCATGTCATCTATAAATGTATGCTTTCATCTTTTTAAATTAATTTTGAACCCAAGGAGCTAAGGCTATTACATATTATGATTTTTCATGTAAAAATCAAAATAACATAGTTTCTGACTCACCAAATTGATAATTTCTTAGTAGCTTTATTTATAAGAGACATGGATTTACATTTTGCCTTCGTTGGAGGTTAAAATGTTAAGGTATCAAAAATGTCCGTTTTATTATTTATGTCTCTTTTCTACAACGTACACATACATTCTGCACGCTGATTGCATAAATGAAACAAAACTTAGTTATAAATTATAAAAGACCCATTTGGTATTAAATTGTCTTCTTGTTTCTATAGCAAGAAATTCAAACACTATTTGTTTTTTTAGCTTATTTGTCATGCAAAAATAAACGCAAGGACTGACTCGGTTGACGTACTCAAGGCCGGTCTTGATCGGATCGGATTCGGTCCGCGTCAGTCAGGGCCCGACCCGGCACCGACCCACTTCCGATGCATAAATGTCGATTGTCCCCATTCCAATTCCGTCCTTGATAGCATGGAGACGGGCGGTGCGCTGTGAAATTCCGCCAGCCCGGGGCGGTGCCTGCCACTGGAATAAGGCCGTCGTCCTCCTCGCGGAGAGGACTGCGGGCCGGTAGGCGGGGATCGAATCCGATTGAAGTCGGACCAGGCAGCTTAGATCTCCCGTTCTGGTCTTTTTCTCCTCATCAAGGGTTAGGACGTTTTCGCGGTTGCGTACTCCGGCGTAGAACACAACGCCACCCTTCATCTACGTTCAAGTGGTGGACGTTACGGAAGGCAGATCCTTGTTCCGCATTGAAGGATATGATGGGACGTCGGCAAGTGAGGACACAGCCCTTATTCTGGCGGACCAGGCCCCCTTCCAAGGCTGGGGATCGCGGACGAAGATAGCCTTCCCATCGTTTTTGTCAACGGGTGCATTCACTCTGTCTGCGGGAGCGTGCGGGAGAGCGCTTATTATAACGCGCAGGTAGACCCGAACCCGAAGAAATGAAGAAGCCAACGTTTCAAAACACGCTTCTTCTTCTGGTTTTCATCAAAGGTTTCATTCTCTCCTTTTATTCTCATAATCCATTCCTCCTTATATTCCAGTCATCTGGTTTCGTCTTCGGAAGAAAGATACGGACGGAAAGCGAATAAAGAAGCCAACTTTGAGGAAGTACGCAATCTCTTGTGGCTTACCTTTCTGGCTTTCGATGAGAATTTTGATAAATGATTGATTCTTGATTTTTTTTTTTTTTAGCTCTTCCCAAAACCTTCCATCTAGACATGCTTTCACCTTCTCGCGGTTCGTGTCATGCTCTGTTTCAATCTTCTCTCAGTTTTTTTCTTTCAGGATAAACGCCGGGGAAAAGGAAGAGAGGAGCCCTACTCAACGTTATCGTCGGATGTTATGGACTACTCTTTGTTTTTAATAAGGAATTTGTTGAAAATTAGAGAAAGAAGCCATTTGGTATGCTCATTTCAAAATTTTGATATCTTCGATTGATTTCTTATCTTCCTTGTGAGAATAAATGGTTTAGATGCTCCTTTCCCACGTTCTTTCAAAAAAACATAAGGAAAGCGAGGAGGGGGCTCTAAGGTAGTAAACTGTTATTTACGACTTACAGATGCTTACTATAGGCGAGAAATTTGTTGGAAAATTGGATTCTTGACGACTTTGATGACTGGTTTTGTCTTTAAATGCCCTTTTAAGAATATGCAGTTTAGACGTTTAGATGCTCCATTCCTGTCTCAGAGAAATACAAGGGAAAGTAAAGAAATGTGAGAGCTAAGTCTTTTGACGAGAAGTTGGCTGAAAGATTAGAGAAAGAGCCCATATCGTTGACTTTCGATGTTACGAAAAACTGTTTTTCTTCTTCTTTCTTCTAATGTTTTGTCTTTGTAAGAACAAATAGTTCAAATTCTCTATGGCCATTTCCTTTACTAGAAACACAGGGAAAAATAAAGAAAGCAGGGAGCTTTAGGCTATGTTTGGATGTTTGGAGGGGAAGAAAAGGGAGAGTAAAATGGAAAAAAGGGAAAGGAAAAGAAAAGGTTGTTCTTCTTCATTTGTAGGAGGGAAGGGAAAAGGAAGGTAATATAATTATCTTGTTTGGGATAGAAGGGAGGGGAAGGAAGGAAAAAAGATATGTGACAATTATACCCCATTCATCAGAACTTTGAATCAAACGATGGAACTCTCATTCATACATAAGACCAAGGACTGTGATTATCTTACTTGTTTTACGTAGTCGAAGAGTGCACAGAAATGGACGACGTCAGGTCAGGTCATGCAAGAAGCAAATGCTTCCTTCACTTAGCAAATTATAGAATGTAACATAACTAGTTCGTTCAAATCTCTCTACACAGCAAATAAGTTGAAAGAAAATAAAATAAAGTAAACTAAAAAGAAGATTAGGAAGGTAGCGATGGCAGAGGATGAAAAGAGTTGAACAGAGGATAATGGACATGCCTCGTAATGATCTATTTCAAGGTGGTGCTCGGTGACAAAGAGAAAGGCAATGGAAGGCAGCAGCGAGTTGAAAGAGAAGAACGGTGACAAGAGAAAGGCAATGGAAGGCAGCAGCGAGTTGAAGGAGAAGAAAAACTCTAGACTAGAGGATGAATCGTTAAAATGATATAAATATAGAGAAGGATATTTGGTCTTCTAAGAAAGTATGACTTAAACTTTTTTTCCATCCCCCAGCTTATCCCCGATTTGGGGGTTAACAAATTTACGCTCATTGAGAAAGAAAGAAGGGGAATCGATTACTCCCATTTTTTTCCCCTCTTTTTTTCACCCTCCTCGCAAACAAGTTAACTTATGACCTTTTTCTCCTTTTCCTTCCCCTCCCTCCATTCTTTCCATCCAAAAGACTCTTAAGGCAAAATATCGGCTTTTAGGGCTTGCCTTCATTGCTTTTGACAAGAAATTTGCATAAGAACTAGAAAAAGCCTCTCTATGCCCATTTTAGATTCTTGATGTCTCGGATAATTGGCTGTATGTTCTTTAAATGTTTTGTTACCGTAAGAAATGCTTTAGACGTGCTATTTCCATCTTGTTTTAGAAGAAACAAGAAGGACAAGATTTTTAAGGTTTACCCTGTTTGTTTTCCATGAGAAAAAGGCTAAAAGATTAGAAAAAACACCCATATTTCTGTGACTTTTCAAATATTTGGATGCATTGGATGGTTAATTTCCTATTTCTTTATGAATCTCTATAAATTATACATGCCCATATGCCTATTTTTAAAAAACTAGTCATCCATCGCAAAAATTACTGCATAGCTGGATATCAAAACGACATGCATCCAGTAATCTTGAAAAAATTACTGCATAGCGATATCAAAATGCACATGCATGGACATGTATATTTTATAGCTTCTTATATTTTGAATTTGTGGAATGCTTCATGATGTGATGGTGCAGCCACAAGGGCAATTTCGGCAAAACCAAAACATTATGCGCTCGGCGTCTCCAAGCCCGCCGAGTCGGCCCCGACCATTCTGGTCGGCCCTTCTCGGCCATGGCGTCTCCAAGCCCGCCAAGTCGGCCCCGACCATTCATGGTCGGCCCTTCTCGGCGCCCGGCGTCTCCAAGCCCGCCGAGTCACCCGACCATTCCTAGTCAGCCCTTCTCGCGCCCGGCGTCTCCAAGCCTGCCGAGTCGGCCCCGACCATTCCTGGTCGGCCCTTTCGGCGCCGGTGTCTCCAAGCCCGCCAGTCGGCTCCGACCATTCCTAGTCAGCCCTTCTCGGCCCGGCGTCTCCGAGCCCGCCAAGTCGGCTCCGACCATTCCTGGTCGGTCCTTCTCGGTCCCGGCATCTCCGAGCCCACCGAGTCGGCTCCGACCATTCCTGATCGGCCTTCTCGGCCACGGCATCTCGATCGCGCCGAGTCAGCCCGACCATTCCTGGTCGGCCCTTCTCGGCCCCCGGCGTCTCCAAGCCCGCCGAGCCAGCCCCGACCATTCCTGGTCGGCCCCGCCCCGGCACTTCCTAGTCGGCGAGGCTGGCCCCGGCCACCCCTGGCCGACCCAACTAAGCCTCGCTCCCTCGGGAGAGTCAAGACTTCCCGGTTTCCTCCAAATCTGCCCCAACACGGCCCTGGTAGCTCAGGACGCTACCTCTCTGACCCGCGCCGCCTGACAACGCCAGATCCAACTACCACTGGCCACGCTGCTGATGGGACTAGACCCAACTATCCAATAGCCCCACTAGCTGATGGGACTTAGCCCACCAATCATCGTTTTCTCTCTCTCCGATGGGACAGGACTCACCAACCAGCCCAGATTCACACAACTCCCAAGAACTCTGTGGACATTATCTTTTCACGGAATCCCATGTGATCATGTAGATGTCAACCCCTATAAAGAGGTGAATCCACTCAGTAATCAGGTATGAGCGATAACCCCAAGAAATCGCTATCCCAACACCCAGAGAGGAATCCCCTCCCCGAACACCTTTTTTATCTAAAAAGAGCTCATTCGAGCTCCTCTTCTACTGTGACCTCGATTGCTGACTTGAGCGTCGAAGGGTCCCACCGAGAATCCCTTCGGTCCCCTGAGGCTTTTTGCAGGAAACTCGGTGAAGCAAAGATCCTCGATTAATCCACTTTCTCATCCCAACGTGCAGGATAAGTGATCGGCGTCATCACTTCATATTCTATAACATTATTTAGTGTGTAAGGATGCAGTTGAAACTTGTGGATATCTTCTTTTGCTGTCATGATTGTTTGCAAGAAAAGGGCTGAAATAAATATCCGTTTGATTAGACTTTCATTAGCATGACAACCGCCTACTCCTCTCCTTCATTTTTTTGTTTCATTTTCTTTATTTTGCAAGGTAATTCTTACTTATAAGGAGCTAGTTTGATATATGAGTAGCTGTTGGATGCAGGGGTGATATTTTATATATGTATTCTTGTTCTTTCCATTCTTTTGTTTTAGCTTTTTCTAATAGAAACCTTGCATCATCCATGGGAGTTTCTCTAGTATTGTTCTAAAGGATTGTATATGTTGGTTCAAGGCTCGTTGCATTGGTCTGCGCAATTTACTTCCTTTCTTTCCCTTCGATGAAAGTAACTGAATAATTTGAATGCTTAAATATCGTGTGTGCCTTATTCTAGATGGCTCATTTACATATCTGCAGCTAAAATCTTTCAGAGCTATCAGTTTTTGATGCTTGGCATCAAATTCCTGAATTTGGTGCTTATTGAAGGCTTTTTCAACTTTTCGGACATCTATATTCAGATGTAAGATTATGAAATGTGTAGTCCATAGCATATACGTACATATACACATATGTGTGTGTGTGTGGGTCTTTCTTTCTTTTTCTGGTATACACTTAACACATATCTATCTAAAATATGGCTAGTGACTTCAAAAGTTATCTAGATGTCAATAGTTGTAGGTCAATACTTGCCTACTATTGGATCAATACTTCTATTATCCATCGAATACATTGACCTTGGTAAATGGGTAGTAGCTATCTAATTTATGATTCTTTGTTGGTGTTGAGATATTAACTCAATATCAACTCCCTGATTTTGTGTTGATTGAGATATCAACTCCCTGATTTGATTCACTCCCTGATGCTGAAGATTCACTCCCTGATTTGTGCTGATTGAGAATCAACTCCGTGATTTGATTTACTCCCTGATGCTGAAGATTCACTCCCTGATTTGTGCTGATCGAGATATCAACTCCCTGATTTGATTCACTCCCTGATTTTAGGCTAGAATTTGTTAATATATATTATTTTCTTTTTGTAAATATTTTCTTCTTAGTTTGTATCAAACATTCAGTTTATATACCCATTAAGCTTGAGAAAATAATCAAGCTGATTGATTTTTAGTCTTCATCTCCTTTCTCTCTCCCTCTTTCTTCTCATGGTATCAGAGCCTTAAGTAGTTCTTCGTTTCTCTCTCTTTTTCTCCTCTGTTCCTATCTGCTTAGTTTCTATTGTGCTCAACTTAGGAGCGATTTAGAGGAAGGCTACTGGTAGTACCTCGGATCCCTTCCCCAACGGACATGCAACAGGGCATATCAAGGCTGATCTAAGGGGAGGCTACTGGTAGTACCATGATTCAGTTTTTCAACTATTGTGCATTTCGGAGAGCGCTATAAGCAACCGAGTGGCGTGGCCAAGGTCTGCGTTAGGGTGTTCGGGAAGGAGGAAGCATGCGGCTAACCTCACCTTATCCTTGAGCGTGCAACTTTAGAGAGGCTAACTTAGAACTAGAGTGCTAAGGCCGGCTTCTTGCTAGGACGCTTCTGTGTTTTGATCTCCAAAGCAACCTCTATTTGCTGGTATTTCAGCCTTCCTTAATAATGGCCGACATTTTAGGTGCCTTAAAACCTTTTATCTCATCTATTTCTAGTTCTCTAGCCATCACCACTGTTAAATTACAAGGCAGTGATAATTATGTTTCATGGGCAGCATCCATTGAATTATGGTTTATGGAACAAGGATATAGTGATCACTTAGAAAAAAATGCCTCTGATATTGAAGAAAAGAATAGGGCTACATGGATTAAGATTGATGCACAATTATGTAGTCTGTTGTGGCATTCTCTGGAGCCAAAATTATTGACTCTTTTTGGTCTTGCAAAACATGTTACAGAGTTTGGACTAAGGCTAAGACACTATATACTAATGATATTCAACAAATTTATAAAGTTGTATCTGGCCTTGTCCATTTGAAGCAAAGCTTTCAAGATATAACTAGTTATATAGGCCAAGTTGAAACACTAAAAGATGAATTTAATTCTCTCATGCCTTTCTCTGAAAGCATTACGGAGCAGGAGAACTGGAGAGATAAATTCTTTATGGCGTTAGCCTTAATAGGGCTGCGGGCAGATTTGACTTCAATACGAGATCAAATTCTTGCCAGTCAGGTAGCAGGAGGCCAATCCCCCTGCTACCGATCCTCCCGTCACCTACCCACCCAGGATGCAGCTGTTCAGGCTGCGGAGCGACTAGCGACCCTCTCCCAACAAGTCCAAGCTCTCACCACTATGGTCCACGGGCTCCAGCAGCAACAGTCCGTGGTCACCCAGTACCAGACTGCTCCCCCCGCCAGTCAGCAGTCGGCGAGGGGAGGCTCTCCTCAGCGGGAGGCCGATCGTTGCCCAGCTTCCCCTAGGAAGCCTCTCTGTGAGCCCCCCAAGCGGCCACGGTCCCCCGAACATGGCCCCAGCAAACTTCCTCCCGAGCCGCATTATCAGGAGGAGCCAAAGCGGAAGTCCCGACTCCCGCATCTTTCTCCTTCTCTTTCTTCCTCTTCTTCCTCCTCCGAACCGTCCTAGAGGGCTCCGGCAATCAGTCGCTAGGCGAAGGAATTCCTGGATGAGTACAATAGGCGACTAGATGAACTCGCCAGGAAAATCAATCACCAACTGGAGGAAGAGTTTGACACCCGTCCTCCTTACACCCGCCGAATATTGGAGGAGTTTGTTCCCTCCCGATTCCACTTCCCCCAGGTGGATCCGTACGATGGTACAATAGATCCTTTCGACCATCTCTAGAGCTATAAAGCGATGATGCAAGTCCAAGGCGCTTCGGATGCCCTTCTCTGTAAAGCCTTCCCTACCACCCTACGGAAGGCCGCTCGCGTATGGCACTCGCGCCTTCCCCCTCACAGCATCGATTCCTTCCGAGAGTTGGAGAAGGCCTTTCTGGTACACTTCGATGCCTGTCGGCGGATCCCAAGGGTAGCGGACAGCCTCTTCTCCATGCGCCAGAAGGAGGGGGAGTCGCTGCGGGACTTTGTGTCCCGGTTCAAGGCTGCCACCCTCGAAGTCTACCATCTCGACGATGTGGTAGCAACATTGGCGCTGAAGCGAGGACTCCTCTCATCCCGCTTCACCTTCTCCTTGGACAAAAAACCCCCGAGCTCTTACTCCGACCTCCTCCTTCGGGCTCAAAAGTACATCCGTGCAGATGAGGCTGACTTCACCCGCCGAGAATCTTCAAGGAGCTCTAGTCACAAGCCCGCTCGCCCTGAGGTAATCACTCCGGAGGTAATCACCCACAAGCTCCTCGGACGTTTTTGCTTGGTCAGCATCTGATATACCCGGCATCCCTCCGGAGGTAATCACCTACAAGCTCAACATTGACTCATGGTATCGTCCGATCTGCCAAAGGAAGAGAAGCTTCGCTCCCGATCAGCAAAAGGCTATTGATGAGGAAGTCAACAAGCTGCTCAGTGCCGGCCACATCCGGAAGGCACACTACCCTAGTTGACTGGCTAATGTGGTCATGGTACGTAAGGCAAACGGAAGCTGGAGAATTTGCATAGACTTCACTAACCTCAACAAAGTATGTCCGAAAGACAGCTTTCCCCTGCCAAGGATAGATCAGCTGGTGGATTCTACCTCCGGGCACGAACTCCTCAGCTTCATGGATGCCTTCTCCGGATATAATCAGATAAGGATGGACCCCAGCGACGAGGAGCACACATCCTTTTTAACGGAGAAAGGCATTTATTGCTACAAAGTAATGCCTTTCGGCCTCAAGAATACGGGGGCAACCTACCAAAGGTTGATGAATAGAGTGTTCCAGGACCAGCTAGGCCAGAATATGGAGGTATATGTAGATGACATGCTGACAAAGAGCACCCGCACCTTCGATCACGTCTTCGACTTGGAAGAAACCTTTAATAACCTCCGTCGTTTTAAAGTCAGGCTGAACCCCAAAAAATGTGCTTTCGGGGTCATGGCGGGCAAGTTCCTGGGTTTTATGGTGACCCAGCGGGGGATCGAGGCAAATCCAGAGAAGATCAACGCCATACTCGACATGAGACCACCATCCAACAAGAAGGAAGTGCAGTGACTAACAGGGAGGATAGCAGCTCTAAGCCGTTTCCTCTCCAAATCGACCGAGAGATGCTTGCCTTTCTTCAAGGCCCTGCGAAAGATGAATAGCTTCTAGTGGGCAGACGATTGCCAGAAAGCCTTCGACAGGTTGAAGGCGTTCTTGTCCTCTCCGCCGCTCCTATCTAAGCCAAGAGATGGGGAAAGTCTCTTCCTCTACTTAGCCGCTTCTTCGGAAGCCATTAGCTCAGTCCTGGTGCGTCTCGACGCCAACAGGACCCAGAGACCCATCTATTATGTGAGCAAGGTCCTCTATGACGCAGAAGTTAGATACTCCAAGATAGAGAAAGTTATTTTCGCCCTGATAGTTTTTGCCCGATGCCTTCGCCCATACTTTCAAGCTCATCCTATCGTGGTGCTCACAGATCAGCCCCTTCGAGCCATCCTGGCTCGTCCGAATACCTTAGGCCGACTTGCCAAATGGGCCATCAAGCTAGGAGAGTTCGATCTCTCCTTCTAGGCATGACCAGCTCTAAAGTCTTAAGTTTTAGTTGACTTCCTAGTTGAATGCACTTGGACAGAGGAGGCGACTGAAGAGGTTGCCAAGGAACATTGCGAGCCCAAACCAAACGATGATGGAAAAACTTGGATCCTTCATGTGGATGTCGCATCAAACTCTCAGGAAGCGGCGTCGGCCTCATTCTTGCCGGGCCGGGGGGAGAGAGGACAGAATGCACCCTGCGGTTTCTATTCGAGGCCACCAACAATCAAGCTGAATACGAAGCCCTGTTGGCCAGATTAAGGCTAGCACAAGAGTTTGGAATAAGGCATCTCAGAGCTTTCACAGACTTGCAACTCGTCTCCGGGCAAATCAACAGAGAGTACGAGGTGCATGACCATGTTATGACCTAGTACTTGAGCAAGGTTCAGCTTCTGATCTCCCCGCTACCTTACTTCAGTATCAGTTACATTCCCCAGAGCGAGAATGCCAAGGCCGACATCCTCTCTCGTCTGGCTACCTCTGCCGACGGCATAGCAAGGGATGCTTATATTGAATATTTGGAAAGACCTAGCATAGAGGATAGCGAGGAAATCCTCCCGCTCACCCAAGAGCCCACATGGATGGATGCATACGTTCGCTATCTCACTAATGGTACACTCCCTGAAGACTGCAATAAAGCCAGGCTGCTCAGGTGGAGGGCCTCCAAATTTATCCTCCTCGATGGACGTCTGTACAGAAGATCATTCTCCTACCCCCTGCTCAAGTGTGTAGGACCCGCCGACGCCGACTACATCCTTAGAGAAATCCACGAGGGCATCTGTGGAAATCATCTGGGGGGCAGATCCCTAGCCCAAAAGGCTCTTCGTCAGGGATACTTCTGGCTCACTATGAGGGAAGATGCGGCTAAATTAGTTCAGAAATGCGATGGTTGTCAGTGCCACACACACATTCAACATCAACCATCTACCCCACGGAACCCACTCTCAGCCCCATGGCCTTTCGCTCAGTGGGGAATGGACATCCTCGGGCCATTCCCCCCGGCTTCAGGGCAACGAAGATTCTTGCTAGTCGCCATCGACTACTTCACCAAATGGGTCGAGGTCGAAGCACTGGCCAAGATCACTGAAAGCAAAGTCAAAGATTTCTTCTGAAAGTCGATCATATGCCGATTTGGCCTACCTGACACCCTCGTCACGGACAACGGCTGCCAATTCAACAACGAAGCATTTAAAGCCTTCTGTGATGAACTAGGCATTCGTCATAGATTCACTTCTGTCGGCCACCCCCAAACTAACAGAGAGGCCGAGGTCATGAACCGCACCATCCTCAGAGGACTCAGAACTCGGCTGGATGGATCCAAAGGTCGGTGGGTGAAGAGCTCCCTAGTGTGATATGGGCTTACCACACGACCCCTAGAGCCCCGACGGGCGAGACTCCCTTCAATCTTGCCTTCGGATCCGAAGCCGTCATCCCCGTCGAGATCGGACTACCCAGTCCACGTGTGGAGTCCTTCAACGAGGAAAACAACTCCGCATTGATTCGGGCAAATTTAGAATTCATCGACGAGGCGCATGATCAGGCGAGGCTGCGCATGGCAACCTATCGTCAGTGAGTGGCCAAGTACTACAATTCTTGAGTTCGTCTCAAGGTTTTTTGCCGCGGAGACTTGGTGTTAAGAAAAGCTGAGGTTTCTAAGCCTACAGAGGGAGGCAAGCTATCCCCCAACTGGGAAGGCCCTTATCGTGTCGCCGAGACACTCCACCGGGGGGCATACAAGCTAGAAGAACTCAACGGATAACCCATTTCACGTACCTGGAATGCGGATAACCTCCACCAATATTATCAATAAAGCATTCCCTAGGGTTTGAGCAATAAAGGAGGTCCCTTCTAATGCAACAGCCTACTCTCCCTCGCACCCAAAGACCAGGTCTCTCAAAAGGAGCTCGCCGGCATTGTGACTAACGGGACACCACTCGGCCCCGGCACGGCGGTGCCCCCGAGTCGGTTAAGACCCTAACAGCTCCGTACCCGATCGAGTCCCCTTAGGCAGCACACAAACCCCTAAGGCAGTTCAAAAGGAGCTCGCGGCATCGCGGCTAATGGGACACCACTCGGCCCTGGCACGGCAGTACCCCGAGTCGGTTAAGACCCTAACAGCTCTGTACCTGATCGAGTTGCTCCTTAGGCGGCATACAAACCCCTGAGGTGGTTCAAAAGGAGCTCGCCGGCATCGCAGCTAATGGGACACCACTCGGCCCCGGCACGGCGGTGCCCCGAGTCGGTTAAGACCCTAACAGCTCCGTACCCGATCGAGTAGCCCCTCAAGCGGCACACAAACCCCTGAGGCGGTTCAAAAGGAGCTCGCCGGCATCGCGGCTAACGGGACACCACTCGGTCCAGGCACGGGGTGCCCCCGAGTCGGTTAAGACCCTAACAGCTTCGTACCCGTCGAGTCACCCCTCAGCAGCACACAAACCCCTGAGGCGGTTCAAAAGGAGCTCATCGGCATCGCGGCTAATGGGACACCACTCGGCCCCGGCACGGTGGTGCCCCCGAGTCGGTTAAGACCCTAACAGCTCCGCACCCGTCGAGTCCCCCTTAGGTAGCACACAAACCCCTGAGGCGTTTAAAAGGAGCTCGCCGGCATCGCGGCTAATGGGACACCACTCGGCCCCGGCACGGCGTGCCCCGAGTCAGTTAAGACCCTAACAGCTGTACCCGATCGAGTCACCCCTCAGGTGGCACACAAACCCTTGAGGTGGTTCAAAAGGAGCTCGCCTGCATCGCGGCTAACGGGACACCACTCGGCCCTGGCACGGCGGTGCCCCCAAATCGGTTAAGACCCTAACAACTCTGTACCCGGTCGAGTCACCCCTTGGGCACATAAACCCCTGAGGTGGTTTAAAAGGATCTCTAGCACCGCAGCTAGCAGGACCCCTCGATCCCGGCACAGCGGTGCTCCTCCTAATACCTCCATATGCGTTCAGGTCGCCCTTCATATGGAACCCAGATCATGGAGATAGCCCCGGAAGGCTCCGTGTAACCCTCATAGACTTCGAGTCGGTCGACTCAGCCACAGCCTTTCCCGATCGACCCTGACCGACCTAGGCACCTCTAACACTGACCAAGTCATCGTAAGCCACCCCGGTCAGCCCCGCTCATCCTTGGCGCCCTCGCGACGGCCGAATCGGCCTTGACCATCTTTGACACAGCATCGTGAGGCCTCTTGAGTAACCTTCCACATGGCCGACTTACATTCCGGAGATGCATTCCAACATCATCCGATCCAAAGTCGCAGTTCGGTGACGTGGTCAACACATGCAACATTTGAAGATAAGAAAACATTTCAGAAGATGCAACGTTCGGCCGTGATTCTCAGCATATGTGATTTGGCCATGTGAAGCAAAAACACAGTTAGGCATTTTTCCCCAAAAAAAGAAGGAATGGATAGAGCGAAGTTTGATAAAAATCTCTCTTTATTAGTAATCAAGAAAAGGTGCTAAATTGAGAAGCCTTGACAGAAAAGTTTCTTCATTAACAGTCAAGGGTAAGTACAAAATTGGGTCTAAAGCCAGTTACACAAGACAAAGAAGAAAAATGAACAGTGGGTCTTCAAGGCTCGCCGGGGCCGGGCTTCTTCTCGTCCTCTTTCTATGCTGGCTCCTCATCAGGCTCCCCAGGCCAGATGTCTTCAAGTTCAGCAACGTCGATCTCGAGGGCCGCAGATACCTTGACCTTGCACATCTCGAAGCCTTGAAGATAAGCATCGAGGTTGGCCTCGATGACTTCTTGCTTAAACTCCGGTGAAGCCTTGTAATTGGAGACGGCCTGCCCCGCCTCGGCTTCAGCCCACTGCGCTTTGGCCTTGGCCTCCTTGGCTCGCGCCTCGGCCTCCCAGGCCCTGTTCTCGGCTTCTTCAGCATGGGCACTAGCCTCATCAGTACAGGCCACCCCCCGGCCTTTCCGAGACCGCTTCCGCTGCCGCTTTCTCCGCGGCAGCGCCCTCTCCCTGCGGCCGGACCTCCTCCTCGGGCTTTGGAGCCATCGGGTCAGCTCTTCATTCTGCGCTGCGGCGGCCTTCGACTTTCTGAGGCCAACTCCATTTTGGCCTCAGCCGTGGAGACCCGGCTCTCCATCTCCCTTAGCGGCCGGCCGCTCTCCTCCCGGGCCGAGGCCTCTTGATGAAGGTGAGCAAGGCTCTCGGCCTGCCATGCTCTCCTTCTTATATTTATCGGCCCTCGCCAGGGCCTTGATCAATGTATTTGAGGAGTGGGCGAGTGCCTCAGAAGACCAATTGCGCCGTTGGCCATCTGTAGCAGAGGAAACATGTTAACTACGGGAAGGAAAAAACATTGGAGAAAATGAGGAAGATTCAAAAAGTACCTGGACAACGGCGACCATGACCATATCCAGGAGTGCGGAGTGGCTCAATCCCCGCATCTCCTCTTCGAACTCGGCGTCGAACTCCGATAGGAGGCGGGAGGCTTGTGCGGCGTCCGCCATCATGCCGATTGTAGGGACCAGCCGTGTCTGTCCCTCCTGCGGACCTTCGGCTTGGGGGCGGGCCGGGTGCCGGGCCGGTTGAGGGGATGAGCTCCTCGGCTCACCCCTCCGCTTCTCGTCGCCTTCGCCCCATCCCGGCCTTCCTGGCGACTCGCTCCCCCTCACTGGCAGTTGGGGGAGCGCTCTCCCTCCCCGGCTCTGCAGTAGTCGGGGGCCGATGGCGATGGTAACCGCCCCGTCTCGGGCATATCGGTGGCGCGGGGGTTTCCTCCTCATCCAAGACCACCACCGTCATTTCGGTGGGATCTCCCCTTCTTCAATTTCAGCCCTAGCTAGCTTCGGAGCCGCTCCGCCGACCGGCTTCTTCTCAACCGGCTCCTCCGCAGGCGCTGGGGCCGTGAGGGCTGCGGCCGCCCGGCTGGCTCCCTTCTCCAAATTCTCTTCGCCGGCCTGGACGGCTCTCCGGCCGCCTGCCTCTTCTGCCTCAAAACGGCCTCGAAATCGCTGGCGGAAACCTTCATTGCTGCACAAAAAGAATAATGGGCATTAGTGGCGGCATACAGTAAATCGAAGGATGGGACAGAAGGATTCAGGCGCCAAGCTCATCGGTCGCCGGGGCTAACTTGGCTTCTACCAGGTTCTCCTCGGACAGGAGTTCCTTGTAGCCGGGGATTTGACAGTTGGACAGTTGGGTGAATAATTCCTTATCCCTATCCCTTACGGTGGAATCTTCGTTGGAGCTAGTATGGGCTCCCTCCAAGCGGCCCTTACCCCCTCGACGTGGGCAAAAAGAAATCTAGGTTTCCCCCCCTAATTTTGGACGGGAGAACTAGGGGAAAGCTCTACCGCCTGGCGGTAAATGCCCACCATGCACCTCACCTTGACGGCGGAGCTTATAGAAAGCTCGGAACAAAGATAGCCCTGGGCGGGCCCCCTCGAAATGACAAAGGATGACAAAGGCGCAGATGATCCGAATCGAATTCGGAGTCAACTGTGCCGGCACTAACCTATACCTATCTAAGAGATTAAGGAAAAAGGATGGAAAGGAAGGCGCAGCCCGCACCGGAAGAACTCCTCGTACAGAGCGACCCGACCTGGATGGTCAGAGGTCACCCTATCTTCGGGCCCCGGCGCGGACAGGCCAATGAAGTCAGGGACCTAGTATTTACCCCTAACGGCCTCTACGTCCTTAGAGGTCATGGTTGAGGCCACCCCCGCTGGACCCGCTGGATCAGAACTCACCGCCGGAGGAAGCGCCGGACGGTGAGAGGACAAGGGGACTGCCCTAATAGGAGGACCGGAGGTGGTCGAGGTCCTATTGCCTCCGATTGGTCACGGATGATGACGCCACCCACCGACTGAGGCATTCGACTACTAGCTGCAGGGGCTGGTCTTCACTACTAGATTGGGAAGACTCTTCTACGGTCTCTTGCCCTCCCTAATGGCACGGTGGTCCATAGGTGAAGTAAGGGATGAAACTAACCTGGGAATTGGAAGGACTCAGGTCGCAGAAGAACTCAAGGAAGAAGAAAGTGGAAGAAAGCAATGGCAGTGTAAAGGTTTCCGCAGGCTCTTGTAATGCTTTTATAGCCTCCACCATGGCTAACGCCGCCCGAGATCCACGCGCGCATCCATTGCGTTACAGGCTGCCAGCCAAAATCTCGCCTGCGCCCGAGGCGTGCCGCCTTGATTCACTCCAAAAGCGTGATCCTTGGCCAATCGTGAGATAGAAATAGAGCGGCAATGATGGTCCTTGCCTTTTTCCATCCCCCGATAAGCTCTCTCTCCGGAACGATCCGGCGCCAACGTCAGCCCACCTAACGCATGATTGCAGGAGATCTTCGAAGCGACGCTGCCTCTGGACAAAGCGCCAGCTCATCAAACCATTTAAAGCGCACTAAGGAGGCAATCATTCTTTTTGAATTTTCGCCCCTTTCACCAAAGGATTGCAGACACGCGATCCTTAGTGCTCAGGGGTGGGGGGCATCTGATGTGACTGGTGCAGCCACAAGGGCAATTTCGGCAAAACCAAAACATTAGTGTGCCCGGCGTCTCCAAGCCCGCCGAGTCGCCCCGACCATTCCTGTCGGCCCTTCTCGGCCCCATCTCCAAGCCCGCCGAGTCGGCCCCGACCATTCCTGGTCGCCCCTTCTCGGCCCCGGCGTCTCCAAGCCATCGAGTCGGCCCCGACCATTCCTGGTCGGCCCTTCTCGGCCCGACGTCTCCAAGCCCGTCGAGTCGGCCCCGACCATTCCTGGTGGCCCTTCTCGGCCCCGGCATCTTTGAGCCTGCCGAGTCGGCCCCGACCATTCCTGGTCGGCCCTTCTCGACCCGGCGTCTCCGAGCCCACCGAGTCAGCCCCGACCATTCCTGGTCAGCCCTTCTCGGCCCCGGTGTCTCCGAGCCCACCGAGTCAGCCCCGACCATTCCTGGTCGAACCTTCTCAGCCCCGGCGTCTCTGAGCCCATCGAGTCGGCCCCGACCATTCTGGTCGGCCCTTCTCGGCCCCCGGTGTCTCCAAGCCCACCGAGTTGGCCCCGACCATTCCTGGTCGGCCCTTCTCGGCCCCGGCATCTCCAAGCCCGCCGAGTCGGCCCCGACCATTCTTGATTGACCCTTCTCGGCCCCTGGCGTCTCCAAGCCGCCGAGCCAGCCCGACCATTCTTGGTCAGCCTCCCCGGCACTTCCTAGTCGGAGGTTGGCCCCGGCCACCCCTGGCCGACCCAACTAAGCCTCGGCTCCCTCGGAAGAGTCAAGACTTCCCGGTTTCCTCCAAATCTGCCCCAACACGGCCCTGGTAGCTCAGGACGCTACCTTTCTGACCCACGCCACCTGACAACGCCAGATCCAACTACCCACTAGCCATGCTGCTGATGGGACTAGACCCAACTACTCAATAGCCCCACTAGCTGATGGGACTTAGCCCACAACCGCCGTTTTCTCCCTCTCCGATGAGATAGGACTTACCAACCAGCCCAGATTCACACAACTCCCAAGAACTCCATGGACATTCTCTTTTCACGAAATCCACGTGATCATGCAGATGTCAACCCCTATAAGAGGTGAATCCACTCAGTAATCAGGTATGAGCGATAACCCCAAGAAATCGCTATCCTAACACCCAGAGAGGAATCCCTCCTCTCCGGAAACACCTTTTTTATCTAAAAAGAGCTCATTCGAGCTTCTCTTCTGTTGTGACCTCGATTGCTGACTTGAGCATCGGAGTCCCATCGGAGAATCCTTCCGTCCTGGGGCTTTTTGTAGGAAACTCGGTGAAGCAAAGATCCTCCGATTAATCTCTTTCTCATCCCAACGTGCAGGATCAGTGATCGAGCGTCATCACTTCATATTCTATAACATTATTTAGTGTGTAAGGATGTAGTTGAAACTTGTGGATATCTTTTTGCTGTCATGATTGTTTGCAAGAAAAGGGCTGAAATAAATATCTGTTTGATTAGACTTTCATTAGCATGACAACCGCCTACTCCTCTCCTTCATTTTTTTTGTTTCATTTTCTTTTATTTTCAAGGCAATTCTTACTTATAAGGAGCTAGTTTGATATATGAGTAGCTGTTGGATGCAGGGGTGATATTTTATATATGTATTCTTGTTCTTTCCATTCTTTTGTTTTAGCTTTTTCTAATAGAAACCTTGCATCATCCATGGGAGTTTCTCTAGTATTGTTCTAAAGGATTGTATATGTTGGTTCAAGGCACGTTGCATTGGTCTGCGCAATTTACTTCCTTTCCTTCCCTTCGATGAAAGTAACTGAATAATTTGAATGCTTAAATATCGTGTGGCCTTATTCTAGATGGCTCATTTACATATTGTAGCTAAAATCTTTCAGAGCTATCAGTTTTTATGCTTGGCATCAAATTCCTGAATTTGGTGCTTATTAAAGGCTTTTTCAACTTTTCGGACATCTATATTCAGATGTAAGATTATGAAATGTGTAGTCGATAGCATATACGTACATATACACATATGTGTGTGTGTGTGTGGGTCTTTCTTTCTTTTTCTGGTATACACTTAACACATATATCTAAAATATGGCTAGTGACTTCAAAAGTTATCTAGATGTCAATAGTTGTAGGTCAATACTTGCCTACTATTGGATCAATACTTCTATTATCCATCGAATACATTTGACCTTGGTAAATGGGTAGTACCTATCTAATTTATGATTCTTTGTTGGTGTTGAGATATTAACTCAATATCAACTCCCTGATTTTGTGTTGATTGAGATATCAACTCCCTGATTTGATTCACTCCTGATGCTGAAGATTACACTCCCTGATTTGTTGATTGAGATATCAACTCCCTGATTTGATTTACTCCCTGATGCTGAAGATTCACTCCCTGATTTGTGCTGAGATTTGATGCTGATTGAGATATCAACTCCCTGATTTGATTCACTCCCTGATTTTAGGCTAGAATTTGTTAATATATATTATTTTCTTTCTGTAAATATTTTCTTCTTAGTTTGTATCAAACATTCAGTTTATATACCCATTAACCTTGAGAAAATAATCAAGCTGATTGATTTTCAGCCTTCATCTCCTTTCTCTCTCCCTCTTTCTTCTCATGGTATCAGAGCCTTAAGAGTTCTTCATTTCTCTCTCTTTTTCTCCTCTGTTCCTATCTGCTTAGTTTCTATTGTGCTCAACTTAGGGGCGATTTAGAGGAAGGCTACTTGTAGTACCTCGGATCCCTTCTCCAATGGACATGCAACAGGGCATATCAAGGATGATCTAAGGGGAGGCTACTGGTAGTACCCTGATTCAGTTTTCCAACTGCTGTGCATTTCGGAGAGCGCTATAAGAAACCGAGCGGCATGGCCAAGGTCTGCATTGGGGTGTTCGGAAGGAGGAAGCCTGCAGCTAACCTCACCTTATCCTTGGGCGTGCAACTTTAGAGAGGCTAACTTAGCACTAGAGTGCTAAGGCCGGCTTCTTGCTAGGACGCTTCTGTGTTTTGATCTCCAAAGCAACCTCTATTTGCTGGTATTTCAGCCTTCCTTAATAATGGCCGACATTAGGTGCCTTAAAACCTTTTATCTCATCTATTTCTAGTTCTCTAGCCATCACCACTGTTAAATTACAAGGCAGTGATAATTATGTTTCATGGGCAGCATCCATTGAATTATGGTTTATGGACAAGGATATAGTGATCACTTAGAAAAAAATGCCTCTGATATTGAAGAAAAGAATAGGGCTACATGGATTAAGATTGATGCACAATTATGTAGTCTGTTGTGGCATTCTCTGGAGCCAAAATTATTGACTCTTTTTTGGTCTTGCAAAACATGTTACAGAGTTTGGACTAAGGCTAAGACACTATATACTAATGATATTCAACAAATTTATAAAGTTGTATCTGGCCTTGTCCATTTGAAGCAAAGCTTTCAAGACATAATTAGTTATATAGGCCAAGTTGAAACACTAAAAGATGAATTTAATTCTCTCATGCCTTTCTCTGAAAGCATTACGGAGCAGGAGAACTGGAGAGATAAATTCTTTATGGTGTTAGCCTTAATAGGGCTGCGGGCAGATTTGACTTCAATACGAGATCAAATTCTTGCCAGTCAATCATTCCTACTCTTGAAGAAGTGTTTGCTCGATTAGTTTGAATCTCCTCTACTAAAACTGAAATTGAATCATCTGTACTAGCCATACAGAAAAATAGCCAGAAGAAAAATGGAAAGGGAAAGGATCCAAGGCTCACTGTACTTATTGTGATAAGGGAGGTCACACACGTGACACTTGTTGGGCCCTTCATGAAAAACCTCCAAGGAATACTCAGAATAATCGATCTGTTGCTTATATGGCTCAATTTCAATGAGATGGGATTCTTCCTCTATCAACTGCCCAAGCTCAGGGGTTGAGTTTAATTACATTAATTGGTGCTGATTACGATGAATATTTAAAGTATCAAGAAGCATTGAAACAACAGTCATCTTCTTCTATGGTTTTCGTTGCTTAACCAGGTAATTCTTTTGCTTGCCTAACACAATTTCATCCAGTGGATCTTGGATCTTTGATTCTGATGCTTCTGATCATATCTTTGTTAATAGAAACATTTTCTCTACTCTTCACTCTCCACCTATTTCCTCCACAGTCACCTTGGCTAATGGTTCTCAAACGGTAATTAAAGGAGTAGGAAAAATTAAACCTCTATCCTCTATTCCTTTAGCTTCTGTCTTATATGCTCCAAACTGTCCGTACAATTTAATTTTCATTAATAAACTTTTCAAGCAACTTAACTGTAGAGTAATCTTTGATTCTCATTATGCTTCTATGCAGGACCGAAGTATAAGGAAGATGATTGGCGAAGGTCATGAGTCAAATGGATTATATTATCTCTTGTCCTGTCAGCCCTACCACCTTTTCTTCTGCCTTTTCAATTGATCTTCTTCATAACTGCTTGGGTCATCCTAGTTTCTTCAAACTTCAGAAGATGGTTCCTGGTGTTTCAAAACTATCTTCCATTGAATGCGAGTCATGTCAACTCGGAAAACATACCTGTAGTTCTTTTCCTAAGAAATTAAATAATAGATCATCCTCTATGTTCGATATTGTTTACTCTGATATATGGGGTCCTAGTTGTATTAGTACCAACTTGGGTTTTTAGTACTTTGTTACTTTTATTGATGACTATTCTCGTTACACTTGGTTGTTTCTAATAAAATCAAGATCTGAGTTGTTTGCTATCTTTCAAAATTTTTGTGCTGAAATTCAGAATCAATTTGGTGTTTCAATTAAAATTTTATGCAGTGACAATGCACGAGAGTATATGTCTCTTTCTTTTCAGGAATTCATGGCTTCTCGAGGAATTATTCATCAATTTTCTTGTGCATATATCCCTCAACAAAATGGTATGGCTGAAAGGAAGAATAGACATCTCATTGAAATAGCCTGAACTATGCTCATCCATCATAATGTACCACTTCATTTTTTGGGGGATGCTGTCCTAACTACATGTTATCTAATTAATCAGATGCCTTCATCAGTTTTGCAAAATTAGAATTCTCATTCTATTTTGTTCCCAGGTCAACCATCTTACCCTTCTCTACACGTATGTTTGGGTACACTTGTGTTGTTCATAATCATACCCCGGGTAAGGATAAGCTTCATTCCAAATTTATTGTGTCTTCTTAGGATATTCTCTCCAACATAAGGGTTACAAATGCTATGACCCAATAAATAACAAATATTTTATCTCAGCAGATGTAACCTTTTTCGAGACATCCTTTATTTTTTATCAACCACAACCAAATGGGCATAATAGAAGCTCTTTCGATCCCTATTTTTTCCATCACACCCCCACCTCTTGATGTTTCACTTGCAGATACAAACCAGTTAAATACTCCAAGTGACTCATCACCTTTCCTATTAGCTTCTCCAACACCGATCATGTCTCAAATAGAAGAACCCACTCCTCCTATTGCTATCCGAAAACGTATTTGCTTTTATTGTAATCCCATCCAATCTATAATTTCTTAAGTTATCATCGTCTATTCCCTTCATATTATGCTTTATATCCAATTTATCCACTATGCCTCTTTCAAAAAGTGTTAGTGAAGCACAAGAGCATCAGTGTTGGCCCAGATGGCAACCCAAGAGGGGGGGGGTGAATTGGGTTCTTTAAAAAATTTAACTTTTTTTAAAACTATTGCTTTAAGATGAATGAAATTGAATGCAATGCAAATATAAACACAAACAAGAGATAGAGATAGAGATAATAGAAGCACGGCAAACACAAGATTTTATAGTGGTTCGGTGTATCCAACACCTACGTCCACTCCCAAGATTCACTTGGGTCCACACTATAATCCTCTTGATTACAGCCGAGTTGTTTTACAAGCTCACAACTCAAACTTGTTGTTTTCCGGGATCACAACGAACCCAGCCGGTTTTCGGGCTCACCAGCACAAAACCCTAAACTCAAGCTAACCTAGCTTGACCGAGGTATACAACCTCCACTAGTTCAATCCCCCTGATTGAACAGCAAACAAGAAAGAATAATGTTTAAATACACAGCTCCTTAAATGAGCAAATATTCAAATAAATGAACAAGGTTTAGAAAAGCCTGTTTGAAGTGGTTGGATTTGAGCTTTTCTTCTTTTCTTCTTTTCCTCTTCTCTTTGGAGATGTTGAATCAGGCCTCAGCTTTGATTCTTCAAACTTGCAGATGAGAAGTTGAAAATTTGAGCTTTTCTTTTTGGAAATCCTTTGATTTTTTTGAACGCCTTGGATTCTCTTTGAGCTTTTTGGAGTGGAAGGATTTGAATTTTCTTTCTCTTGGATTTCAGGCTCCTTCTCGGATTTTTGATTTGTCTCTTTTTCTTTTTTTTCTTTTTTTTTTTTCTCCCTTTTTATAGATTTTTTAATCCATTTTTGGAAGAAAACTAGCCGTTGGAATGTACCTGGAAACAAAATATATCCGTTAGAATTAGGTAAAAAAAATATTACCGTTAGAGCTGATCTGGCATTTTAAATTTTCATCCAGACAGGTTGGAGTCGGCTCCAACTTTTCAGGTGTCGGCTCCAAGTCGTTTATCCAAAAATAGAAAGTTCTGAGTTCGTTGAGGAGTCGGCTCCGAAAAAGTTAGGTGTCGGCTCGCCATCGTCAGGTGTCGGCTCCAAACTGGGTGTCGGCTCCAGATGCTCAAAAAATAAGCGTTCTGTCCCGCATCGGAGTCGGCTCCAGACACTGTAAGTGTCGACTCCGAAACTCTAGGTGTCGGCTCCGAAACTCTAGGTATCAGGTTCTGAATCTTTGAAACTTGGATTTGCAATTGATTCAAACTCATTTCTTAATTTTAAATCGATCAAATATTTTTAAGTCTGAAACACTTGTAAATTCATTAGTAATCAAATAAATATACTCAATTCTTTATTAATCATCAAAATCAATAATTGGGTCAACAATCTCCCCCTTTTTGATGATTATAAAAACATTGAGTATATGCAAAGATTCTTAAATTAAAATTTTCAAGAAGTGTCCTCACAAGTAAGCTCCCCCTGAATAAGGTAGCTCCCCCTATGAAGTTCAAATTAAATTTAATTGCTTTACATATTTATCAATTTTCTTCATATTTGATACCAATTAAATAAATGCCAATTAAAGCATAACTAATCAATGCATATACGACATAACTTTCTCCCCCTTTTTTGTAATCAACAAAAAGTAAGAAAAGTTAAGTCAAAAGATAAATTGATAGATCAAAGATAATTTCATTTCATTAAGTTAAGTATTACAAAAAAAGAAACTATACTTTCATTACATCAAATAAACTTCATTACATCAAAAACTAAATTTCATTACATCAAAACATTAAAACATTACTTCTAATGATTCTTTCAAATGATCTAAATTTTTCATTCCATCACTTGAGTCTACAAATTCTTTCAACCTTCTATCAACAAAAGAGCAAGCAGTCATGATTTTATCTTGAAGCTCTGCATTGCACTTTGAATAGTCTCAGAATCTCCACAATGTCTTTAAGTTCTTCAAAATATTCTTAAATCACACTTAAAGATCTGTAGAAGAGCTAAGAGTGATTCAATTTTGGTAATTCGATCATCTAAGGAATAAAGTGTTCTTTAAGATTCATAAATTTATTATCAAACTCAGTCTTCATTCATCCTTCTGAGCAAGAACTTTAAGTTGCTCCATTTGAAGGTCTGAAAATCCAACTGATGAAGAGATGGCTGAACATGAATTGAGCAGGTGCAGGGCAGGAACTGGATGGAGAGGAACCCTCACAGATGGACCAGCCTCCAAGGTCCAGAAAGTCTAGGCTCAGGGGCTCTCTCATCCAGTTCCTTTCCTTTCCCATTGCCATTCACCTTTACAAATCCCATCCTATGCAAAGTGGCCAAACTATAATAATCAGTGTGTCTAAGGTTCTTGGAGGTTCATTATCCAAAATTACAACCCCTTGGCTTCTGAAACCATAGTTAAAATCATGCCATAGGGTAGTGATCTTCTCTTTCCTCCAGCCTCAGCCATATAAAAATCATCATGCAGCTAGGTTGATGGTTGACCAGTCAATACACTGTCCATCACAACAATGTCTCGCTCGAGACATACTCAAATCGCCGGTCTTTGGGAATAAAATCTACTGCAAATATTGTGTAGCAATCTTAATTCCAAAGGCAATTGGTTAGCCCTAATTCCTCAAATTCCAACATCTCTCCCTAACATCCTTGATAGGGCCGCTGATCTCTCACTGTGAGCTAAGTAATGGGGATGCCCTAATTTTGAAAGTAAGATGAATTTCCTCTAACAGAGCTTACTAAACCCCATCTCCTCTGATAAATTATAAAATTCTTTACTAGGGCTGGATAAGTAGGAACATCAAGAGAACAAACTTATCCCACCATTTCCTTAATTGTTCCAATGAAAAACCCTCTTCAAAAATCAAAATCAACTTTCCTCCCATTGTGATTACTCTCCCTGCTAGGGTATCTACCTGAGGTGAAGGGTGTTGGGATTGTCTGAATCGGTGGAGGAATCCTCGCTTGGAGAGGCTCGCGGACGGGTCGCCTCACGGAGCTTTTTCTTCACCCGGCGCTCCAACACGAACCTCTCCTTTAGGTGCCATTGATTTAGGAAAGTTTTGGAATTAGAGATGGGGAGGTTTGAGAGAGTTTTGGAGGAGTTTGGTGGAGGATTTTGAATGATGAGGTGTCGACTCTGCCCTAATAAATCAATTTGGGACCCAGGTGTCGACTCCCAAAGTCGGGTGTCGACTCCAAATCGCTAACACAGTCAGCGCTCGAACTGGAGTCGGCTCCACTTAACGGGTGTCGGCTCCAAGGTCAGGGACCGAGAGACACAGAGGTGTCGACTCCTCATTCTGAGGTGTCGACTCCAGACAGTTTCAGAGAAAAATAATTGAGATTCAAAATCTGAAACTTGTCAAATAAATTCAATAAAATTTGATAAATTTGGAATATGAGAATCAATTCTCAGATGACTAGATAATTTGTCCTTAAAATTATGAAAGAAATCAAGAAATTAATATTCTAGAATCATTCCTTAAAGTTTCAAAATCATTCCAAAGGGTCACAAATTCCTAATTCTCCTCTAAGATAACAAAATCTTCTTCACTCAAGGGTTTTGTAATATGTCAGCTAATTGTTCTTCAGTGTTTACATAATCAAACAAATTTCATTATTAGCTACATGTTCTCTTATAAAATGATATCTAATTTCTATGTGTTTTGTTCTTGAGTGTTGAATTGGATTTTTGTTAAATTGATTGCACTAGTATTATCACATTTTATGGGTGTCTTATCAAGGTTATGATACCATAGTCTTCAAGTTGTCGCTTAATCCATAGGATTTGAGCACAGCAACTTCCAGCTGCAACATATTCAGCTTCAGTAGTTGATAATGCAACTGAATTTTGCTTTTTGCTAAACCATGAGATTAAGTTACTGCCTAAGAAATGGCATGCACCACTTGTGCTTTTTCTATCAATTTTACATCCGGCATAATCAGAGTCTGAATATGCAATTAGGTTTAATGTGGAGTCTCTAGAATACCATAAACCTACATTTTTAGTTCCATTTAGATATCTTAATATTCTTTTAACAGCTATTAAGTGTGATTCTTTAGGTTCAGCTTGAAATCTAGCACACAAACATACTGCAAACATTATATCAGGTCTACTTGCTGTTAAATAGAGAAGGGATCCAATAATACCTCGATAATACTTTTGATCAACCTTCTTACCTTCTTCATCTTTGTCTAACTTGCATGAAGGACTCATTGGTGTTCCAAGGGGTTTCATTGTTTCCATACCAAACTTTTTGAGTAGTTCTCTTGTGTACTTGGTTTGGTTGATAAAAATTCCCTCTTGCTTTGTTTGATTTGGAGTCCAAGGAAGAAGTTGAGTTCTCCCATCATGCTCATCTCGAATTCTCCCTGCATTAACTTTGCAAATTCTTGACATAGAGATTCGTTAGTAGCACCAAAAATATCATCTACGTATATTTGTACTACTAGTAAATCTTTACTTTTCTTTTCAAAAAAGGTTTTATCAACATTTCCTCTTGTAAAATTATTTTCTATTAGAAATTTACTTAACCTATCATACCAAGCTCTAGGTGCTTGTTTCAAACCATATAAAGCTTTGTGCAATTTAAAAACGTGATTTGAAAATTCATGATCTTCAAAACCTGGTGGTTGTTCTACAAAACTTCTTCATTTATAAATCCATTTAAAAATGCGCTTTTACATCCATTTGAAATAGGTTAATGTTCATATGACATGCAAATGCAAGTAAAAGTCTAATGGCTTCTAGTCTAGCTACAGGTGCAAAGGTTTCATCAAAATCAATACCTTCTTCTTGATTATATCCTTTTGCAACTAATCTAGCTTTGTTTCTAATTACTATGCCATTTTCATCTAATTTATTTCTAAAAACCCATTTAGATCCTATAACAGAATGTTTTTAGGTCTTTCAACTAAGGTCCAAACATTATTTCTAGTAAATTGATTTAATTCTTCTTGCATGCTAACATCCAATTATTATCTTTTTCAGCTTCTTCTATAGTTTTAGGTTCAATTTGTGATACAAATGCAAGATGATTACTAATATTTCTCATTGATGATCTAGTCCTTATTCCTTGAGATGGATCACCTATAATCAATTCCTTAGGATGACTATAGCATATCTCCAGTCTCTTGGAAGATCTACATCATTATGATCATAACATCATCAACTTAGGTGAATCATTATCTTTAGCTTCTTGTTCATGATCTGAAGATACATCAATATTAATTTTTCAAGATCTCTTTCAAATGTTTGTATCTTCCTCATCATCAATCTTTTCAGATCTAGATGCTAAAGATTCATCAAAAACTACATGAATGGATTCTTCAACAATTAAGGTTTCTCTTGTTAAAGATTCTATATGCTTACTAGTTGTTGAATAACCTAAGAAAATTCCTTCATCAGATTTAGCATCAAATTTTCCTAGTTATTTTACCATTATTATGAATGAAACATTTACATCCAAATGCATGAAAGTATTTTATGTTTGGTTTTCTTTCATTCCATAATTCATAAGGTGTTTTCTTTAATATTGGTCTTATTAAAGCTCTATTAAGATGTAACATGCTGTGTTAATAGCTTCCGCCCAAAAATATTTTGGTAAGTTGCTTTCACATAGCATGGTACGGGCCATGTCTTCTAAGTTCTATTTTTTCTTTCAACTACACCATTTTGTTGTGGAGTCCTAGGGGCTGAAAAATTATGATTAATTCCATTTTCAGTGCAGAAATTTTCAAATAAGTGATTTTCAAATTCTGTTCCATGATCACTTCTTAGAGATACTATAGTAGTGTTTTTCTCATTTGTGACTTTCTTGAAAAATTTCAGGAACATCGAGAAAGTCTCATCCTTGTGAGCTAAAAACATTACCCAAGTATATCTAGAGTAATCATCTACAATCACTAGACCATATTTCTTTCCTCCTAGACTTGTGGTTCTAGTTGGTCCAAAAAGGTCCATGTGAAGTAGCTCTAGTCCCCTAGAAGTTGAAACAATATTTTTAGATTTAAATGAACTTCTAGTTTGTTTTCCAAATTGACATGCATCACATATTTTATTATTTTCAAAATCTATTTAGGTAAATCCTTTAACTAAATCCATTTTAATTAGTTTTGAAATAAGGTGTGTGCTTGCATGACCTAATCTACGATGCCACAACCAACTAATATCATTTATTAGCATTATCAGCAATTAGGCAATGACTACTCTTAGAAGTTTTGTCTGTGTCAATCAAGTATACATTGCCATTTCTATTTCCAATAAAAACAATGCATCAATGGAATTAGTTACAGTGCATAAGAAGATTCAAAGAAACTTTAAAGTTTTTATCACATAATTGACTATGCTAATTAAATTATGCTTTAAACCATTAACATAAAGTACATTTTCAATATATATGGATGGAGTTATGCGAACTTTACCAAGGCCCAAGATTTGACCTTTACCGTTATCGCCAAATGTCACAACTCCACCTTTTGCTTCTAGGGTGATGAATTCCTCTTTGTCACCCGTCATATGTCTTGAGCAGCCGCTATCAAGATACCACTTCTTGTTTGATCTTTTGGCTACAAGACATTCCTGCAAAAATCATCAAACTTATATTTAGGTACCCAAGCTTTCTTGGGTCCTTCATGGTTAGTAGCACAAAAATTGTTCCTTTCGGAACCCATATTTTCTTAGCTTTAATATTTAATTTTTTGTTTAATGTTTTGCATTCAAAGGATTTGTGACCTTTTTCATTACATTTAAACAAGTTATATTACCTTGGTTGCTTTTACAAAAATATTTTTGTGATTTTTGTTTTCTTAGTGTTATATCCTAGCCCAGCTTTATCAGCTTTTGACTATTAATCATGTTAAGTTTAGTTGAACTTAAGTAAATTTCTCAACAAATTCTTATATTTATCAACTTTCCTTCTTTAGCTTATCATTTTCATTGGAAATTGATTCTTTTCTTTTTTCTTTTCTTTTTCAGATTTAATTCTTAACTTCATTAGCTAAGATCATTTTTCTTTAATAAAAATTATCATTTTTCAAAGATTTAAATTTCTTTTTCAAAATTTAAAATCTATCATTAGTTCATTAAAAGCTTCAAACATTTCATCAAATGTAAACTCATGTCGGGGTTTCGGAACTTACCTCGTCATTGTCGTCGTTTGGCCATGAAACAAATATTTGCAACTCTTTTTGTTCTTCTTCGGAAGAAGATTCATTGCTGTCAGTCCATGTTGCAACATATGCCTTCTTCTTTTTCTTGAAGGTCTTTTTAATTGTGGACAATCATATCGATAATGCCCCGGTTTCTTACACTCATAACAGATCAAGGGGTCTTTCTCTTTGTCCTTGTCCTTTTCTTTTCCTTTTCTCCTTCCATCTTGTTTCCAAATTTCTTTTTGGAAGGGTTCTCTTTTCCTCAAAATCTTCTGAACTTCTTGGCTAGAGAGCAGTCTCATCATCATCATCATCATTCATCACTGCTGCTCTCTTCACTTTCTGCAGCCTTGAGGCAAAGTTTTTCTTCTTTTTCCTTCTACATGCTGCTTCATTGTCAATTCATGGGTCATGAGAGATCCTAGAAGCTCCTCTAAGGGTAGTGCATTGAGGTCTTTGGCTTCTTGGATTGCTGTGACTTTTGCTTCCCACGATCTTGGCAATGACCTGAGTATTTTGCGAACAAGATCAGCATTAGTATAACTTCCTAAACTTTTCAAACCATTTACAATATCGGTGAATCTAGTGAACATGCATGTGATGGTTTCAGTTTGTTCCATGCTGAACAATTCATATTTATGAACAAGAATATTTATCTTTGATTCTTTTACTTGGTTTGTCCCTCATGGGTAACTTCTAACCTATCCCATATTTCTTTTGCGGAATTACAAGTAGAGATGCGGTTGAATTCATTTGAATCTAAGGAACAATATAAGATATTAATGGCTTTGGCATTAAGTTGAGCCATTCTCCTATCATTATCATTCCAATCCCTTTCGGGCTTTGGAACAATAGTGCCATCAATAAGGTGTGTGGGTGTACTAGGTCCATTAATATAACACCCCAAAGCTCATAATCAGAAGCTTGAATGAATATCCTCATTCTAGCTTTCCAATAAGAATAGTTTGAACCATTAAAAAGTGGAGGTCTATTCGTAGAATGACCTTCAGCAAATAGACCACTTTGTGTTGCCATTTGGATCTTTAGCTCTTGATCGTGAGATCAAACTCTAAATGAGCACTAGCTCTGATACCAATTGTTGGCCCAGATGGCAACCCAAGAGGGGGGGGTGAATTGGGTTCTTTAAAAAATTTAACTTTTTCTTTAAAATGAGATTGGCAAGATAAATGAAATTAATGCAATGCAAAATAAACACAAACAAGAGAGATAGAGATAGAGACAATAGAAGCACGGCAAACACAAGGATTTTATAGTGGTTCGGTGTATCCAACACCTACGTCCACTCCCAAGACTCACTTGGGTCCACACTATAATCTCTCTAGATTACAGCCGAGTTGTTTTCCAAGTTCACAACTCAAACTTGTTGTTTTCCGGGATCACAACGAACCCAGCCGATTTTCCGGGCTCACCAGCACAAACCCTAAACACAAGCTAAACTAGCTTGACCGAGGTTACAACCTCCACTAGTTCAATCCCCCAGATTGAACTAGATCAAACAAAAAAATAATGTTTAAGATACAAGACAGCTCCTGAAATGAGCAAATATTCAAATAAATGAACAAGGTTTAGAAAAGCCTGTTTGAAGTGGATTGGCTTGAGCTTTTTTCTTTTCTTCTTTTCTCTTCTCTTGATGTTGAATCAGGCCTCAGCTTTGATTCTTGCAAACGTTGCAGATGAGAAGTTGAAAAATTCAAAACAAGCTTCTTCCCCTTTTTGTGAATCCTTTGATTTTTCTCTTGAACGCCTTGGATTCTTCTTTGAGCTTTTTGAAGTGGAAGGATTTGAATTTGAGTACTTCTCTCTTGGATTTCAGGTTCAAGACTTCTCGGATTTTTTATTTGAATATTCTCCCTCTTTTTCTTTTTTTCGTTCTTTTTTTTTTTAACGGCATTCTCTCTTTTATAGATTTTTTCAATCCATTTTTGGAAGAAAACTAGCCGTTGGAATGTACCTGGAAACAAAATATATCCGTTAGAAGTTAGGTAAAAAGGAAATATTACCGTTAGAGCTGATCTGGCATTTTAAATTTTTGTCTCAGATAGGTTGGAGTCGGCTCCAACTTTTCAGGTGTCGGCTCCAAGTCATTTATCCAAAAATAGAAAGTTCTGACTTCGTTAAGGAGTCGGCTCCAAAAAAGTTAGGTGTCGGCTCGCCATCGTCAGGTATCGGCTCTAGAATACTGTGTGTGTCGGCTCCAAGATGCTCAAAAAATAAGCGTTCTGTCCCCGCATCGGAGTCGGCTCCAGACACTGTAAGTGTCGACTCCGAAACTCTAGGTGTCGGCTCCAAAACTCTAGGTGTCAGCTCCGGATTCTGAATCTTTGAAACTTGAGATTTGCAATTGATTCAACACTCATTTCTTAATACATTTAAATCGATCAAATATTTTTAAGTGCTGAAACACTTGTGAAATCCATTAGTAATCAAATAAATATACTCAATTCCTTTATTAATCATCAAAATCAATAATTGGGTCAACAATCAGGTTGGCAACATGCTATGATTAAGGACATAACAGCTCTTCATGATAATAATACTTGGGAGCTAGTTCCATTACCTTCTGAAAAATCTGTGGTAGGTTGTGGATGGGTTTATACAGTGAAAGTTGGTCCTGATGGCAATATCAATTGCTTGAAATCTCGTTTGGTTGCCAAAGGATATACTCATGTTTCTGGCCTTGATTATGGGGATACCTTTTCTTCAGTTGCCAAAATATCCTCAGTCCGGCTTCTTATTTCTCTTACTGCCATGCACCATTGGAGTATTCATCAATTGGACATTAAAAATGCCTTTTTAAATGGATAGTTAATAGAAAAAGTTTATATGGAGCAACCACCAGGTTTTATTGCTTAGGGGGAATCTGGGTTAGTTTGTTGACTGCGAAATTCTCTTTACGGTTTGAAAGTCTTCAGGGGCATGGTTTGAAAGATTTAGTATTATTATTAAAGATTTTGGGATGCAAAGGAGCGAAACAGATCAGTCAGTGTTCTATCGTCATACAAGTCATGGCAAATGTGTTTATCTAATAGTATATATGGATGACATTGCCATAACAGGTGATGAACATGAAAGAATTGCTTAACTCAAACAACACCTCTTTAGTCATTTTCAGACTAAAGATTTGGAAAAGTTAAAATATTTTTTGGGCATTGAGATGGCTCAGTCCAGTACATGCATTGCTATTTCACAAAGAAAATATGCCTTAGATATTTTGGCAGAGACCGGGATGTTGGATTGTAAAGCCGTTGAAACTCCTATGGATCCAAATGTTAAACTTGTTCCAGGATAGGGGGAGCCACTAAAAGACCCTGGACAATATCAAAGATTAGTCAGAAAACTCAATAACCTCACTATCACTCACCCAGATATCTCCTTTGCAGTTAGTGTGGTTAGCCAGTTTCTTCAAGCCCCATGTGACAGTCATTGGGATGCAGTGATACACGTCCTTAGATTTATCAAAGGAGCTCCAGGACGGGGTTTGTTATATGAAAATAGAGGACATACATAGATTATTGGGTATTCAGATGCTGATTGGGCAGGTTCTTCTTCAGATAAATGATCTACTTCAGGTTATTATATTTTTATTGGAGGAAACCTAATGTTATGGAAAAGCAAAAAGTAAGATGTTGTGGCCAGGTCAAGTGCAGAAGCAAAATATCAAGCTATGGCCTTAGTTACTTATGAACTTGTTTGGTAAAAACAGTCACATCAAGAATTAAGGTATGGAGATGTTAGTCCAATGATATTGATTTGTGATAATCAAGCGGCACTCTATATTGCTTCAAATTCGGTCTTCCATGAACGAACAAAGCATATAGAGATAGATTGTCATTTTGTTAGACAAAATATTGAATCTGGTTGCATTATTACTAGTTTTGTGAATTCAAATGATCAATTGGTAGACATTCTTACTAAAACTTTAAGAAGACCACGGATCGAGTATATTTGTAACAAGCTAGGAGAATATGATATATATGCTCCAGCTTGAGGGAGAGTGTTAAGATATTAACTCGATATCAGCTTCCTGATTTTGTGTTGATTGAGATATCAACTCCCTGATTTGATTCACTTTCTGATGCTGAAGATTCACTCCTTGATTTGTACTGATTGAGATATCAACTCCTTGATATGATTCACTCCCTGATGCTGAAGATTCACTCCCTGATTTGTGATGATTGAGATCTGATTTGTGCTGATTGATATATCAACTCCCTGATTTGATTCACTCCCTGATTTTAGGCTAGAATTTGTAATATATATTATTTTCTTTCTGTAAATATTTACTTCTTAGTTTATATCAAACATTCAGTTTATATACCCATTAAGCTTGAGGAAATAATCAAGTTGATTGATTTTCAATCTTCATCTCCTTTCTCTCTTCCTCTTTCTTCTCGGTTGGAATAGGAGATTAATAATGGACACAACTTATTTTGTCTTGTTGACTTTTAATTTGGGCCTAGAGGAATGCAATTCCTCCCATCAAACTTTTTGTTCTCTTTTCGTAGACTTTTTAAAGTCCATAGATTTTGGACAGATGCTCAGATAGCATCTCTGACCAATAATGTAGGTCTTCTTACTTGCCAGCCAGCTTTCAAGTTTATGGTAGATCTCTCTTGCCTAAAGTTTCCTTAGTTAGTGCTAGGTTGATAAGCAATTGCAAACATTTGCTCAACCCTTTGGTGGAGCTTTCTCAATGTAGACCTTTTTATGGTTCCCATGTATTCTTCTCCAGGATACTGGAATAAGTGGAAAAATTCTGGGTAAAGATGGATGGAAAAGTCTAAGAAAACTATCTAGCCATTTTAGGTAAAAGTTAGCCTATTAGCTAGGTTGACAACTTTTTCAGTATGCCCCTTTTTTCCTTAATTTTGACCTCCTTGGTTCCATTATCAGAAAGGTTGTTTGGTGGAATAAAGCTGGGTACTTTGGTTTCATTCAGGTTAACTACATTTTGCAGACCAAAGAAGGCTTTATGTGGTCCTCAATGGTCAACTTCATTTTCATGGAAAAAGAATTGGCGAATAATGATTGTTAAGTCAACCATCATCTAACTACCATTCCAGTCTCCACATATGCAATCATCGCCACATTTTTTTTTGATGGTAAGGGAGTGTTAAGCCTGCTATCAACCTACCTCCATTCGATCTCCTTGAGCATAATGAGAGGGCTTGTTAAGCCTGATATATATTGTCAACCCATTTTCTATGTGCTTAAGCTTTTGAGAGCTAGTTGTTAACTAACAATGATGGCAATGATGACAAGTATGATGGTGATGAATATTGGACGAGCATATTGTGTATGTGATGTACTAAATGCAACAGTGAAATGTGCGTGGCAGATTTGAATGAATGTGCATGAGTTATGAAGTATAAGAAATGCATCTATGGTAACATACACAAACCACACTTGCAGAGGCAACTTGTGCTTACTTTTTTAAAAATATATTCATTTATTTTAATTCCATTATATGCTTTATTAAGACTAAACTTGGATTTATTGAAGAAAATTTTGTGAGTAGAAGAAAGCATCCCCATTAATTTCATTATGATGATGAAAGAAACTAGAAATATCGAATAGCCATGATGAATTAACTAGTTTCAAGCTTAATTTGTAGCCTAAAACTTCTTCATAAGGGGTCAAGTTCCAAAACCCTAGAAGTTGCATCTTATTATTTTCTTTTATAGATTATGTAGAACAATCATCTTCATGTGAAATTTATTAATATTTTATTATTTTTTTAAGAAATGGTGAAAAACTTTTAGGTTTCACCAAAAATATAGATTATCTATCTTTTTCTTTATGACATACACCTCGTAAATACTAGATGCCATTTATTCTTGGGTGCAATAATATTATTTCCTACATCTTTTATACACAAATATAATGACTTAGGACCTCACTTAGAAAGGCTCGCCAAAAGGTGTTATTTGAGTCTTTGATTGATGTAGGCGGAATTGTCGAAGAAGATGATTGTTGGTTTTGCACCAACTTCTTGAGAGTCTTCGATTAAACGCTTCTAGCCTCTTTGGAAAAAATCATGGTTTAAGATCATGTCAAGTTATGAATTACTCTAAGTTAGGAAAGAAACTTAAAATTATCAAATTGAATTGATTCAATAATGAGGTACATTAGGAGCCTATTTATAGATGAGATTTTCTCAAGCCAACAGGCTTCTTACTTTTTATAGGGTACGAACTTTATAAAGAAAGAGATAAATATTAAATAAATTTTTGAAAATACACTTCTAAGTTATAAGTGATTTCTAACTCTTGTAATATGAATACTAGACAAAATAAATACAGTAATTCAAGCAAAAGCGAAGAAAAAAAATACTTTCTCTAATATAAGCGCAGAATGGCATTTTCATAATTTTTAGGAACTTCATCAGCACTGACATATCTTTCATAATTAACTTATAATCTCCTTATCCGACCTTTGTTTTTAGTGACTCAAGATGCATTGAAAGGCTAACTCATCAAACATGTCTTGAAGTAAATTGTCTTATAAACTTTAATTATGTTGGTGTTGGTGCAGTTTTCTTTTAGACTGATATGCAATAGATTGCCTTTTCAGATATAGCTAGAGATAAACTTTGAAGCTTAAACTCACTAGACCCTTATGAATTAAGAGTCATCTTTATTCTTTTTTGAATAGGTGTATCGGTATAGTGGTCTTATAGAATATGTTCTATTCTATTATTTTAGCTTAACATAAATATCATAAGATCCCCCTTCTAGCTTGTTTAGATATAACTTTCAATGTAACCATGCTTTCTATTTGATTTTTGACGGTCCATAATTTGATTCTTTTTGATAAGCCATCTTTCTAGGCATCAACTTCATTGATTTGATTAATTATAGATATGGAAATCTTTAGCTATATCAACTCCCCCAGCTTAAAGATTCGGCACTCGACAAATCAACATGGGGTAAGACGTAATAACCATCAAAATTATTTTGCTCTTTAGCTGCATCATTGATCCTATATAATTGTCTAAGATTTACCTAGTGCATAGCCGATGTACGAGTAAATGAATGCTAGCATGGGTTCTCTCATATTCTTTCCGTTTAAGCACTACCATCCTCATTAGAGCAAAGGTCCTTGTTAGGATAAAGGTTCAAATCCAATTGAATTCAATCACAATCACAAACACCATGGTTGGCTCATGTTCAACCCCAAAAAGCCCATTTAGGATGCCCCACAGTTCACATGGGCCGTAGTTGGGTCTGCGTTGATACAATTTATAACTACTCAAGACCTCACCCAAAAAATAGTTAACAGTAGGCTTTTTGATCCTATAATATCCAAGTTCTATCCTGTACATGACTAACGTAGAACTAGACCATGCTAACATGGGCTCTCACAACAACCTCTTTAACTTGAGGTACTTGAATTCACATGCACATAGGGCACCATATGGCTTGGCATTAGACCTAAACTCTCTTCTGTCTCTGGTATAAGATCCTCATAAAGGTTGAAATTAGGAAGGCTGAACTATCTCGAACCAACCAATTTGGGGTGAACTAAACCAGATCAGTTGGGAACTAGACCGGTTCGACCAATCATTTTGGTACGTAGCTTCTTGGGTAGAATGCGGGTTGCAGGTTTGAATCTATCAAACGACCTTTTTATTAGATATAAAAACTATTGCCCTTTTGCCTCTTCCGCGATTTGAAATCCTGACCACCCCTTCGTCTCTCCCCGCAATTCAAAACCATAAACGTCTTATCTCACCAGTCACCATCACCTATCGTCGTCATCATCACTTGTACCAGAGATACGGATCTTCTCCTTATTCTCCTTTCTTCCTCAAGGCCCTCTTTCTTCTTCTACTTCAAAGGTACATCTCTCGTTTTATTTAATTTTTTCCCTCAACAGTGGTGGCTCTCTCTCTTTTGCTCCTCTTCCCCCCCCCCCCCCCATCTTTCTTCTTTTCCTTTTTTGAGCAATGGTCGAAAACTAGTTCCAGGTGCCTGTCCCTTCTCTCCTCCACAAGTTTAGTTTTTTTTTTTTTTTTTTTTTTTCTTTTTTTTCTTTGTTTCGTGTCATCAGTTGGCCACAATTTGGTACAATGTGGTTGGATACCATACCTATTTGGTTGCCCAGCGGTACAAGGTGCTGGTTTGGTTAGGCAAACCTTTATTGAAATGAAGAAAGATGGTTGAGAAGCACAAGCCAAAAAACCTACCCCACCTTGATTGTAGAATTATGATTATTTTTTGTTCTTGTTATACTAACTTATCTTAAAATAGATCATGACTTTGTTGGTTAATAAATTCACAAATGGATGTTGAACTTTAGCTTATAGTTTTACTAGGATGTGTGCAGGAGTAGAGTTTAAGAATTTAGGGAATGAAAGCATTGAAGAAGGGTCCACATGATAATATTAACAATATTTAAAATACTAGAATTTATTAAGTAGTTATTTCACTGTTGTTCATAGAACACGGGACATTTACTAAGGTGAACAGCATATTTCCAAAAGCTCAGTTACTCTGTCAAAAACAGGGATTGATTACTCTTGGTATTTCACAGATTTTCTTGTGCTAAATATGGCACTCCAATTTGCATGCCTCAAGCACATTGCTTCGGTAAATGTTCTTTTTTCATTTACTATTTATGCTTCCATCACTCATGATTTCTAAATGTTGCAAGAACAATAATCCCTCAAGGAATAGTTTTTTGTTTATGAGTTACTGGTTCTTTAGACAGAGCATTTTTGTGATGGAACTCTAAATAAAGTTTCAAAAATAATCTTATTTTCTATAGTGTAATTTAATTGTGAATTTGATCTCTGAGAATGCTATGATTATAGTCCTCGATGACTATTTCTTTTAAGTTACATAAGATTGTTCAGTAGAACATGACAGCCCTGTGGTATGTTTCTTTAAAATATTATTAATGTTTTCCTGTTCTTTAAGTTTGTTCTGAAGTTTGTACCTTGGATGTGCTAAACAACTAAACCAATTATCTAATAGAACATTTACTATTTTCATACTTGCAGAATTTTCAAAGTCCTGCTGCACCCTTTTCCTTTGCTCTGATTTTTTTTATCGCTATTGTAATCACCTCTTGCACAAGGAATCTTGGTGTGCAAGTCATCTTGCATGATTCTTTCACATCAACCCACCTATTTGGGTTCATCATATTGTTGTGAGATTTCTTGTCATCATTCCAGCTCACTACTGCATCCAGAGTGTTGGATCAGAAGGGATCTATCAGTTGCTTCTCTTCTGTCAAGTTATATTGGCTACCCTTGTGCCACCTTTGGTGATTCCCCTTTTCCGAGTGTCTTTGTCCAGATCAATCATGGGTGCCTTCAAGATCTCCCAGCATACAGATATCTTTGCTTTTTGTGCCTTTCTGGTGCTGTTTGCAGCAGATACCTTCTTCATTGTTGAGTTGCTACTTGAAAATTGCAACTGGATGGTTGAGCTTGGTGAAAGCATAGGGAGAGGTGTGAGAGTTGTCCTCCTCCTCCTTGCCGTCACATCCTTTGTCTTTACACTTTATATGACATTCACACCACTAAGGTCAGAAAGCAGCAGGCTATATGAAGATAAGAGCAAAGGATCAGATATGCAGATATTTACACGGGGCATGAATAAAGACAAACTTGAGCTATTTGATACTAGAGAAGAGTACTCTTCAAGTCAGGCTACTGATGGTGAAGAAAAGGTGTGCCTAAAAGAGATTACCTCCATAGAGTTGTTGGATAATCGATCCAATAATCTGCTTGCAGAATTCTGGCTTGATCAACCTAAAACAGCCATTCATTCTGCATGTGAAGCTCAGAAACCAGCTACCATTCCATCTTTTAATAAGGATTGTATTAACCAATCCTTTCACTCAGAAGAATTTGATTCAATGGTTAATGTAGTTTCTAGCGACAAAGTGGTAAGTAAAGGTATTGCAGAGAATTATGAAACTGAAGTCTCCAGAGAAGAAAATGTAGGAGTGGCAGTCCACCCTCACAAGGATGAGAAGCGTGAAGCTTCTGAACTTGTCAAGTCTTTAAGCACTTCAACCTCCGGTGTACCTGGATCTTCTAAGAATGCCAGAGCGAAGGGTGGTACTATTAGAAATGATGGCAAGAAGGCAGCATTGTGTGGATTGGGTCGCGCAGGACGGCGCCAATTAGCTGCCATTCTTGATGACTTTTGGGGGCTTCTCTTTGACTTACATGGTCTGCTTACAGAAGAAGCAAAGGTCATAAGAACAGATCTTTTACTGAATTTGGATTTAGAGATGAATTGTGCATCCGCAAGGGCAGATACCAATGATGAAATTTCCCAGAAAAGCTATTCAGATGCAGGAAGTGGACCACTGCATTCAGCAAACTTGAGGGACCAAGCGTCGATGCAAGTGAAGGCTATGAATTCGGAATTATCTTACATGCCACTGGCACGACCTCCATTTTTGTCAGTGGAAACTCAGTTTCCGGATATGAGTGGCCAATGTGATGGCCAGAACTGTTCCATACCCAAGATTTATGATTTGGAGAGTCTGCGGTTTGACACCGCATTTGCTGGAGACCAACCAGTGACTCCTAATTTTGCTAAATATTCTGTTACAATATATGGGAATCAACTCAAGGACACTTCAAGCTGGAATGCATGTAGTTTGCCTGATATTTCAGAGCTCACTGATTCCTTCAGACATTCATCTCTCGATATTTCTGGCTCTTTTTCATCTGTGAGTGGCACAGCATATGCACAATCACAAAATCTGTCTAATATGGCCTCTGAAGCTGGAGAGGCTCCATTAGCATTCCACAAGTTGTCGGCCTCGATGCACCATTCAAGCTACATATGTCAAGCAGTTAGTCCTATTCTAGAATCAGAACCTTTCTGGATTAAACAACCATTAGAAATAATATTCGCTTCGGCAATCAAAGCTAGGATGGCAAGGAAGAAGCAGGAAATAAAGAATCTTTTTACCTCAAAATAGTCATATCTTATCGACAATCAGAAGCTTTGATTATCCAATATCTAAGAGTTTGTATTGCAAAGCTCTTAGAGATGGAAGGGTCAGGTTGGTTATTTACTCAGAATGGTGGGTATGATGAGAAGTTAATAGACTGGGTAGCTGCTGCAAGGGGTTATCTTTGGAAAGAAAGGACTGGCTTCGTGAATCAGGTAAGCGAGGAGGAAGACATGAATGATGTCATCTCCTCCGTGCCTAACTGTGGAGACCACTGCACCTGGCAATCTGGCCTGGTCATAAGCTTTGGTGTTTGGTGCATTTACCGGATCTTAGAACTGTTGCTTATGGAAAATCGACCAGAGTTATGGGGCAGATACACCTATGTTCTCAACCGTCTTCAGGTAAAAATTCACACATTTAACACTTTTTTTTGAAAAAAAAAATCACCCATTAACAGAAACCCTTTTTGAAAATAAAAGAAAATTATGTCATATAGGGTGTATATTCTTTTATGATATTAGCACACATGGACATGAGTCAGGCAATTCTACAGACATGCATAGTTAGTTAACATGCACAGAGAACCTGTATGGCTATATCTGATATAGGTGAGCCCTGCGATGACATGATGTTTCTATATATGTCAAAAAAGAAACTGGCCATAGTGTGTGTTCCAAGGATCAAATGTTTAGAAGGTAAAATAGTTGGATGTAGGAAAATAAACAGCATTTAAGAGGGCTGAAACCTATGATTTTTACAAAAAAATGGTTGCCTTGTGGCCACTCAATACTTGTGAAATCCATGATTTGACAGGATTTCAGTGAGGGTTTTCTCTTTAAACCTAGTATTTTGTTCATCTTATCAGGCATTCTGAAATTATCTCTAAACCTTGTTGAAGTTATGCTATAAAACAACTCCATGCCTAAGGATACCTCTTTCCTTACTCATGGAAAAGAGAACCTTGTCTATGGATTGCTGGGATACATATTGGAGCATTCATAAGATCCCTTGTGTTTTAAGATAACTGGTACTGTGATTCGACACTTGAATTATCATGTAAAGAATCTGAATTTATTTTCTAGTAACCAATTCTGTCGAAATATATTACAACAATACCAGCGACAACAACAAAGCCTTAATTTCAAACTAGTTGAATCAGCTATTTGCCAAAATATGTTGTTACATCTAAAGTTTTGCACATGTCTAGCCATGCATTGATGATAGAGAACTAAATGCTTAAGATTTTTTTTTTTAATGGTCTTTCATCTGTTTATACTCAAGATTACAACTTTAGCAGTAGTTCCTCCTCATGGTTCTATTTTCCAAGCTCTTCCACGGTGTACAAGTTTCTTCTTGAAGATACAACTCCTAGCAACCTGACAATGGAAGAATGGACTCATCACCGGGGTTTATCACAGCTAGACAGCTGGGCTATATACCATTTAGGGAAGAGTCATGCATAATTGTATGTACTATTTTGATAAAATAACTAAGATAAAAACAGAGAATAAATTTGTATTCATGCTTAAAATTGTTTCTGCTGGCATTTCCATCAGCTATGCGGACAGATTTTTATGGATCATATATATGAGATGCAGGGCATAGTTGATCCAGCATTCATGAATCCCCGTGTTCCTCTCAACCCATGCCGGTGCATCGACCACCTTGGAATGCACGCCAGTGGGTTTGAGCAGACCAAGGAAAGTCTTGGCAGAACCCAGCTCACCACTGCAAGCTCAGTGCTGCAGATTATCAAACAGGTTGAAGGCGCAATTTCTAGGCGCAAGGGTCGGTCTGGCACGGCAGCTGGAGACATTGCCTTCCCCAAAGGGAAGGAAAACTTGGCTTCTGTTCTAAAGCGCTACAAGCGTCGCCTGTCCATGAAGTCATCTGCTACTGCTGGAGGAACCTCTACACCATATGAAAAGGCTAGTACCAATCACCCTCCTTATTACCCCTAACTTGATATTTTATGCTGTTGAGCGATTAAGGTAGCTAGCCTTATGTTGTTAAGTTGACCGAGGTGAACTTTGCTTGCATTTGCGTTAATCAACATGATTAGAAATTGACAGCTAGAAAAATTCTCTGAATCAAGTGAGCCATTTTTAAATTAGAGGAAAAGGACATATCATAATTTAATCTAAATATTTATATTTTTTAATATATTTTTTCATCAATCCTCTATGATTTTTTTTTAAAAAAAATTATATGTAGCGTTAGCAATAAAATGTCTTGAAATTAAATGGATTACTAAGGATATGTTTGGATAGTGCAGCAAGATTAGATCGGATTTATGATCTTAAATTTAGTTTCACATTGAATATGAAAAAAAAGTGTCACATGCTTATAAATCAAGCCGACTTGCTATTCATTAATTTTAATTTGAGTTTTTGGGCTATATAGTTTTAATTCATTAACGAAGTTAATTGGACCATCAAGTGAGCTTGAGGCATCATAGGGTTCCTATTGGAAGTGTAGATCGATCACCCCTCTAAATCAATCCAATAGTTATGCGTGTTGATGCGCATGCGGTGGCTCAATGAATTTTATCGTGCATTGCATGCATGCCGGCATGCATGAGCGATCAATCTGTGTGACTGCGCTTGCTGCATTCAGCTAGAACTTGGATTGGACCTTAGGTTGGGCTTGGGCGGGTGCTTAAAAAGTACGGCCTGGAATTTGAGTAGGCCAACAGGCTCGATTAGAGCTGGAACATCGAAACCGCCCTCGTGAATTGGAGCGTGGAAACGAAAAGATATCCATAGAAGCATCCTAGACTGAGCCAACGAGAGGACAGCAGCCATCTGATGAATTTTATGGCATGTGGCGCCTTCATTTGATGGAGACCATACACTGTATGTCAACAACCACTCTTACACTCTCGTTCTCTTTTTATCATCTTCTCTTCTCCCCTCTGAATGAAGGAAGCCAGTCTCTAAAGTTTCCTTCTCCGATCCAGTGGGTTCGATTCGATCCGATCCTCCGCCGTAGCATCAGAGAGGTACGTTACCGCTGCCGGATCTTTTTATTTAAGGACTTGTTTTATGATGGAAGCCTTTCCAAATTTTCATTGATTTGTTATGAATCTTTATCTGAAACGATTCAAAGTTGCAGAGCATACTCAGTTGCATAACAAATCTTCCCCCTTTCTCTATCTGTAACGTATTTTTATCACCACCAACAATTTTTTTAGTTCACTATTTTATGAAAATCGGTCTGATCATAAATTTATATAATACGGAAGAATTTTATTTTGATAAACGAACTTGGAAATTAACTTATTTGTTTTAGCCTGCAAGTTATGCGGATAAGAGTCGAATGCTATACTTGTTCAAAATATTTAATATATAGGTAGGCCATAATCAAAATTAAGTTTTGTTTTGATTTGTTTTAATACAAATCAAAATAATATTAATCCCGCTCTTTGTTTTCTTAAGTCTGTTCTATAATTTAACATATATATATATATATATATGGATGAAATCTTGTTAAATAAGCTGTTCTTGAATGGTCTTGAGTGCTGCTAGAAGTTGAATGAGAGTTTCTTTGAAAGCTAAGAAATGAGAGTTTGAGAGCTGAAGCTGGAATCGTCGTTCTGATGTGCAGGGAAGGATAGCGTTTAGAAGGTGATGATGGGACCCGAGGTGGTGATAACGGTGCCGTTGCTTATCCTGATCGCGATCCTCGCCCTTGGCTGCTACCTTATCGGTAAGGCCAGGGCCCGCTCCTAGTGACCGCCCGCAGTACTATGGGCTACCGGATCCACCCACGCGGGCCCAGGGAAAGTAACGGACATGACTTGCTATAAATTGCGTATCTGCTTCAAACTTGTGTGATTTTATTGTAAGATATGATGTTTGTGGTGGATTTGGTAGCATTTTATCCTTATATGTTAAGCATCGACTTCGAATGATAATATTATATTTGTATCATTATTATTTAGATGATTAATTCGCTAAACATGAACCTCACACTTGGTGGTTGGCTGGTTGGTTTACTTCTTGAACTTGTACTAGTCAAGATGTGAAGTATGTGGAGGAGAGATGGGAACCATCAGCATGGAAGATGGGACATGCGGATTTCACACGATCCCAAATTGTTTTTAATTGTAGATAGGAAGAACTCTATTTTCTCTTAGAAAAAACTAGAAAGAGATGTAAGAGCTTGTCGGTCGGGTGCAACCTTTCTTTTCAAAGGACCAACACTTCTTCCAGACGTCCAATCGCGACTTAATGTTAAGAAAAATCTTAGGGCATCGGCTTTCTATGCATAAAATGTGCATCAATTATGCAAATTATTAATACATTGATATTGGTATATGTAAAAAACTTCATAAAACTTTTTTATTACATATATATTGATATATAAATAATCAATCTGTACGGTTAATATGTACGTTATACATCAAAGGCATGTGCTCAAAGACTTTTCCTGAATGTTATCGTGGCCCGTTGAAAAATCCATGGCTTGTCAATCTCAACAGGAGCTGCTATCGTCGCTTTTGATACGAAAGTCGTGATCAAATAGCTCAAAAGAAATCAATGCGACGACTCCTCGGAAGAAGCCTCTACTTGCTCTTATACACCCGCCTAATTATGGTCCCTTGGATGTGCATCAGTAATATCGCTCCTAGAAAGCGTCTGTGCCACCTGGCTTGATTTCCAGTTGCCGTTTGGGAGCAGACATCACTTTCGTCCAGGTTAAGAAACATTCATCCAACCTAGAAGGTAGCATCCATATAGTATGAAGGCGCTTCAATAATCATCTTCTTGGTAAATCCAATTAAGAGGAACATCCAATTAAGAGGAACAAGACAAGTCAAGGATAAAAATATTTTAGATATATAAAAATTAATTTAGTATTAATTAATATATATTAAAAAATATTTTAATTTTTTTAAAAAATGAATATAATGCTAGTTAAACAGATTTTTTTATTGAAAAAAATTGATTGAGTATTTTATGAAGATTATACAGTTATATCGGATGATAATCTAACTATAATATAAATTATATGTATTTAAAAATGAAGAAGAAGAATTGTAAGGTAAAAAAATTCAATGATTAGTTGGTGTAATTTGAAAGAAGATAAACTAATAACTTTTAAAGATTTAATGATGAAGAAAGAAAAATGGAGTATAGATGGATACATTAATACTGATGAGGGATAAAATTGTTATTGAGCCAATACATGTGCACACGACAAAAAGGTCGAGACCAATCTCGATATCCGATCAGCCGGCTATTATATCTAGAAAACAACAGAGCCGAATCGCCTTCGGCAGAGCCGAACCGCCTTCGGCAGATTCGAACCATTTTCACGCCTCAACGGGTCCGAACTATCCTCTGATCCTGTTCGGACCGAGGTATTTGTGTGCTTCGAAGACATTCTATCCTCGTATACCTGACGGCACCGAACAATTGTACACTTCAGCCGAATCTTATGCTTTGGCCGGTCCGAACTAACCTCTTGCCTCGGCCAGACCGAAGCATTTAAATGCTTCGGACGCACCAAACTATCCTTATGCCTCGGTTAAACCGAGGCATTCAAACACCTCCATGGAATCAAGCGCGGGAGAATTCAAATTCGCAATAGCTTAATAAGATCTCGAGCAGAAAATTACGCAAATAATACCGGAAGTGGCCTAGGACCTATAGAAGTAACCTAGGGCCTATAGAATCATGGAATCTCAAAGCATCAACCAGCTCCCTAGCCGTCGATTCTCTAACTAACTAGATACTGATACTACTGCCCCATAACAAACTTGATTTGAATCCTATTCGAATCTGAACGGTTTCGGACCCCCTATAACGCGCCCAAGGAATCAGGTGATCGCCTATAAATACCCTTGTCCTAAAGTCTCTCAGGTATGCTCTCACTGACACTCTGACTAAAAACTCCATTAAAGCTCGAGCAGAGCTCTGAGTTCTCGAGAGGCCATTCATCTTGAGAAACTCTTCTGCGAGAGCCTTCTTCTTACATCTGCTTGCTGTGAATTTTCACTGACTTAGGCATCATAGGGTCTTCCGTAGAGGGCCACCCCAGATACTCTCTGCATAAGGACTGTCTTGCAGGTTTTGCCCAAACGAGAGATCAGTGTCCAGATCCAGAGTTGAGCTGCACCCAAGTCGAAGAATGGATTTTTGCGGTAACAGATTGGCGCTAGAGGAAGGGCCTTAAGTCTCGTAAACTTGTGATCCAGAAGACAATGTTCGAAATTAGAAAAAGAATCCTCTAATGACCAATCGAAAGAGAACTACATCCGATGCTCAAGATCAGGCTGCCTCTCAAAGGCCTGATCCAATCAATAGTGTAGCGCCTCCGCTACCACCGCCAGCCGAGACCCCTTCACCATCGGCGACTGCAGTGATGCAGAACCAGTTTGCTACACTGGTTCAGCAAGTTTAGGCTATGACCTAGCTGGTCCAAGGACTCCATAGAGCTTCCCACCCAGCTATCCCTATTTCGCAACTCCATGAGAAGGTAGCCGCTCCCGTCCCGTCTGCAATTTCTTCTTCCAATCCGCCTGGGGTTGTGGATCATATTCATCAACCCGCAAGGGCCAAGCCAATGCCGCAGTGGGCTGGAGAGAAGAGCTCATATAAATCTCGGCGAGCTCGTTCTTTTTCTTCGGTGTCTTCCCAAGATTTGACACCACTGCCATCTTTCCATCGCCCAATCCCTTCTATCACTCTGGATGAAGGGATCAGGCAACAGATATAGGAGATGCATCGGGAGTGGCGTCAGAAGCTGACGCCGCTAGGAAAGCCCCTCTGTCCCAGCCAAAAGCGGAGCAGGGCATCCCCTTCTCTAAGGGGATCATGCGAAAAGTGATCCCTCCTCATGTCAAACTCCCCACCATTGAACCATATCATGGATCTACTAATCCCGATGATCACCTGAGTAGCTTCAGATCCATCATGATGTTCCACGGAGCATCAGATGTGATCTTATGCCGAACCTTCCCCTCTTTTAGAGATCTGCTAGAACCTGGTTTAACAGCCTGAAGCCAGGTTCCATTGATTCTTTTGACGAACTGAGCCGCTTATTCATCAACCAGTTCATTAGCAGCCGTCGCCAACGATGGAGATCTGATTCCCTCTTCGAAGTCAAGTAGTGAGAGGGGGAATCTCTGAAGAACTATCTCGACCATTTCAACACGGCCCTGTTGAAGGTCGACCATCTCAATCATGAGGTGGCCATGTCTGCTTTGGCAGAAGGAGTGTCGAAGGAGGGAGACTTCTACTTAGCTTTGGAAGTCAATTACCCGAAGAGCCTCTCTGATATAATGGCCTTGGCGGACAAGTATGCCAGGGTTGAGGAGTTGCGAAGGTCGGCTCTAGCCGAGCAATCAAAGAAGGAGGCAAAAGGCTTGGAGAAACATCGATCCTTCTGCAATGCAAGCCCGCCTCGTTGCCAAAGAGCTTCTCTACCGCCACCTCGAGATCAAACTCGGAGCCCGGCTCCTCTACCGCCACCTCGAGATCGAACTCGGAACCCGATATACTCCCCTCACCGCGCCAAGGGCGCAAATCTTGATGGAAATCGAGTGCCAAATTCCTCGGCCTCCTCCTCTCTGGGGCAATGCAGCTCGGAGGGATGTAACCAAATATTGTCGCTTCCATCAAGATCATGGGCATAACATCGAGAAATGCTGGTAGCTCTGGAACAAGATCGAGCAACTCATCTGATGGGGCAGGTTAGACCGATTCAGAAGGGCTTTCGAGCCAAATAATGGGGGAGATCGCCAATCTAAACTTCGCCAACTCCCTTCACCAAATCCCTCGGTCATTGGCAATGTTAATATGATAGCGGTGGTCGGCTCTTCGTCATTCTGGCCGGGTGAGGAAGAAAACCCATCAAAGAAGATTCGAGTTGATGAGCTTTCTTTTTCTGATGAGGATCTTCGGGAGGTATAGTATCCCCATGATGATGCCTTAGTTATATCTTTGAATATGAACGGCTATGATGTATACCGCATTTTGATTGATAGTGGAAGCTCCGTTAATGTTTTCTATTTTGATGCTTTTGTGAGATTGAAATTGCCGATGGAAAGCCTCCGGGCCATAGAATCCATTCTAGTGGGTTTACAAGTGACGCGATAGTCCCCGAGGGAGTTATCACTTTAACAGTACGAGCAGGCACTTGGCCCAGTGTAGCCACCACACTCATGAATTTTCTTGTGACCAAGCTTTGGTCCCCTTACAATGCCATCCTCGGCAGGCCATGACAAATATCCCTTAAGGCTATCATTTTCATTCCTCATCTCGCCATGAAGTTTTTCACCGAATGGGGGTGGGAGTTATCCTTGGAAGTCAAATTATGGCTCGGCACTGCTTTATTACTGACCTTCAGTCCAAGAAGCCCGAAGTAGATGGGCTGGATGCTTGGGAGGACTTTGTTGAGCAGCGAGGAGAGCCAGCCAAGGAATTAAAAAAAGTACCGTTCGATGAAGCTCGATCTGACCGAGCCATTAGGGTTGGGTCACAGCTGAAGGGAAAGCCTCGGCAAGATTTGGTCGAGTTCCTTTGAAGAAATGCCGATGTTTTTGCCTGGTCCACTTCAGACATACCTAGAATCGATCCAGATGTCCTGGTCTATCGCCTCAACGTGGATAAGGCATTTTGGCCAATCAAGCAGAAGAAGAGAACCTTCGCCCCCGAGCATCAAAAGGCTATTGAGGAAGAGGTATACAAGCTCATTAAAGCCAACTTCATCCGGGAAGTGAATTATCCCGATTGGCTGGCGAATGTCGTTATGGTAAAGAAAGCCAACGGCAAGTGGAGGATGTACATCGACTTCACTGATCTTAACAATGTCTGTCCGAAGGATAGCTTTCCTCTCCCTTGAATTGATTAACTTGTAAATTCAACCTCAGGCCACCAGATGCTGACTTTTATGGACGCTTATTTGAGCTATAACCAAATTCGAATGGCGCCCGAGGATGAAGAAAAGTCTGCCTTCATCACCGACCAAGGTATTTATTGTTACCGGGTTATGCCTTTTGATTTAAAAATGTATGCGCAACCTACCAAAGGCTAGTCAATAAGTTTTCAAGGAGCAAATCGATCGAAACATGGAGGTGTATGTTGATGACATGCTAGTAAAAAGCAGAGAAGCATCTCAGCATATTAAAGACCTTACAGAAAGTTTTGTAATACTTCGGAAGTGTCAGATGAAGCTTAACCCGATCAAATGTACCTTCGGAGTTAACTCTAGAAAGTTCTTGGGTTTTATGATCTCTCAACGAGGTATCGAGGTAAATCCATAGAAAATCCAGGCCCCGTAGCAGATAACACCACCGGGGTCGATCAAAGAAGTGCAACATCTCACCAGGAGGATAGCAGCTCTTAATCGTTTTTGTCGCTCAGTTAGCTGAGAGATGTTTGCCCTTTTTTAAAGTGCTCCGATCGGCCAAGAACTTCCAATAAACTTCAAACTGCCATAGATCTTTCGAAGATCTTAAAAGATACATCGGCTCGCCACCTCTCCTTAGTAGTCCAAGGCCGAGAGAGATGCTATATTTGTACTTAGCGGCCTCTAAGGGCGCTGTTGGCTCTGTGTTGATCAAAGAGGAAAACAAAATTCAGAAGCCGATCTATTATGCTAGTAAATTGCTTCGAGATGCTGAGACGAGGTATACTCAATTCGAAAAGATGGTATTGGCTTTGATAACATTAGTCCAAAAGCTGCGGCCATATTTTCAGGCACACACTGTGATAGTTTTAATCGACCAGCCTATCAAATCAATTATCCATCATCCAGAGACATTGAAAAGAATGACCAAATGGGCCGTTGAATTGAGTGAGCATGATATTCAATATCAATGTTGACCCAATTGATGATTTTGATGATTAACAAAACTATTTGAGTATAACAATTGAAGGCTCTAATGATTTTGATTAAGTGTTTCAGATTATAAGTCGATTGAATTATCAAAATCAGGAGATAAATCTTGTTCTGGATCGAATCTAATGTCTAGGTAAGATTGCAGACATTAGAGTCGACTCCGAGAATCACAGAGCCGGCTCCAGTATCTGGCACAGATGTTAGAGTCGACTCCGAGACTGTTAGAGCCGACTCTCACAGAAGAAACAGAACGTTGATTTTTCTGGCCCCGACTTAGAGTCGACTCCGGGTATATTAGAGTCAACTCCAGAAAAGTTTCTTGTCGACCCCAGAAAAGTCAGAGACGACTCCAGAAATAATGGATTAAAGTGTTTCGAGTTAGAGCCAACTCCAGAAAAGTTAGAGTCGACTCCAACCCACCTGGAAACGAAAAATCAAATTGCCAGATCAGCTCTAACAGTAATATTTCTATTTTACTTTATTTCTAACGGATATATTTTGTTACAAGGTACACTCCAACGGATAGTTTTCTTCCAAAATGGCTTGAAAGAAATCTATAAAAAGGGAAGACTATCATTCAAAGTAGAAGAACGAAAAATGGAAAAACAGAGAAACAAATAGAGAAATCTCAATCCAAAAATTCGAAAAAGAGAGAGCCTGAATCTCAAGAGAAAACCTTCTAGCTCAAATCCACTCCACTCCAAAAAGCTCAAGAGGAATCCAAGGCATTCAAATCAAAGTTTTGGTGGATTTCCCAAATTGGAGAAAGAGGATAAGTTTCTTGCTTTTCAACCCTTCTCAACTGCTTCAACTGTGAAGAATCGGAGCTGAGGCTTGATTCAACCCAGCTAGGAGAAGAAGAAAAGAAGAAAAGAAGAAAAGCTCAAAAGCCAACCAACTACAAATCAGGCTTTTCTAAACTTTGTTCTTATATTTGATTATCTGCTCATTAAGGAGCTTTGTAATTGAAAAATAACATTTCTATTATTTGTGTCTAGTTCAATCTGATGGATTGAACTAGTGGAGGTAGTCTTACCTCGGTACAAGCTTGGGATAGCTTGTGTTAGGGTTTTTGTGCTGGTAAGCCCGGAAAACCAGCTGGGTTCGTTGTGATCCCAGGAAAACAACAAGTTTGAGTTGTGAGCTTGTAAAACAACTCGGCTGTAATCAAGGGAGATTATAGTGTGGACCCAAGTGAATCTTGGGAGTGGACGTAGGTGTTGGATACACCGAACCACTATAAACGTTTTGTGTTTGCCGTGTCTCCTTTATCTCTATCCCTATCTCTATCTTATTGATTGCATTTTGTTTTTGCATCTGCATTCACTTCCACACATACTAAGCAAACAAATATTTCAAAAAGGTTTAAATTTTTTAAAGAACCCAATTCACCCCACCCTCTTGGGTTGTCATCTGGGCCAACAATTGGTATCAGAGCTAGTGCTCATTAGATTTGATCACACGATCAAGAGCTAAAGATCCAAATGACAGCTCAAGTTGGATCATTGCTGAAGGTCATTATATGAATAGACCTCCACTGTTTAATGGTTCAAATTATTCATATTGGAAAGCTAGAATGAGGATATTCATTCAAGCTTCTGACTATGAACTATGGGGTGTTATAATTAATGGACCTAGTACACCCACACATGTTATTGATGGCACTATTGTTCCTAAGCCCGAAAGGGATTGGAATGATAATGATAGGAAAATGGCACAGCTCAATGCTAAGGCCATGAATGTCTTATATTACTCCTTAGACGCTAATGAATTTAATAGAATCTCCACTTGTAATTCCGCAAAGGAGATTTGGGATAGATTAGAGATTACCCATGAGGGTACCAACCAAGTAAAAGAATCCAAAATTAATATTCTTGTCATAAATATGAGTTGTTTAGCATGGAACAATCTGAAAACCATTGCATGCATGTACACTAGATTTACAGATATTGTAAATAGTTTAAAAAGTCTTGGTAAGACATATACTAACTCAGAACTTGTTCAGAAAAATTCTTAGGTCATTACCAAGATCATGGGAAGCAAAAATGACAACAATCCAAGAAGCAAAGGACCTCAACACTTTACCCTTAGAGGAGCTTCTAGGATCACTTATGACCCATGAGCTGACTATGAAGCAGCATGTAGAGGAGGACACAAAGAAGAAGAAAATGATTGCCCTCAAAGCTGCAAAAGAAGAAGAGAGCAGCAGCGATGATGATGATGATGATGAAGAGACTGCTCTCTTAGCCAAAAAGTTTAAAAGATTCATGAGGAGAAAGAAACCTTTCCACAAGAAGAAATTTGAAGCAAAGTGGGAAGGAGAAAAGGATAAGAACAAGGACAAGGACAAAGAAAAGAGAAAGACCCCTTGACTTGCTATGAGTGTAACAAACCGGGGCACTTTAGGAATAAATGTCCTAAATTGAAGAAAGCCTACAAAAGAAAAAGAAGGCTTATGTGGCGATTTGGAGTGATAGCGAAGAAACTTCTTCCGAAGAAGAACAAAAGGAAGTCGCAAATGTATGTTTTATGGCAGACGATAATGATGAGGTAAGTTTCGATAACCCTTGCGATGAGTTTGCTTTTTAATGAACTATTTGATGCTTTTAATAAACTTGTCGGGGATTTCAAGGTTTGAAAAAGAAGTACAAGATTTTGAAAAATGAAAATTTAACTTTCATTAAAGAAAAGAAAAATCTTAATAATGAAGTTAAGAAACTTAAATCTGAAAATGAGATTTAGTAAAAGAAAAAGAATTAATTTCAATGAAAATGATAAACTAAGGAAAGAGGTTGAAAAACATAAGAACATAGTTGATAAGTTTACCTTAAGCTTAACTAAATTAGACATGTTATTAAATAGTCAAAAAGCAGTTTTTGACAAAGCCGGATTAGGGTATAACACTTTAAGAAAACAAAAATCATTGAAAAATATTTTTGTGTGTGCTGGCCAAAGTAATTTTACTTGCTTTAGATGTAATAAAAAAGGACATAAATCTTATGAATGTAAAATTCTAAAACCTAACAAAAACTTAAATATTAAAGGAAAGAAAATATGGGTTCCAAAAGGAACAGTTTTTATTGCTACTAACCATGAAGGACCCAAGAAAACTTGGGTACCTAAACATAAGACTTGATCATCTTTGCAGGAGTGTCTTGCGGCCAAAAGATCAAAGCGAAAGTGGTATCTTGATAGCGGCTGCTCAAGGCACATGATGGGTGACAAGATCAATTCATCACCCTAGAAAGCAAAAGAGGAGGAGTAGTTACATTTGGGGATAATGGCAAAGGCCAAATCTTGGGGTTTGGTAACATTCAAATAACTCCCTCCACACATATTGAAAATGTCTTATATGTTGATGGTTTGAAACATAATTTAATTAGCATAGTCAATTATGTGACAAAGGTTTTAAAGTATCTTTTGAATCTTCTATATGCACAGTTGCTAATCCCATTGATAATAGCATTGTTTTTATTGGAAATAGAAATGGCAATGTTTACTTGATTGACTTAGACAATTTGTCTACTAATAATCATTGCTTAGTTGCTAATAATGCTAATATGAATGAGATTGGTTGGTTGTGGCATCGAAGATTAGGTCATGCAAGCACACACCTAATTTCAAAACTAATTA
>UESW01003867.1:665345-689131 GCA_900491605.1 Calamus simplicifolius | reverse complement strand
GGTCGGCCGCCAAACCCCCTCCCTCCTTCAATTTCTCTCAGCATCATCAACTCACCCGCGCGCACGGAGCTATGCCGGTGGCTCGGCCGGCCGCCTTGGCCGGCCGACCTCCACCGGACGCACGCCCGGCGTCGGTGGAAGCGACAGGCCAACGCTCGGGCCCGGCGAGGCGGCGAGCACGCCGCCGAGCCCGAACCAACCGGCGGAAGCTGAATCGGCTTCCGTAACCGCGTGAGAGAGGGCCAATTGGCCCTCTCTCTCTACTCTCTCTCCACCACCACCCCGCCGGATGCCTCCCCCGGCGCCGGCGGGGTCATCGCCAGATCTCAGGCTGGCGAGGCGGCGAGCACGCCGCCGGGCCTAAACCAAGGAAATCGGCCGGGAGCTTCTCTCCTTCTCGCGATCTCTCTCTGCGACTCTCTTTCTCCCGCTGTCTCTCTCTCTCCATTGTCTCTCTCACGCTGTCTCTCTCTCTCTCTCTTAGGAACAGAGAATTACCTGATGAAGTGCGCCTGCATGAAGGAAAGTCCTTCTCCTCTCTATTTATTCACCTGCACAGGCCTCGGATCGGGGGTTCCCGGAAGACTAAGCGTCGCTTGGAGCGAAGCGTTAGTCGGGGAACCCAAAAGTCAGGAGCTTGGTTCATCTGAACCAAGCTGGTCATCTGAACCAAATTGGTTCGTTTGAACCGGGTATTACATAACTGCAATTTTCTGTCATTTAGTTTACTTTGAATATTGGCATAAAATTCTTCATTAAAAATGTTAAGCTTTAAAAGTCTATAACCTTTAGGTTGAATGAATTTTTGAATGCATTACTCAAAGTTTTTGTTATCATCAAAAAGGGGGAGATTGTTGACCCAATTGATGATTTTGATGATTAACAAAACTATTTGAGTATAACAATTGAAGGCTCTATGATTTGATTAAGTGTTTCAGATTATAAGTCGATTGAATGATCAAAATCAGGAGATAAATCTTGTTCTGGATCGAATCTAATGTCTAGGTAAGATTGCAGACATTAGAGTCGACTCCGAGAATCACAGAGCCGGACTCCAGTCTGGCACAGATGTAGAGTTGACTCCGAGATGTTAGAGCCGACTCTCACAGAAGAAACAGAACGTGATTTTTCTGGCCCCGACTTAGAGTCGACTCCGGGTATATTAGAGTCAACTCCAGAAAGTTTCTTGTCGACCCCAGAAAAGTCAGAGACGACTCCAGAAATAACGGATTAAGTGTTCGAGTTAGAGCCGACTCCAGAAAAGTTAGAGTCGACTCCAACCCACACCTGGAACGAAAAATCAAATTGCCAGATCAGCTCTAACGGTAATATTTCTATTTTCTTTATTTCTAACGGATATATTTGTTACAAGGTACACTCCAACGGATAGTTTTCTTCCAAAATGGCTTGAAAGAAATCTATAAAAAGGAAGACTATCATTCAAAAAGTAGAAGAACGAAAAACGGAAAAAACAGAGAAAACAAATAGAGAAATCTCAATCCAAAAATCCAAAAAAGAGAGAGCCTGAATCTCAAGAGAAAACCTTCTAGCTCAAATCCACTCCACTCCAAAAAGCTCAAGAGGAATCCAAGGCATTCAAATCAAAGTTTTGGTGGATTTCCCAAATTGGAGAAAGAGGATAAGTTTCTTGCTTTTCAAACCCTTCTCAACTCTTCCACTGTGAAGAATCGGAGCTGAGGCTTGATTCAACCCAGCTAGGAGAAGAAGAAAAGAAGAAAAGCTCAAAAGCCAACCAACTACAAATCAGGCTTTTCTAAACTTTGTTCTTATATTTGATTATCTGCTCATTAAGAGCTTTGTAATTGAAAAACAATATTTCTATTATTTGTGTCTAGTTCAATCTGGGGGATTGAACTAGTGGAGGTAGTCTTACCTTGGTACAAGCTTGGGATAGCTGTGTTAGGGTTTTTGTGCTGGTGAGCCCGGAAAACCAGCTGGGTTCGTTGTGATCCTAGGAAAACAATAAGTTTGAGTTGTGAGCTTGTAAAACAACTCGACTGTAATCAAGGGAGATTATAGTGTGGACCCAAGTGAATCTTGGGAGTGGACGTAGTGTTGGATACACCGAACCACTATAAACTTTTGTGTTTTGCCGTTCTCCTTTATCTCTATCCCTATCTCTATCTTATTGATTGCATTTTGTTTTTGCATCTGCATTCACTTTCACACATACTAAGCAAACAAATATTTCAAAAAGGTTTAAATTTTTTAAAGAACCCAATTCACCTCCCCCCTCTTGGGTTGTCATCTGGGCCAACAATCAACCTTGTTCGGCCATCAAGGCACAGGTTCTGGTAGCTTTTCTTCTTGAATGCACCATACTTGAAGATGGTTCCACTCCGAATACCCCCAAACAACTTAGGCCCAGCGCCCTATGGCTGCTTCATGCCGACAAATTCTCTAGTACAAGTGGTTCTGGTGCTGGCTTGGTCCTTACTAGCCGGAGGGGACAACCTTCGAGTACGGCATCCGTTTCTCATTCCTAGCCTCCAACAATGAAGCAGAGTATGAAGCCCTGCTCGTTGGACTTTGCATCGCCCGAGAACTCAAGGTTGACAAGCTGAACGCCTACACCAACTCTCAATTGATGGATGGCCAGGTGCCAGGAGAATTTAAGGCTAGGAAGCTGAACATGGTTCGATATCTTCAAAGGTGTGTGATTTGTTCGCCTGCTTTGCTGAATTTAAAGTTATTCAAATCCCAAGAATTAAAAATGTGTATGCCGACCTTTTATCCCGCCTAACGACCGTGGACTTAATGGATCTTGAGCGGAAGTTTCACTTGAAAGTCCTGGAGAAGTCCAGCATTGCCGATGCTGACCAAATAATGCAGATCGATGCTGAACCATCCTGGTTAGACCCTATGCTCAAGTATCTCAAAGAAGGGCTGCTCCCCGCTGATAGAAAAGAAGCAAGAAAAGAAAGAAAAAAAAGGAAAAAAAACTTAACTTGTGGAGGAGAGAAGGGACAGGCACCTGGAACTAGTTTTCCACCATTGCCCAAAAAAGGAAAAGAAGAAAGAGGGGGGGGGGAAGAGGAGCAAAGAGAGAGAGCCACCACTGTTGAGGGAAAAAATTAAATAAAACGAGAGATGTACCTTTGAAGCTAGAAGAAGAAAGAGGGCCTTGAGGAAGAAGAGGAGAATAAGGAGAAGATCCGTATCTCTGGTACAAGTGATGATGACGACGATAGGTGATGGTGACTGGTGAGATAAGACGTTTATGGTTTTGAATTGCGGGGAGAGACGAAGGGGTGGTCAGGATTTCAAATCGCGGGAAGAGGCAAAAGGGCAATAGTTTTTATATCTAATAAAAAGGTCCGTTTGATAGATTCAAACCTGCAACCCGCATTCGACCCAAGAAGCTACGTACCAAAATGATTGGTCGAACCGATCTAGTTCCCAACTGATCTGGTTTAGTTCACCCAAATTGGTTGGTTCGAGTTAGTTCAGCCCTTCCTAATTTCAACCTTTATGAGGATCTTATACCAGAGACAGAAGAGAGTTTAGGTCTAATGCCAAGCCATATGGTGCCCTATGTGCATGTGAATTCAAGTACCTCAAGTTAAAGAGGTTGTTGTGAGAGCCCATGTTAGCATGGTCTAGTTCTACGTTAGTCATGTACAGGATAGAACTTGGATATTATAGGATCAAAAAGCCTAAACAATATCTTCTGTTAACTATTTTTTGGGTGAGGTCTTGAGTAGTTATAAATTGTATCAACGCAGACCCAACTACGGCCCATGTGAACTGTGGGGCATCCTAAATGGGCTTTTTGGGGTTGAACATGAGCCAACCATGGTGTTTGTGATTGTGATTGAATTCAATTGGATTTGAACCTTTATCCTAACAAGGACCTTTGCTCTAATGAGGATGGTAGTGCTTAAACGGAAAGAATATGAGAGAACCCATGCTAGCATTCATTTACTCGTACATCGGCTATGCACTAGGTAAATCTTAGACATTATATAGGATCAATGATGCAGCTAAAGAGCAAAATAATTTTGATGGTTATTACGTCTTACCCCATGTTGATTTGTCGAGAGCCGAATCTTTTAAGCTGGGGGGAGTTGATATAGCTAAAGATTTCCATATCTATCAATTAATCAAATCAATGAAGTTGATGCCTAGAAAGAGGGCTTATCGAAAAGAATCAAATTATGGACCATCGAAAATCAAATAGAAAGCATGGTTACATTGAAAGTTATATCTAAACAAGCTAGAAGGGGGATCTTATGATATTTATGTTAAGCTAAAATAATAGAATAGAACATATTCTATAAGACCACTAGACCGATACACCTATTCAAAAAAGAATAAAGATGACTCTTAATTCATAAGGGTCTAGTGAGTTTAAGCTTCAAAGTTTATCTCTAGCTATATCTGAAAAGGCAATCTATTGCATATCAGTCTAAAAGAAAACTGCATCAACACCAACATAATTAAAGTTTATAAGACAATTTACTTCAAGACATGTTTGATGAGTTAGCCTTTCAATGCATCTTGAGTCACTAAAAACAAAGGTCGGATAAGGAGATTATAAGTTAATTATGAAAGATATGTCAGTGCTGATGAAGTTCCTAAAAATTATGAAAATGCCATTCTGCGCTTATATTAGAGAAAGTATTTTTTTTCTTCACTTTGCTTGAATTACTGTATTTATTTTGTCTAGTAATTCATATTACAAGAGTTAGAAATCACTTATAACTTAGAAGTGTATTTTCAAAATTTATTTAATATTTATCTCTTTCTTTATAAAGTTCGTACCCTATAAAAAGTAAGAAGCCTGTTGGCTTGAGAAAATCTCATCTATAAATAGGCTCCTAATGTACCTCATTATTGAATCAATTCAATTTGATAATTTTAAGTTTCTTTCCTAACTTAGAGTAATTCATAACTTGACATGATGTGAAACCATGATTTTTTCCAAAGAGGCTAGAAGCGTTTAATCGAAGACTCTCAAGAAGTTGGTGCAAAACCAACAATCATCTTCTTCGACAATTCCGCCTACATCAATCAAAGACTCAAATAACACCTTTTGGCGAGCCTTTCTAAGTGAGGTCCTAAGTCATTATATTTGTGTATAAAAGATGTAGGAAATAATATTTATTGCACCCAAGAAATAAATGGCATCTAGCATTTACGAGGTGTATGTCATAAAGAAAAAGATAGATAATCTATTTTTGTGAAACCTAAAAGTTTTTCACCCTTTCTTAAAAAAATAATAAAATATTAATAAATTTCACATGAAGATGATTGTTCTACATAATCTATAAAAGAAAAGATGCAACTTCTAGGGTTTTGGAACTTGACACCTTATGAAGAAGTTTTAGGCTACAAATTAAGCTTGAAACTAGTTAATTCATCATGGCTATTCGATATTTCTAGTTTCTTTCATCATCATAATGAAATTAATGGGGATGCTTTCATCTAGTCCACAAAATTTTCTTCAATAAATCCAAGTTTAGTCTTAATAAAGCATATAATGGAATTAAAATAAATGAATATATAAAAAAAAGTAAACACAAGTTGCCTCTAAAAGTGTGGTTTTGTGTGTTATCATAGGTTAGTTGTGGCCAACACTCTTAGGTCACTGAAATCAACATCAATTTAGGATCAATTTCAAAGAAAATCAAAATGTTTCCACTGTGATGTAAGTTACAATAATAATAATAAAACCTAAATCTCAAACTTTAAAGAAAATATTTCTATTGTGAACTAAGTTACAGTAAAATATTAAAACCTTGGTGAGGGGCCAATTATTGCAATTGGTAAAGCTATTGGTGCTCTTACCAATGACTTGAGTTCAAGTCCAACCCTCACTCAACTTGGCAGAGTGAAAGGACTACTTTTTAGAATCGTGCTTTGAGAATCGTGCGCCCTAGTGCTCGGTTCTCCGTATTCCCTGCTTTAAGATTCGTGCATCCGTGTTCTTCTTCCCTGATCGTTGGGTGATCTTCGTCTCTGCTTCTTCGCCGACTCTCTGGTTTTTCCCTTCGCCATTCCCTCCCTTCCTATGGCCCCTGATTCGGCTGATGGTAGCCGGATTCCTGGGAGGAGGATGACGACGAACGGATTTCACTGGGTTACCCAGTCTCCTTCGCCTGCTGTTGTGGAGAGGTTGCAGGCTTCGTTCCCGGAGGTGATTAAGTCCCGGTGGCGGAGCTTGAAGCGGAGGTGTCGGGCTGGCAGCAGAAGGCAGTGATCGTCCGCTCGTTCCACAGATGGATTCCGGCTGAAGCCTTCATTAGGGAATTCAGGCGAGCTGAATTCAGGTGCCATCGTTCCAATTAGCCTGGCATTCAGATGCCATGTTTTCCGTTTCGATTCCAAGGAAGCTTGTGACCTGGTTCTGCAGCGACCTTGGGTGATCAATGGCCAGGTTATTAGCACTGAGTCGTGGAAACCGGAGTTTACACCGGCGAAGGACTCCGTCTCGTCTGCTCTGATCTGGGTGAGATTGCCGCTTCTACCTCTCGAGTTCTGGAAGGAGGAGTTTCTCAGAGCCATTCTAGAGCCAGCGGGCGATTTCGTCTGTGTTGATGCAGCTACTGTGGCAAAATCTAGGGGGGGTTATGCGAGGGTCTGTCTGCGAGTTGACCTTCGTCGCCCTCTCCGGACAGGTACCTGGATTCAAGGGAGCTTCCATCCGTTCTGGCAGAACTTCGTATATGAACACTTGGAGGGAGTATGCTTGAGCTGTGCCACTCTGCATTTGGACGGCCCCTGCTCTCAGTCGGGATGTCCTGAGGGGTTGGCTCCGATTCCGATTCTTTGTTTGGGCCGTGGCTTGTTGCAATCCGGAAGCGGTCGGTTGCTTCTAATCCTCAGATGGTGGAGAAGGTGAAGGCTTCGTCGCTAGCTTCGTCTTCAATCTCGGGCTCTGCTTCAGCGTCCCAGGCAGTGAAGAAGGGGCTTTCATCAGGCTCTAGTGAATCGGCTGAAGGGTGGGCAGCTCCGGTGAAGGTTGCTCGCCGGAGATCCTCCTCGTCTTCAAGACTGCAATCAAGGCCTGTAGCTATGGTGGCGCTCCCTAGGAAGGAAGAGGGCTTGATGGTCAACGGGATGGTTCCCGTGCCGGTTCAGAGAGAGCGTGCCGTTTCTAAGGCATCATCTCTAAACTTTAATTCACTTGATAAGCTTGGTTCCCTGGATCCTGATCTGAACCACCCGACTTTGATCCATAACCCCTTCTCCTCTCTTGCTTAGAGGTTAGTAATGATGGTCAATTGGGTAGCAGGGAAGCCAGTCCAGGTCCCCTTAAGAGAGCTAGACCGGAGGTTTCTCTGGCTCCTAGGATTTTATCCAAATCAATAAGAAGAAGGGAAAAGGAAAGGTTTCTTTCTCCAAAAAGTGTGAGGTGAGTTGCTGCTTTCCAAGCCAGTTGGATCAGGTCTCTTGTTTTCAGGTTGGTGCTCTGGAGGTGGTGAGGGTCCAATCTGTTGGAGGGGCCGATCTTCCTTTGGCTGATTCTTCTGGCGAACCTATGAGATTGGGCCCTGGTACCTTATCTCAGGCACAGTCTTCCTGTTCAGGTGTGTCTGATCATGGTTCGGATGGACTGCTGATCAATCCATTACTGAAGCCTGTCGACGGCTCTCAGTTGAATGGGGGTCTGTTGATAGTGATATGATAGAGGATCAAGGTGGGGTCCCATCCTCCTCCATCCTGTAAATGAAGATCTTACTATGGAATGTTAGAGGAGCTCGAAAGCCTTCTTTTCGATCCTCCTTCAGTAGATTATTGCAATTACACCACTTTGATATATGTGTCCTCTTAGAGACCAGGCTTTCGGGGATAGTCTTCTCCGATTTCGTAGACAGATTGCCCGTACTTGGTCATCTTATGCTGTGGAGGCTGAAGGTCTGTTGGGGGTATGTTGGCTATATGGCGCACCTCTGCTGTCAGAATAGATGCTTTCCATCAGTGCAATCAGCAAATTGGTCTCATGATCTCTGAGGGGTCTTCTGACCCCTGGCTTCTTTCAGCGGTCTACGCCAGCACGGACTACCGGTAGAGAAGGGTTCTTTGGTCTGAACTGCTTTCCCTCCTGCTCAAGGTATTCCGTCTATCATTGCGGGGGACTTCAATTGTATCACTGAGGCCAATGAAAAACGTGGAGGCAGACGGGTTTCAGGCTCAGCTGATATCAATGAATTCAGATCCTTTATTGGTTCTTCAGGACTTTTGGATTTGGGTATTCGGGATCCCAATTCACTTGGTGCAATAATCGTCAGGGGTCTGCTCGAGTCTGGGAGAGACTTGATCGAGCCATGGCTTCACCCCAGTGGCTCCAAAGATACCCTATGGTTACTGTCACTCATCTTCCTAGGATTGCTTCTGACCATTGCCCTATATTGATTTCTACGGAGGCTGATCAGCTTATGCGGAAGCAGTTCAGATTTGAGCAGTTTTGGACTGGCCTTTCAGCTGCTCGTTCTATTATCTCTCAGATCTGGCATATTCCTATTAGGGGCAATACTGTCTATCGGTTATCTCGTCGTTTTAAGATGGCCAGACACAAACTATCCAGATGGAACAGGAATGAGGTGGGGGATCTGGTCAGACAAGTTGAGCAGGTTGAAGCTGATATTAATATTCTGCAGGTAAGGAGGATCAGGAAGGATTTTTGGCGGACTCGAACCTCTCTTTCCTTAGGGAGTTGCTGGCTCGGCACCACTCCCTTTTGCAGCAGCAGGAGATGTATTGGTGGCAGAGATCTCGGGCCTAGTGGATTTGTCACGGGGATCAAAACACCAGATTCTTCCATCAGGCCACTTTGAAGCGGAGAGCTGCTAATCGGATTCGGAGATTAGTGGATGAAGAGGGGCATATTAGGGAGGATGTCCACTCTATCAGTGACCTTCTTCTCCATTTTTTTCGGGCTAGATGGGCTGACTCTACTGGTGATGGGACCCGGTTGTTCAGGTTCCGGCTACTAGGAAGGTCTCCTCCCTGGACAACGATATGCTTATCAGGCCGATCTCAGCGGACGAGATTAGGGCGGCCCTATGGGAGCTTGGTCCGAATAAGGCCCCTGGGCCTGATGGGTTTCCGCCTTTTTTCTTTCGGCACTATTGGGACATTATTGATCAGGAGGTTGTCCAAGCTATTCAGGATTTTTCGAGCTAGACACATTCCTTCTGAATGGAATCAGACTTTCATTACCTTGGTGCCCAAGAGAGTGGATGCTTCTCTTCCGCAGCACTTTCGGCCCATTAGCCTCTGCACTACCTTGTACAAAGTCTGTGCTCGCCTTTTAGCTCGCCGCCTTTGTCTGGTGATTCCTCGCCTCATATCGGAGGAGCAGGGGGCTTTCATTAGAGGGAGGTCTATTTCTGATAATGTTCTTATTGCTCAGGAGTTTATGCATGTTCTTCAGAGAGCTCCGGTCAGACGATGTCTTATGGCTGTTAAGCTCGATATGGAGCGTGCATATGATAGATTGAGCTGGGCTTTTTGTACCGCTCTCTTCTGGAGTTTGGGTTTGATGAATTATTTATAGAATGGATTATGGCTTGCATCCATAAGCCCTCTTTTTCTCTAATCATCAATGGAAACCCGACTGATTTTTTCCACTCTAGTGTTGGTCTCCGTCAGGGTTGCCCCTTATCTCCTTTGCTGTTCATCCTGGCTGCAGATGATCTTTCTCATGCTTTACGCCAGGCTCAGCAGGACAGGTGGATTGCCCCAGTTATGGCTGGTTCTGAGGGCCCTTTTGTCTCCCACCTCCTCTTTGCTGATGACTGTATCCTCCTAGGCCATGCTTCTATTGAGAATGCGGCTTCTTTTCATTCTATTATTCAGAGCTACTGCCAGGCTTCTGGTCAGAAGGTCAATTTTCTGAAGTCTTCTATTTGTTTTAGTCCGAAGACCTCTAGATCCACTAGAGAAGCCATCATCAGATTGTCGGGTATCACCACTCAGACTGATAGATTTATTATTTGGGGATCCCTATAATGGGGAGAAGCCCCCGTTGCTCTGATTTCTCCGAGATCGAGAGGCGGGTGCGCCAGCGCATTGAGGGATGGCAGGTGACTGGTCTTTCGATGATGGCTAGGGTTATCATTATTCGATCAGTTCTTTTCTCTCTTCCCCTGCATATCCTGTCGAATGCATCCATTTTGATTACTTGCCTGAGAAGGATCGAGAGATGCTTTCGTGATTTCCTATGGGCTTCTGTGCAGGATGGTCATGGGATTCACCTCTTATCCTGGGATTTGGTCTGTATGCCTATCGCTGAGGGTGGTCTCGGTATCCAGTCTTTGATTGTTAGAAGAAAAGCCCTTATTGCCAGACATGCTTCGAGATTTCTTCTTGAGCCACATTGTCTTTGGAGCTCTCTGATGCGCATTAGGTATGGAGAATGGTCATCTGCCATGCATATTTCTCCACCTCGGGGATGCTCCTCCTATTGGAAGGAGGTCTGTCGCTATGGTCAGGCTATCTTGGACAATATCTCTTGGATGATCGGAGATGGTTCTTCGATTAGTGTTATTCAGGATACCTGGATTTCTGAGCTTCCTCTCTCTCGGTGGCCCTCCTTTATTAGTATTGAGACCCCTTCCAGTCTAAGGGTCAAGGACTTGATCTCCTCAGACCCTTTAGCTTGGCATATCCCCTCGGTGACCAGATTGTTCGGTGCTGAGCTTGCCCGGCGGATTTTATCGATGCCTCTTCTTCCTGGTCGATCTTCTGATGTTAGACTCTGGCAGAGTTCCTGTCTCTCTAAGGCTCCGACCAAGGATCTGATGATGATGTTCAGACCTCAGCCTCAGCGCCTGGAGGATGCAGCGTGGATTTGGAAGCTTCCTACTATACCCAAAGTTCAGTTATTTATCTGGAAACTTCTGTGGGGCTCTCTTCCTACCTGTGCTCTCCTATCTCGGAGGGGTCTCCTATTCAGTCGATCTGCCCGTTATGCAGCTTAGAGGAGGAATCTATAGATCATGCTATTTTCATCTGCCTCAGAGCTAGACGGGTCTGGCTTATGATGGGATATCCGTTCAGACAGAATGACTCGGGCTCCCTGCACTCTTCTTTCCTTCTGGACCTTCGAAGGTGCCCTCAGCATAAGAAAGGTCTCTGGACGGTCATTGCTTATCAGATTTGGCTAACTAGGAACCAGCTTATTTTCTCTGATGACACTATCTCTCTTCACAAGATTGCTAGGAAGATTAGATTATTGGCAGCGGACTGTGCTCATATTGGTTTTGATATCTCTGGCCACTGGGGATCCCCTGCTGCTTCGGCAGCGAACCGGCATACGGTTCTTATCTCTTGGGAGTCCCCCCTCCAGGGTTTGTCAAAGTCAATTTTGACGGGAGTGTCCGTGGAAGAATTGCTGGGTCACCGTTCATTATCCGAGGACCTCATGGTGACCTTTTGGCGGCGAAAGGTTTTGGTTCTCTCGACTCCTCTGTCCCCATGACCGAGCTTCACGCGGCTTGGACGGGTATTTCTTATGCTGCTCGGGTTCTTCATGCTCAGAGGATTTGTATTGAGGGCGACTCCATGTCGGTCATTGCTTGGATTCAGATGCAGAATTGCCCTCCTGCTCATTCTAATCCAATTTTGTTGAACATTTGGGCTATTATGCGGGAGATTGATTGCGTCCAGACCCGTCATATATATCGCGAAGCCAACTCGGCGGCGGATTGGATTGCTGCTTCAGTGGCTCTGCTTTCTGGTCCATGGATTTTGATGCCGGGTGACCCCTGCCCTGCTCCTTTGCAGTAAATTTTGTACTCTGATCTATCTGGGCTGACTCGCGCTAGACTAGTGTGATCACCCGTTTGTACCCAAAAAAAAAAAAACTTGGCAGAGTGTTCTTCTATCCTAGATCTCAAAAGAAAAAAGTTTACTGACATCTATATTTGGTCTTAAAGATCTTCTAGTTTCTCCATTGATTCATGAGCACCCGTTTGAACTAGTGTTGAGCCAATACCTTGCATGCAAAATGATAGATGCACACAATGATCCACGAGATGCCAAAATCATCCTTCCACTTATTTCTCTTTTTCATTTTTCAAGAAAGCAACTTAAGTAAGGTTACTTTGATGTACAGCTGAATGATTTATTTGATGAGCATGAGCTTATACCCTAGACTAAAACAGTGTGTGTCATGCCCATAATGGTCACAACCTGGCATGGTATATTTATGCCATGTATGGCCATGCTGATGACATGCTCAACCATGTGTCATGGCTTGTGCTAATGAAAATGAGTCCAAGCTAGCATACTTCAACCAGAATTCATTTGTAAGAACTGCTACAAGCTGGCATGTACTAGAGTACCATGTCCAATACAACAGTGCATACTGCTATACCTGGTCACACCTTACCAGCACAATCTACAACTCAACTCAACTCATCTAAGCCTTTTCCCAACTACATGGGATTGGCTACATGAATCTGCTTCCTTCGCTCTGCTCTATTCAGGACCAAGTCGATATTTAAATTACAAATAGTTATATCTTTTTTAATTAATTATGTCTATGTTAGTTTAGGTCTACCTCTACCTCTATTCAGAACCAAATCGATATTCAAATTACAAATAGCTATACCTGGTCACACCTTATCAGCACAATATGTACCAAAATTATGGACCAACATGATACAATACTTCAATCCATGGCTTAACGCTCCTAGAGAAGCATGTAGTACAAAAAGATCAGTGGTGGAACTTGAATCCAAGATACAAAATGCAACCAACCTAACTCTTTTTCTATTTAAGGTATGAAAGAACTTCATAACATCTAAATTTTGATGCAGCAATTAACACATGTTAACACCTGTTAAATGAAGCAGAGGAGGCATCTTTTTAATTGAATGTCAAATTGACTTCTGAAAATGTCACTTATAGCATCAAAATATAAAAAATAGAAATTTACTGCTACTACATTTCCCACATATATGCGTGTATGCATACACACACATACAGAGAGAGAGAGAAAGAGAGAGGGAGAGAGAATAGGATGCTTCTGAAAGCATTTGGCTCCACATGCCTCCTAATCAAACTCAATAAAAGGCCTCTCAAATAAAAGTCAATGCCATTGATCATGATCTGAGACATTTATGCCAGTGAGAAACAAAGAATATCAATTTTTTAAGGTCTTTTGCTCTTAAATCAATGAAAACAAAACTGACCATTTCAACAATATGATACCATATTTTGGTTAGATTTATAACTTAGATGCATTCAAATTAGTCCAAATCTTATATCTATATTTAGGATATTTAGAATATCAATGTTGTGGAATTGCAAATCATATAGTTTATTTTTTTTCTTATCAGTTATATTGCTACCATTCATTTTTTGCTGACTGGATGCAAAAGCATCAAACTTTAAAACCAAAAAAGTTTCTAAGTATTTTATATATCTAAAATCATGATCGATGGCATGGATTTTCATTGTGAAGGTCCTCATCGATTTTAATTAGGAAGCATTGGGGCTCAAAAGCATCCCAACTAATTCTCTCTCTCTCTCTCCATGTATTCATATATCAAGAAACACCATATATTATAGTCTATAACCATTATTTAATAAGTTTTGTTGGATGTTGTACCCCTTATGCACATGAAGATAATTTTCCTTTAAAAAAATTCATCTACAGAAAGTAAAACTCAAAGTCAAAATTATCATGCATTCTTCACAAAATAACAATATGCCTAGCAGCCATATTGGTACATATTGCATTGTACTAGACGTACTATACCATATCGATACTAAACCAAGACTTTATATAGGAGCTTATCAAGTTTCAATACACTGAACTGACCCATATATCAAGCATACCATTATTGTACCAATGCGATACCGATATAGGATCTTGTATTGAGATAGCAAACATTGCCTACCACTTATAGTCCAATTCAATGATTTGCCTTTCAATAGAAAACCTTTCATAAAGAGTCATCTCACCTTTTATTCATGGGAAAAGTAGTTAATTTTGAAAAATTAGGCTACATTGCTACACTATGATTCTACAAACTAACAAAAAAATAATAAAGGTCATATGACTCAAATTAACCCAATACACTCAACGTGTTCATTCTTTAAGTTTGTGTTAGGGCTTTTTTTTGGTGATGATAAAACAAGGGACAGAACAACCCCTTTATTAAAAGTTGTTGCCAAATGACCAATTGCAACATGGGTGAAGCCAAGGCCAAAAGGGACATTGCTAGAATATTTTAATTTGGTAGAAAATCATTTTCCTAATTGGCCCAAATGAATGCAATTTAACTTTCTCCTCAATCCAAATAAATGCAATTTAGCTTGCTCCTTTAGGTGGGACTAGCTTACAAAAGTTCTTCTGTATTTTGCTTCATAGTTACTAAAGTTAGCTCGTTTCGCTTGACTACACTACCCGCCATAAAAAAAAAAAAAGTATGATTGATGTGCACAACACACCAATAATACTTCCCTTCTATTTTTTTTATTTTCTTTGGTTTAGAAATATGATAATCAAGTGGATCACACTAAACCAATGGCAAGATAACAAAAATTCACAAAATTAAAAATCATGTTAATACAATATTTTGAGAAAAAGGACATGCAAAATGCTTCTCTTTTTGTTCTTCAAAAATTAGCATAGCATAACTTTATTAGAAAAACATTGCCATCAAGGATCTTTATTCTTTCTAACAAAGGTCTTGAGTAAATCAATTAGCATGATGCATGTGGCATAAAAATTATTGCTCCAACATTTGATTCCCTTTGACATGTTAACTCCGCTAGAAACCTTTTTTTTTCAAAAAAAAAAAGCTTCACTAATAGAATTCCTCATAGTTACAAGAATGGACTGAAGAAGATAGCATCATTTTCCTAAGAAACCAAACTACCACAATGAAGGCAAATGAAAAATCACAAAGAATGAAAAGTCCTAACATTTGGGAACCAATTAATCATAACCAAGGCCACAATATGAGTAGCCAAGAAAGTATCCCAAAAAGGCACTTTTTGCTGTTTGAAAAACCAACTTTAGCCATTGAGATCTAAAAAATTAATTTTAAGCACATAAGTTGAAATAACATTCAGTGTAATCGATGTAGTAGTTTGTAAGCTAATTCATTGGATATGGATATTAAATGTAAGCAATACAATCATGCAAAACTAATGAAGGAGGATTGCGAAGATTTTGTTATCAAAAAAGGTTGTTTGTAAGCTTAATTCTTCATATGATGGGTTGGTTTTGTGTTGAGGGGCAAAAGTAAGACTTAAAGTGTTCGGGTTTGAAGCTTTGAGCAATAATAGAAAACATAACAGTTTATAGGAGATAAAAGCCAAACCCAACACTTGGAATAAAAAAATAAAAGTTTTCAAATTATGGTTATCTTAGAGTAATAGCAAGAATTCTTTCTCTTTTTGCCTTTCATAGGAGGTTCTTTGATAAGGGGATTAAGAAGAAGACACAAGTTGTATTAGCTTGACTAAAAAAGAAATAGTTTATACAAAACTTTCCAAAGGGTAGTCCAATGTACGAAGTCCATGCCATTGTGAGGTTTAGAAAGAAATCATATGCATGCAAACTTATCCTCATTGTGAAAAGGTTGTTTTCATGTTTTAAACATATAGCCTCTAGGTCACAATGAAGTAGCCTTACTATTGCGCCAAGATTCATTCTCGATTTATACAAAACTATATAATTTTAAATAATTATTTATTAAAGGGATGGGAGTATTAATTAGAAAATTGTATGGTAACAATTGAAAGTCAAAAAAGGTCAAAGTGCCCACCTATCAGTTAGCCATCCTTTGGATAAATGGAATGATGTAGAACATGAATGAAATTAACACTAAAATAAATGAAGGCATTAATGACCTGAAGTATAATATTAGTAAAACTTAATGATTTGATAACATCCCCAAGCCCATTAAACATTTTTAGTGTATGCATAAATTACATGTTCAATAAAATGACAAAAATACAATGGTTTCGTTTTTACCTTGCACAATTCAAAAACTTACCTGATCCACTTATCATTCATTACAAGTATAGTTTTAGCTTCCATCTTCTAAAACCCTCCAATCCCCAAATATACCCATGAACCTCCATTTAAATTCAATGACCATCCATATAGAGAAATCCAGCCTCCATGCTTCTTCTAAATAACCAAGTGACAAGATCACTTTGGATACTAGAAATACATGTAAGAATAATGGTTTGCGAAAATCCTTCCTCTATTTCAAGAGCAAAGGCCCAAGAACTCCTTTCTAGTAGCAAATATCAAAAGCAATCTGACGGCCCATAATGAACCCAAACAAATAGCAGGAGTACAACAAAGTGCTTCCCTATATTCCTCTGCTAGACACAAAAGGTGAAGGTGCATTACTTATACTTCATAACTCATGCACATTCATTCGAATCTGCCACGCACATATCACTGTTGCATTTAGTACATCACATACACAATATACTAGTCGAATATTCATCACCATTATAGTTGTCATCATTGCCATCATTGTTAGTTAACAATTAGCTCTCAAAAGATTAAGCACATAGAAAATGGGTTGACAATATATCAGTCTTAACAAGCCCCCTCATTATGCTCAAGGAGATCGAATGGAGGTAGGTTGATAGTAGGCTTAACACTCCCTTACCAAAAAAAAATGTGGTGATGATTGCATATGTGGAGACTGGAATGGTAGTTAGATGATGGTTGACTTAACAATCATTATTCCCCAATTCTTTTTCCATGAAAATGAAGTTGACCATTGAGGACCACATAAATCCTTCTTTGGTCTACAAAATGTAGTTGACCTGAATGAAACAAAGTACTCAGCTTTATTCCACCAAACAACCTTTTGATAACGGAACCAAGGAGGTCAAAATTAAGGGCAAAAGGGGCATACCAAACAAGTTGTCAACCTAGCTAGTAGGCTAACTTTTACCTAAAATGGCCAGATAGTTTTTTTAGACTTTTCCATCCATTTTTACCTAGAATTTTTCCATTTATTCCAGTATCATGGAGAAGAATACATGAGAACCAATAAAAAGGCCTACATTGAGAAAGCTCCACCAAAGGGTTGAGCAAATGTTTGCAATTGCTTATCAACCTAGCACTAACTAAGGAAACTTTAGGCAAGAGAGATCTACTATAAACTTGAAAGGCTGGCTAGCAAGTAAGAAGACCTACATTATTGGTCAGAGATGCTATATGAGCATCTGTCCAAAATCTATGGACTTTAAAAAGTCTACAAAAGAGAACAAAAGTTCAATGGGATGAATTGCATTCCTCTAGGCCTAAATTAAAAGTGAACAAGACAAATAAGTTGTGTCCATTATTAATGTCCTATTCCAACCGAGAAGAAAGAGGAAGAGAGAAAGGAGATGAAGATTGAAAATCAATAAGCTTGATTATTCCCTCAAGCTTAATGAGTATATAAACTGAATGTTCGATACAAACTAAGAAGAAAATATTTATAAAAAAATAATATATATTTACAAATTCTAGCCTAAAATCAGGGAGTGAATCAAATCAGGGAGTTAATATCTCAATCAGCACAAATCAGATCTCAATCAGTACAAATCAGGGAGTGAATCTTCAACATCAGGAAGTGAATCAAATTAGGGAGTTGATATCTCAATCAACACAAATCAGGAAGTGAATCTTCAGCATCATGGAGTGAATCAAATCAGGGAGTTGATATCTCAATCAACATAAAATCAGAGAGTTGATATCGAGTTAATATCTTAATACTCTCCCTCAGGCTGGAGCGTATATATCATATGCTTCTAGCTTTTTACAAATATACTCGATCCGTGGTCTTCTTAAAGCTTTAGTAAGAATGTCTACCAATTGATCATTTGAATTCACAAAACTAGTAACAATGTAACTGGATTCAATCTTTTGTCTAACAAAATGACAATCTATCTCTATGTATTTTGTTCATTCATGGAAGACTGGATTTGAAACAATATGGAGTGCCGCTTGATTATCATAAATTAATGTCATTGGACTAACATCTTCATACCTTAATTCTTGATGTGACTGTTTTAACCAAACAAGTTCACAAGTAACTAAGGCCATAGCTCGATATTCTGCTTCTGTACTTGACCTGGCCACAACATCTTGCATTTTGCTTTTTCATGATATTATATTTTCTTTAATAAAGACACAATAACCTGAAGTAGATCATCTATCTGAAGGAGAACCTGCTCAATCAGCATCTGAATACCCAATAATCTGTGTATGTCCTCTATCTTCATATAACAAACCCTATCCTGGAGCTCCTTTGATATATTTAAGGATGCGTATCACTGCATCCCAATGATGGTCACATGGGGTTTGAAGAAACTGGCTAACCACACTAACTGCAAAGGAGATATCTGGATGAGTGATAGTGAGGTAATTGAGTTTTTTGACTAATCTTTGATATTGTCCAGGGTCTTTAAGTGGCTCCCACTATCCTGGAACAAGTTTAACATTTGGATCCATAGGAGTTTCAATGGCTTTACAATCCAACATCCATGTCTCTGCCAAAATATCTAATGCATATTTTCTTTATGAAATAGCAATGCCTGCACTGGACTGAGCCACCTCAATGCCCAAAAATATTTCAACTTTCTCAAATCTTTAGTCTGAAAATTACTAAAGAGGTGTTGTTTGAGTTGAGCAATTCTTCATGATCATCACCTATTATGGCAATGTCATCCACATATACTATTAGATAAATATATTTGCCATGAGTTGTATGATGATAGAACACTGAGTAATCTATTTCACTCTTTTGCATCCCAAAATCTTTAATAACAATACTAAATCTTTCAAACCATGCCCTTGGGGACTATTTCAAACCATAAAAAGAATTTCGCAATCGACAAACTAACCTCGACTCCCCATGAGTAACAAAACCTGGTGGTTGCTCCATATAAACTTTTTCTATTAACTATCCATGTAAAAAGACATTTTTAATGTTTAGTTGATGAATACACTAATGGTTCATGGCAGGAAGAGAAATAAGAAGTTGGATTGAGGCAATTTTGGCAACTGGAGAAAAGGTATCTCCATAATCAAGGCCAGAAACTTGAGTATATCATTTGGTAACCAAATGAGCTTTCAAGCGATTGATATTACCATCAAGACCAACTTTCACTGTATAAACCCATCGACAACATACCATAAATTTTTCAGAAGGTAATGAAACTAACTCCCAAGTATTGTTATCATGAAGAGCTGTCATTTTCTCAATCATAGCATGTTGCCAACCTGGATGTTCCTGTACTTCACTAATACTTTTTAGAAGAGGCATAGTGGATAAATTGGATATAAAAGCATAATATGAAGGGGACAGACGATGATAACTTAAGAAATTATAGATTGGATGAGGATTACGATAAGAGCGAATACCTTTTCGGATAGCAATAGGAGAAGTGGGTTCTTCTGTTTAAGACATGACCAGTGTTGGAGAAGCTGGTAGGGAAGGTGATGAGTCACTTGGAGTATCTAACTGGTTTGTACCTGCAAGTGAAACATCAAGAGGTGGCGGTGTGATGGAAAAACTAGGGATCGAAAGAGCTTCTATTATGCCCATTTGGTTTGTGATTGATAAAAAATAAGGGGATGTCTCGAAAAAGGTTACATCTGCTGAGATAAAATATTTATTATTTATTAGGTCATAGCATTTGTAACCCTTATGTTGGCGAGAATATCCTAAGAAGACACACTTAATAGATTTGGAATGAAGCTTATCCTTACCAGGGATATGATTATGAACAAAATAAGTGCACCCAAACACACGTGTAGAGAGAGGGTAAGATGGTTGACCTGGGAACAAAATAGAATGAGGATTCTGATTTTGTAAAACTGATGAAGGCATCCGATTAATTAGATAACATGCAGTTAGGACAGCATCCCCCCAAAAATAAAGTGGTACATTATGATGGATGAGCATAGTTCGGGTTGTTTCAATGAGATGTCTATTCTTTCTTTCAGCCATACCATTTTGTTGAGGGGTATATGCACAAGAAAATTGGTGAATAATTCCTCGAGAAGCCATGAATTCCTGAAAAGGAAGAGACATATACTCTCGTGCATTGTCACTGCATAAAATTTTAATTGAAACACCAAATTGATTCTGAATTTCAGCACAAAAATTTTAAAAGATAGCAAACAACTTAGATCTTAATTTTATTAGAAACAACCAAGTGTAACGAGAATAGTCATCAATAAAAGTAATAAAGTACTGAAAACCCAAGTTGGTACTAATACGACTAGGACCCCATATATCAGAGTAAACAACATCAAACATAAAGGATGATCTATTATTTAATTCTTAGGAAAAGAACTATGGCTATGTTTTTCAAGTTGACATGACTTGCATTCAATGGAAGATAGTTTTGAAACACCAGAAACCATCTTCTGAAGTTTGGAGAAACTAGGATGACCCAAGCGATTATGAAGAAAATCAATTGAAGAAGCAGAAGAAAAGACGTAGGGCTGATAGGATAAGAGAGATAATATAATCCATTTAACTCATAATCTTCGCCAATCATCTTCCCTGTACTTCGGTCCTGCACAGAAGCATAGTGAGAATCAAAGATTACTTTACGGTTAAGTTGTTTGAAAAGTTTACTAATGAAAATTAAATTGTACGGACAGTCTGGAGCAAATAAGATAGAAGCTAAAGGAATAGAGGATAGAGGTTTAATTTCTCCTACTCCTTTAATTACTGTTTGAGAACCATTAACCAAGGTGACTGTGGAGGAAATAGGTAGAGAATGAAGAGTAGAGAAAAGGTTTCTATTACCAGAGATATGATCAGAAGCATCAGAATCAAAGATCTAAGATCCACTAGATAAAGATTGTGTTAGGCAAGCAAAAGAATTACTCGATTGAGCAACGGAAATCATAGAAGAAGATGACTATTGTTTCAATGTTTTTGATCTTTAAATATTCTTCATAATTAGCACCAGTTAATGTAATTGAATTCGACCCCTGAGCTTGGGCAGTGGTAGAGGAAGAATCCCATCTCCTTGAGATTGAGCCATATGAGCAACAGATCGATTATTCTGAGTATTCCTTGGAGGTTTTTCATGAAGGGCCCAACAAGTGTCACGTGTGTGACCTCCCTTATCACAATAAGTATAGTAAGACTTGGATCCTTTTCCTTTCTATTTTTCTTGCTGGCTATTTTTCTGTATGGCTAGTACAGATGATTCAATTTCAGTTTTAGTAGAGGAGATTTAAAGTAATCGAACAAACACTTCTTCAAGAATAGGAATGATTGGATTGGTAAGAATTTGGTCTCGTATTGAGGTCAAATATGCCCATAGCCCTATTAAGGCTAATGTCATAAAGAATGTGTCTCTCTGGTTCTTCTGCTCCGTAATGCTTTAGAGAAAGGCATTAGAGAATTAAAGTCATCTTTTAGTGTTTCAACTTAGCCTAGATAACTAGCCATATCTTGAAAGCTTTGCTGCAAATGGACAAAGTCAAATACAACTTTATAAATTCATTGAATATCATTAGTATATAGTGTCTTAGCCTTAGTCCAAACTATGTAACATATTTTGCAAGACTAAAAAAGAGTCAATAATTTTGGCTCCAGAGAATGCCACAACATATAGCATAATGTGCATCAATCTTAATCCATATAGCCCTATTCTTTTCTTCAATATTAGAGGCATTTTTTTTCTAAGTGATCACTATATCCTTGTCCCATAAACCATAATTCAAGAGATGCAACCCATGAAACATAATTATCACTGCCTTGTAATTTAACAGTGGTGATGGCTGAAGAACTAGAAATAGATAAGATAAAAGGTTTTAAGGCACCTAAAATGTTGGCCATTATTAAGAAATGCTCTTTAGAATGCACGGTAGTTGGGAAACTAAATCAAGGTACTATTAGTAGCCTCCCTTTAAATCAGCGCTGATATGCCCTATCGCACGTCCATTGGAGAATGGATCTGAGGTACTACCAGTAGTCTTCCTCTAAATTGCCCCTAAGTTGAGCACAATAGAGATCAAACAGATAGGAACAGATGAGAAAAAGAGAGAGAAACGAAGAACCACTTAAGTAGTGTTTGATAGAAAAAATATTATCTATGGATAAGTGTACGGGATAGAGTTTGTCCCTGCTATCCCTAGGGATATCCCTTGGCTATCCCATTGATCATATCAAATGCAAAAAGGTAAATCCATAGGATAACTTTTTTTTACTCTTATTTGGAGGGATAACCAGCTATTCCTGCATTTTTAGGGAATAAATTGAGGGGATATCCCATGGTTAACCATGGATTATCCCTTTGGTTAACTTTATTCCCAGCTATCCCTTATAGTTATGGCTTTTGGAAATAAGAGGGATATCCCCTGGATATCCCCTCTTATCTCCTATTTCAAACACTACCTTAGGGCTCTGATACCATGAGAAGAAAGAGGGAGAGAGAAAGGAGATGGAAGACTGAAAATCAATCAACTTGATTATTCCCTTAAGCTTAATGGGTATATAAACTGAATGTTTGATACAAACTAAGAAGTAAATATTTACAGAAAGAAAATAATATATATTTACAAATTCTAGCCTAAAATCAGGGAGTGAATCAAATCAGGGAGTTGATATCTCAATCAGCACAAATCAGATCTCAATCAGCACAAATCAGGGAGTGAATCTTCAGCATCAGGGATTGATATCTTAATCAGCACAAATCAGGGAGTGAATCTTCATCATCAGGGCGTGAATCAAATTAGGGAGTTGATATCTCAATCAACACAAATTAAAGAGTTGATATCAAGTTAATATCTCAACACCAACAAAGAAGAATCCTAAATTACATAGCTGCTACCCATTTACCAAGGTCAATGTATTTGATGGAAATAGAAGTGTTGATCCAATAGTAGGCAAGTATTGACCTGAAACTGTTGACATCTAGATAACTTTTGAAGTCACTAGCCATATTTTAGATAGATATGTGTTAAGTGTATACCAGAAAAAGAAAGAACCCCGCCCCCCCCCCCCCCCCCCACCAACACACACATATGTGTGTATATGTACATATATGCTATGGATTACACATTTTATAATCTTACATCTGAATATAGATATTCAAAAAGTTAAAAAAGCCTTCAATAAGCACCAAATTCAGGAAATTGATGCCAAGCATCAAAAACTGATAGCTCTAAAAGATTTTAGCTGCAGATATGTAACTAAACCATCCAGAATAAGGCACACATAGCGATATTGAAGCATTCAAATTATTTAGTTACTTCCATCGAAGGGAAGGAAAGGAAGTAAATTGCGTAGACCAATGCAAAGTGCCTTGAACCAACATATACAATCCTTTAGAACAATACTAGAGAAACTCCCATGGATGATGCAAGGTTCTACTAGAAAAAGTTAAAACAAAAGAATGGAAAGAACAAGAATACATATATAAAATATCACCCCTGCATCCAATAGCTACTCATATATCAAACTAGTTCCTTATAAGTATGAATTGCCTTGCAAAATAAAAGAAGATGAAAAAAAATGAAGGAGAGGAGTAGGCGGTTGTCATGCTAATGAAAGTCTAATAGAATGGATATTTATTTCAGCCCTTTTCTTGCAAACAATCATGACAGCAAAAGAAGATATCCACAAGTTTCAACTGCATCCTCACACACTAAATAATGTTATAGAATATGAAGCATTCCACAAATTCAAAATATAAGAAGCTATAAAATATACATGTCCATGCATGTGCATTTTGATATCCAGCTATGCAATAATTTTTTCAAGATTACTGGATGCATGTGCATTTTTATATCCAGTGTTGACGCCAGATCA
>UESW01003867.1:598408-655201 GCA_900491605.1 Calamus simplicifolius | reverse complement strand
CACACACACACACACACACACACATATGGTTGAACTTAATTACATTCGAATGCAGTTAAGTTTAAGGTTTAATCATCTCCTTCGTACTTAGATCTACACGGATCACAAAACCATCTCATCTTTTTCATCTTTCCAATTTACGAAATGTGCGGATATAAGGATAGAAGAGGTGACTAGATATAGGTTTGGCTATATTCGAATGTAAACAAGTTTAGCACTTTCTCTATATATATATGGCTGAACTTCGCTACATATCTAGATCTGATCATATTTTCTATTTTTGAACCCATACGGATCATGAACCCTAAAGGTGAAAAAGATGATATGACTTTGAGATTCGTATAAATCCAAAAGGGAAAGAAAGAATGAATTTAGAGCTTAGTTGCATGTTAGTGTAGTTAAATCTAACTAAACACACACACACACACACACACACATATATATATATATATATATAGAGTTAGATTAGGTTCGGTCAAGCATATTTTTCTTAAGCTCATGCCTGAATCAAATTTAAACTCCTATGCCCACCCTAGAGAGAGAGAAATCCATGAGGGAAATTTTTTTTTTTCTTCCTAAAAGATGCAAATATATACATATATGGATACAAACTCACAGTTTTTGGGTTTGATTCGATCCAAGAATTTTTAAAAATAATTTTATATTTGAGCCAAGTTAAAGCATGTCTATTTTTTTTTTGTAAGCTTAGGACTGGTTTAAAATTTGAACCCCTATGCTCAACTCAAAGAAAGAAAAAGATGCATGAAGGTTTATTTTTCTCCTACAAGATACAAACAACATGGGGCATTGGATCAATTTGGAGGGATGTTGGACCTACATATCCAGCAGAAAATCCAATTTAATTTTATTGTACTACCCTTTATATATATATATATATATATATATATATATATATATATATATATATATATATAAAAGTCGGATTAGGTTGAGTCTACTTTTCTAAGTTCAAGCCCAACCCAAAATTTAAACCCTATGGCCACAGGGAAGGAAAGAGAGAAATTCATGAGGATTATTTTTTCTCCTACAAGACTCAAACAGCAAGAGGTATTGGATTAATTTGGAGGGTGCTTGATCTATATATCTAGTGGGAGATCTAAATTAATCTTCTTGCACTACCCAAACAGTTTCTCAACAATTCATTTAATTTCAAGACATTGTATTGCATGCTATATATGATTTTTTTTTAAAAAAATTATAGCTATAAATTATAAAGCATATTAAAAATACGAATTGATGTGGACTTATATGGACAGCTCACCTTATGGAAACATATGTCATATTCAAAGGTAACTGATGTGATTGATCAGACCATCAAACGTGTTCTCTGAAATAGAAAAATCTGAATCAAAACAGATTTCCACTGTAACTGTTGACCTATTTGAGACTTTTCTTATCCAAGGTACATACTAGTGCAAGTAGGAGTCTACCATCTTGTTTAGAAAAGACTATCATATCTGCCACTTTATTTGGAGATCAAGCTTGCTAGAGTTATCACTAATAAGCGGCCAACTCCAACATGACTCTTCTAAACATGTATAAAGCAACCTTAAATCTTATAAGCAAACAAGTTTGAGTCTTGGCTCTCAAATTTAGGGTGCTTGTCTAAAAGGCTTTATATTAATTAAGTCTTCTTTCACCTACTTTAGCTAACTTAACCGTTAAAGGTTTCTTCTAGAGACCATCTCTAAGGCCCTTAGACTTTGACTAGTCTAAGAATTTTATGAGCAAGAAATTACAAATGACAAATTTAGAAGAAGCCTTAAATCAAAGCGGTTGCATGGTGCTAATCAAAGGGTATCAGTTCAGACTCAAAGTTTTTCACTTGATCACCTAAAGGATAGGTTAGTATTATCAATGAAACCACATAGGTAACATAAACTCAAGATACTAGATTCAGATTTTTCAATCAATCAAGTATACAGATAAATTTATCAAAATTTATAATTATCTTTTTATATCATAAGCATTTTAATAAATAAATTTAATAAATCACTCTCATACATACATACATACATACATATGTATGTATGTATGTAAAATTATTAAATTAAATGTCATGCACTTTCAAATCATAAAATTTTAAATAAATTTTGAACATAATTTAATAGATATAACAAATCCAAATAGATAAATTTTTAAAATGTTATAGTTTAATAAACTCTTTTAATTCAAATTTTGATGTAAATAAGCATATAAAAAATTTTAGAAAACTTTAAAACCTTTTTATGAGGTTATAAATAAATCTAAAAATATTTTAATTAGGATAAAGCGACTTACTTGTAATGTATTGATGTTTGGGTATGTCTTTCCTTGTACATATTCTTGGTATTAGCAATGCATGGCAGTCTTAGACTTTATATATAAATATAAAGTATTTTCTTACGTTGGAGTTAGAAAGGGAACACTCCATTTAGGCATTAGTTTTAGATCTCTTTGCTACTTTTGGCCGATAAAGTCTTTCTGGAATAACCCGGGCCCTAGGTTTACAGTACCTACGAATCTATTTCGTTACAAAAAAACAAGATAAACAAGGTCCATACCAACTTGAGCTACCACAGCCCAAAAGGAATCCAATTAGTACTTGTCCATCTTCCTTAATTGATTATAAACCCATACAATCAACTCCTAATTTCTCGATGTGAGACTCTACCTTCTTAAGAGGGGACGTTCTCGTCGCCAGGGGCAATTGATCATAACCACCAGGCAGGCAAGATTCTAGAGATGATTTTCATAGGTTCAAGAGGTGTCCCCCACAGGTTCAAGAGGTGGCTCCCATCAATGTAGCACTTTGTCCACTTTGTTCTGTGGTCCCTCAGGTTCAAAAGGTGGCTCCCATCAATGTAGCACTTTACCCTATATGGCACTTAGCTCCTGCACTTTCGGCTGGTGCATGGCTCTGATACCATATTGTAATGATCCGGACCCTGGACCCGTAGCACCTACGAACCTATTTCGTTACAAGAAAGCAAGACGGACAAGATCCATACCAACTTAGGCTACCACAGTCCAAAAAGGATCCAATTAGTACTTGTCTATCTTCCTTAACTGTTTATAAACCATACAATCAACTTTCAATTTTTTGATATGGGACTATTGGAAGGAACATCACACTTTCTTTTAACCTTGATGCTCACACGATTTCAAAGGTGACGCTCTCCACTGATGTTGTGGTATCTGGTCACATCCATGTATGAACATTCAAATTAATATTAAGGATGATTTATTATATTATTAGATCTTATACCGAGATCGCTTACAACAACTTCATCCGTCATACAATCAACTTCCATTTTTTGATATGGGACTATTGGAAGGAACATCACACTTTCTTTTAACCTTGATACTCACACGAACTTCAAAGGTGATGCTCTCCACTGATGTTGTGGTATCCGATCACATCCATGTATGAACATTCAATTAATATTAAGGATGATTTATTATATTATTAGATCTTATACCGAGATCGCTTACAATAACTTCATCCGTGCTTTGGTTTCCCCTTGGATTGCACCTTCTAGATCTAACCAAATGGTTTTTAAGTTCTTTGATCCATCCACCTAAAAGATAGGGCAAATACATCTTCTGCGTATCTAAGGCTTTATTTGAATCATGTCATCAAGCTTGAGTATATTAAAATGAATGATCACAATATGTATGAAGTGATGCTCTTTTTTCAATATTATTTCCATTCTTTCCCTAATAAGCATAAGTGATGCGGCAAACTCCCTAGCAATCTATTTTCTTAAAATTTTAAAATTACACAAAAGTATGAACCCTCAAAGTTGAGATAAAAGAACATTAAGCATCTACGTCTCATTTTAAGAACCAATGATGGAGGATTGGACATTTGAAACAATATTCAAATAGTAAACAATCTAATATTTCATGAGCGATCAAACGATTGATTACCATTTTATTTGATGCTTTCTACCTTCTCTATGTAAGTGTTTTTCTTTTTTTATGCTTTTTTCTTAGAGAACTTTTAATATATGATCAATTATGAGTCCGATGAATGGTGTAGAGGAGTTTGGCTTGGCTATGCTCACATATAGCTCAGTCCAAATCATATTGCCTTTAAATTTGCATGGATCTTAAAGTTAAGACTATCGATGCATATTGTCTTAGCATACTGAATCGACCTGCGTACTGGGAGTATTGATAATGTACTAGTATGATATCGATATGAGGTTTGATATGGAGATGGCAAGTCTTATTGGGAGGTATGTGATTGTAGCTATTAAGAACTAGTACAAAAATTGGTTTTGATACTCAACTACTAGACAAATCAAGCGGAACCATTCTATACCACTTAGTTTTAATGGTTACCAAGTGGTATCAAGTGAAAAAGGGTCCAATACCCTTTTTGAACTTCTTGGTTGGGTTTTGAGCAAGATGGAGGGTGATTGAGGGTGGAAATTATGTTTTCCTCATCTTCTTGATATTACCCCTGCAAGTGCAAATCGCCATGAAAGATGCTTCTAGTAAGGTAAATCATTCTTGTTCCCATTTTTTGCCACTAAAAAAAGTCAAAAATCCAAAAAGAAAATTATGCCAAAAATTTTCCTTTGGCATGATCTCTTGAAATGATGTAGATCTAGAATGGATCTAGACATCCATGCCAAAATCATTTTTTTACTTTTAATTTTTTTTAACTTGTACCAAATTGCATTCCGATTAACCTAGATGTTAGTTTTTCTCGAGATGTTTTGGGGCCTAGAATCCTGGACAAACCATTAAACCTAGAGAAACAATGCCATGAACCGACAAAATGATAGAAGAAACCAATTTGACAAAAGGGACAAAAAAAAATGGAACTTTTAGGTTGTGTTTGATAGCTTTTTGGTTATTCCTGGATAAATATATATGATAGCATTTATCCAGGGGATAGCTGAGGGGATAAGCACCTTTTTAAAATTACCACTCTGCCATTAAGGGATAACTTAGTTATTCTTGGGTTCCCTAGGGAATAAGTTCAGGGGATAACCCATGGTTAAACATGGGTTATTTCCTCTGGTTAAACTTTTCAGCACTATCCCCTGTAGCTATAGCATTTGAGAATAAGAGGGGATATTTAGGGGATATCCATCCTTATCCATCATATCAAACACACCTTTAGTGTACTGGCACCCATATATGGGGTCTGGTACAAAACACTGATTGCGGAAATAGAGAATATGCTGATGCAGAATGAATAAAATAATAGGATTATGTGCAAGGGAAACTGTAGTTGAGAGAAGTTGAATGTGATAGAAACAATGGTGAAGAAAACTTGGTTAGAAACTTAAATCACATTTTAGCATTAAGTGCTTGTTTGCACATTGATAGATACTGCTAACCGTTGCAAGTTTGACGGTCTATTTCTCAAAATATTGCAGTACTGTTTGATAAAAATGCTTATATTATACAGTCTCCTTTTTTTTTAAAAAAAAAAGAGTTTGTTATGCAACTAGTGCATAGTGATACCATGTGACACATTAGTCCACAACAGAGGCCCATAGTTTTAGAATGGATTCAAAAGGAAGAGGAAAACGATTGGAGCCACTTAGATTGTCAAAAATAATAAATTATAAAATTAAAAAAATTTACTAAATATTAAATTATTTTAAAACTACTTATATATAATCAATTTAAAAATTGATTATATATCAAATTAAAATTTTTACTAAATATCATTTTTTTAAATTACTTATATAATAAATTAAAAAAAATTAAAACTACTATATAATAAATTAAAAAAAATTTAAAAAAATTTAAAATCACATATTGGGTCGAATAGAAGATTTCAGTTCGGCTCAACAGTGCCGAACAATTAAAAAAAAAAAAAAAATTTAAAATGCACTCTGTCGGCCCAGGCATTGCTTGCTGGAGGGGGCGGAGGTGGTGGCGGTGGGCTTAGGGAACTCACTGCCGCTGCTTGCTTATCGGTGCCGGGGAAGGAGGTCACCGAGGACGCTGCTGCTAGCCGGTGTCAGGGAAGGAGGTCGATGCTGCAGGTGCCAGGGAAGGAGCAGGGAGAGAGGGAAGAGGGGAAGGAGGATTCGGGCGGTGCGTTCAGGGAGAGGGAGTGTGCGTTATAATAAACTTGTTTTTGTCAGGTCTTTAACGGGTGCATTCACTCTGTGGGAGTATGCGGGAGAGCGCTTATTATAACGCGCAGATAGCCCGAAGAAATGAAGAAGCCAACGTTTCAAAAAATTCTTTCTGGTTTTCATCAGAGGTTTCATTCTCTCCTTTTATTCTCATAATCCATCCCTTCTTACGTTCCAGTCATCTGTTTCGTCTTCGGAAGAAAGATACGGACGGAAAGCGAATAAAGAAGCCAACTTTGAGGAAGTACGCAATCTCTTGTGGCTTACCTTTCTGGCTTTCGATGAGAATTTTGATAAATGATTGAATTCTTGATTTTTTTTCTTTTAGCGCTTCCCAAAACCTTCCATCTAGACATGCTTTCACCTTCTCGCGGTTCGTGTCATGCTCTGTTTCAATCTTCTCTCAGTTTTTTCTTTCAGGATAAACGCCGGGGAAAAGGAAGAGAGGAACCCTACTCAAGGTTATCGTCGGATGTTATGGACTACTCTTTGTTTTAATAAGGAATTTGTTGAAAAATTAGAGAAAGAAGCCATTTGGTATGCTCATTTCAAAATTTTGATATCTTTGATTGATTTCTTATCTTCTTGTGAGAACAAATGGTTTAGATGCTCCTTTCCCACGTTCTTTCAAAAAAACATAAAAAGCGAGGAGGGGGGCTCTAAGGTAGTAAACTGTTATTTACGACTCACAGATGCTTGCTATAGGCGAGAAATTTGTTGGGAAATTGGATTCTTGACGACTTTGATGACTGGTTTTGTCTTTAAATGCCCTTTTTAAGAATATGCAGTTTAACGTTTAGATGCTCCATCCTGTCTCAGAGAAACACAAGGGAAAGTAGAGAAATGTGAGAGTCTTTGACGAGAAGTTGGCTGAAAGATTAGAGAAAGAGCCCATATTGTTGACTTTTGATGTTATGAAAAACTGTTTTTCTTCTTCTTTTCGTCTAATGTGTTGTCTTTGTAAGAACAAATAGTTCAAATTCTCTATGGCCATTTTCCTTTACAAGAAACACAGGGAAAAAGAAAGAAAGCAGGGAGCTTTAAGGCAGAATACCGGCTTTTAGGGCTTGTCTTCATTGCTTTTGACAAGAAATTTGCATAAGAACTAGAAAAAGCCTCTCTATGCCCATTTTAGATTCTTGATGTCTTGGATGATTGGCTCTATGTTTCTTTAAATGTTTTGTTACTGTAAGAAATGCTTTAGACGTGCTATTTCCATCTTGTTTTAGAAGAAACAAGAAGGACAAGATTTTTAAGGTTTACCCTGTTTGTTTTCCATGAGAAAAAGGTTAAAAGATTAGAAAAAACACCCATATTTCTGTGACTTTTCAAATATTTCGATGCATTGGATGGTTAATTTTTTATTTCTTTATGAATCTCTATAAATTATACATGCCCATATGTGCCTATTTTTTAAAAACTAGTCATCCAGTAATCTTGCAAAAATTACTGCATAGCTGGATATCAAAACGCACATGCATCCAGTAATCTTGAAAAAATTACTGCATAGCTGGATATCAAAATGCACATGCATGGACATGTATATTTTATAGCTTCTTATATTTTGAATTTGTGGAATGCTTCATATTCTATAACATTATTTAGTGTGTAAGGATGCAGTTGAAACTTGTGGATATCTTCTTTTGTTGTCATGATTGTTTGCAAGAAAAGGGCTGAAATAAATATCCGTTCTATTAGACTTTCATTAGCATGACAACCGCCTACTCCTCTCCTTCATTTTTTTTTTCATTTTCTTTTATTTTGCAAGGCAATTCTTACTTATAAGGAGCTAGTTTGATATATGAGTAGCTGTTGGATGCAGGGGTGATATTTTATATATGTATTCTTGTTCTTTCCATTCTTTTGTTTTTACTTTTTCTAATAGAAACCTTGCATCATCCATGGGAGTTTCTCTAGTATTGTTCTAAAGGATTGTATATGTTGGTTCAAGGCACTTTGCATTGGTCTGCGCAAGCTATTTCCTTTCCTTCCCTTCGATGGAAGTAATTGAATAATTTGAATGCTACAATGTCGCTATGTGTGCCTTATTCTGGATGGTTCATTTACATATCTGCAGCTAAAATCTTTTACAGCTATCAGTTTTGATGCTTGGCATCAAATTCCTGAATTTGGTGCTTGTTGAAGGGTTTTTCAACTTTTCGGACATCTATATTCAGATGTAAGATTATGAAATGTGTAGTCCATAGCATATACGTACATATACACATATGTATGTATGTGTGTGGGTCTTTCTTTCTTTTTCTGGTATACACTTACACATATCTGTCTAAAATATGGCTAGTGGCGTCACAAGTTATCCAGATGTCAACAGTTGCAGGTCAATACTTGCCTACTATTGGATCAACACTTCTATTATCCATCGAATGCATTGACCTTGGTAAATGGGTAGCAGCTATCAAGGGTGGTGCACATATGGGTCTTCATCTTATATTAGTGGTGTTATTTTTCAATTGCTCTGGTATTTTGCGCCAATATCTTGCAAACCTTATTGGCATAGTCACAAGAAAGAATCTTGCCCAGGTAATCTCTCTAGTCCTTGCTAAGTTTGAATGTTTAGATTCTTTTGTCCTCGATAATTTTGAATGTTCTTTACCTTAAAATCCATGATGCCTTCCTTATGTTAATTTGAAGAATCCTCTCAATCCTCTCATACATAATTTTCCTTGGCACTTGGTTTAACTTTAAATGATGTTTTCTGCAGTGACTCTGTTTTCTGAATGTTGCAAATGCCATTAATATTTTTCTCCCTCCAATAATTAGAGTTGCTTATGCTAATGGCCTGAGCATTTTTGGCATTTAAGCAGTTAATACTTTATCAATATTGTATATTATCTTGCCATTAATACCTTTTTTGTTTGTTGATATGAAGAGGTTTGCACCGTGGAGTATTGCAGCTTGACATGTGTTCTGCTGGGAGTACAATATATATATATATATATATCTATATCTATGATTTTCCAACCTAACAATGGTACTTGTTATGCTTCATTGAATAAATGAAAAGCAATACTTATTTCTCTTGATTCTTCATGTTTCTTTACAACATTGATAATGCCAGATTCTGAGCTTTGCACATGCATTCAATTTATTATTTGGCATGGACCAGTTCCTTTGCATCTATTTCTCTGCTATCATTGCTGTTCTAATTCCATATTTCTTCACCCTCTTGGTAAGTTTTATGATTTATGTTTTATCGACCTTCAATTATTCAATTCTCACATGTCATTTTAATGTGTTTTGTGACAATATCACATCTCCAATGACCCTTAGGGCTCTTGCAAATTAGAGGTGTTCTACAGCACATCAAGCTTCATATGGCTCTTTATTTGCTCGGAGTGTTCTTCAGTCAACCAAAAATTCCATCTGTAGCTCATGATAGATATCCAGGGTTGGATTTGCAAACTGCTTGCTCAATCATGGCTCTTCTTGGCTCTAATGTCATGCCTCACAATTTTTACGTTTGCTCTTCTATTGTACAGGTAAGCTTAGCCATCATACTCTTTATTAGGTTGGAAAATATGTTTGTGATGGTCATACTTAAAATTCAGCTGTTAATGTCCTGTGATCTTATTTTATTGCTTGAGAAGATTGTGCTGCATAAACCTTTGGATTGCTAACAGATTCTTTCTAAACAACCTCTCAGTTCTATTTTTGAGGAATCATGTATGCACGTGCATCACTTCTCTCTTCTAATTTCATGCCCAAGGAAGGAGTGGAACTAGCCATTCATCCAGTACTATATCTTATGTGCAAAAAGCTCTCAAATTTGATAATGAGAAGTAACAGATGATTAGGAAAAGAAGAAAGGAAAAGAAGAGTTGGAAGAAGAGTTGCTTGCCTCAAACTGGGCAAAGTCAGCTCATTTTTGTTTTAAAAATACCATCAAATAGGTTAATGGTAGAATTGAAAGATTTTTGTGAAGGATATCTCTAGGATATCTCTATTTGTGATTATAGATGGTTGTATGTATATGTCTCCATGTTATATGAATGTACAGGATTCATGCTTTTATGCAAAGGGACTTGGCTTGTTAGTTAACACACCTTACACACACATATTTTACCCACCATTATGGATTATGGCAAGTTATTTGAAGTTTGCTTCCTCAGTCACATTTTGTTACAGCCAATTGTATTTTTCAGGATTTCATGATTGACTTTATAAAATAAACCATGTCAGATCAGCATTATTTAAAGTAATCCACAATTGGAAGTAGTTATGTTGCTATGCTGCTCTTATCATTTATGCAGCACTAGAAATGCCACTAGAATCTCAAATATTTTATAACTTCTATTTATTTAAGAATAGTATCGAACGGTCGGACTTGCATCATTTCACGATATGTTGACCCTCTTTTCTTGATGTTTGACCTATCTTCAATGTTAGATAGTTTTTCGGCTAGAAGTTGTTGTGCCTAGGTAATTTTAACACCTCTTGCTTCCTTTAGTGTCTCTAGTTCATCCTGTAATCTTCATTAAGAGATTCTTCATTCCTTCCATATGAATCCAACAACAATAACAACAAAAAATCCTTAATCCTAGACTAGTTGGGATTGGTTATATGAATCTTTTTCTACTCGATTTAGAGTCATACTTTCTATAAAATATAAAAATATTAAATACAAAAATATTAAATCTTTTTTATTACTTTTTTTTATATAATTTTTAATTTACTTCTATCTTCATGTTCATAGGATGTAACTACAATTTTACGCTAACCGCAGTGTTGTTAAAAGTCCTAAGCACACTTTAGTGTAAAGGGTTCTTGGAGCTTAAATGCAGGGTGCAAAGCACAGGCGTATGCCTGAGCAAAGTGAGGTGTGTATTTTTAAAATAAATAGTAGAGTAATTTATATAAGTAATATTTGTAATATATATCATAAAAAAGTTAAAAATTCAAAATAGTAATATATTTAGCATATTAGCTTAATGGAAAGTCTTTTCTTTCTCAGTTGAAATCTATAGTCTCAGTGTTTTTTTCTTCTCTTTTCAGATGATAGCATAATTTTTACTGTCCCATCTCTGTCTTTTAATTTTTAGCTTTTTTATAAGGTAAAAAAAATATGTATGGGATGGTGCATTATAAAGTTAATATAATCTAATAAATATGATACATTAAAAAAAATAAATATAGCTTATGAGGAAAGACACGCTTTTCTTGTGTTTCAAATCAGATCAAAAGCGTGTGCTTTTTTCGCCTTTCTAGATGAAGGTGCCTCATATAGGGTGTAAGAAGTGCCTAATCCTTGGCACCTTACACCTCACATATTAAATGCACTTTATATCTTAGATGCACCTTAACGTGTAAGAAGCGCTTAACCCTTGGCACCTTATGCCTTACGTTTTAGGCGTGCCTTTGACAATACCAACAAGCTGTCAACTTATCATAACTTCTTTATCTGGGTTTCGGACCAGCTATGTACAAAACTCATGTTTTGTGGGAAAAGTTATAGACACCTTTCCATACTTTGCATCTAGAGTCATTCACTTAATTTCCTCTGGAGACATAATCAAAGTTCTCCTTTATACAAATCTAAGTAATCTAAAGCATCTTAGTCAAAGTTCTCCTCTATGCAAATTCAAGTAATCTAAAGCATTTAGATCTTTTTTCTCTTTGTTGCTTCTATCTTATGTCAATGTACGGTTTCTTTTGTTTCGACTCTTTTTTGTTAATAGATTGTTTCACAGTTAAGCAATTCATGTTGATGATCTTTAAGTATGTCGAGAACAATGCTATATTGCTATTGTTCAATGACGCCAAAATTTAGGATTCTTTATTGGAATAGGACATTAATAATGGACACAACTTATTTTGTCTTGTTGACTTTTAATTTGGGCCTAGAGGAATGCAATTCCTCCTATCAAACTTTTTTGTTCTCTTTTCGTAGACTTTTTAAAGTCCTTAGATTTTGGACAGATGCTCAGATAGCATCTCTGACCAATAATGTAGGTCTTCTTACTTGCCGGCCAGCCTTTCAAGTTTATGGTAGATCTCTCTTGCCTAAAGTTTCCTTAGTTAGTGCTAGGTTGATAAGCAATTGCAAACATTTGCTCAACCCTTTGGTGGAGCTTTCTCAATGTAGGCCTTTTATCGGTTCCCATGTATTCTTCTCCAGGATACTGGAATAAGTGAAAAATTCTAGGTAAAGATGGACGAAAAAGTCTACAAAAACTATCTGGCCATTTTAGGTAAAAGTTAGCCTACTAGGTTGACAACTTTTTCAGTATGCCCCTTTTGCCCTTAATTTTAACCTCCTTGGTTCTGTTATCAGAAAGGTTGTTTGGTGGAATAAAGCCGGGTACTTTGGTTTCATTCAGGTCAACTACATTTTGTAGACCAAAGAAGGCTTTAAGTGGTCCTCAATGGTCAACTTTATTTTCATGGAAAGAGAATTGGTGAATATTGATTGTTAAATCAACCATCACTAACTACCATTCCAGTCTCCACATATGCAATCATCGCCACATTTTTTTTGATGGTAAGGGAGTGTTAAGCATGCTATCAACCTACCTCCATTCGATCTCCTTGAGCATAATGAGGGGGCTTGTTAAGCCTGATATATATTGTCAACCCATTTTCTATGTGCTTAAGCTTTTGAGAGCTAGTTGTTAACTAACAATGATGGCAATGATGACAACTATGATGGTGATGAATATTGGACTAGCATATTGTGTATGTGATGTACTAAATGCAATAGTGACATGTGCGTGGCAGATTCGAATGAATGTGCATGAGTTATGAAGTATAAGCAATGCACCTTCACCTTTGTGTCCAACAGAGGAGTATAGGGAAGCACTTTGTTGTACTCCTGCTATTTGATATTTGCTACTAGAAAGGAGTTCCTGGGCCTTTGCTCTTGAAATAGTGGAAGGATTTTTGCAAACCATTATTATTCTTACATGTATTTCTAGTATCCAAAGTGATCTTGTCACTTGGTTATTTAGAAGAAGCATGGAGGCTAGAATTCTCTATATGGATGGTCATTGAATTTAAATGGAGGCTCATCGGTATATTTGGGGATTGGTGGGCTTTAGAAGATGGAAGCTAAAACAATACTTGTAATGAATGATAAGTGGATCAGGTAAGTTTTTGAATTGTGCGAGGTAAAAACGAAACCATTATATTTTTGTCATTTTATTGAACATATAATTTATGCATACACTAAAAACGTTTAATGGGCTTGGGGATGTTATCAAATCATTGAGTTTTGCTAATATTATATTTGAGGTCATTAATGCCTTCATTTATTTTAGTGTTAATTTCTTCTCTTAATCCCCTTATCAAAGAACCTCATGAAAGGAAAAAAGGGAAAGAATTCTTGCTATTACTCTAAGATAACCGTAATTTGCAAACTTTTATTCTTTTATTCCAAGTGTTGGGTTTGGCTTTTATCTCCTATAAACTGTTATGTTTTCTATTATTGCTCAAAGCTTCAATCCCGAACACTTTAAGTCTTATTGTTGCCCCTCAACACAAAACCAACCCATCATATGAAGAATTAAGCTTACAAACAACCTTTTTTGATAAAAAATCTGTGCAGTCCTCCTTCATTAGTTTTGCATGATTGTATTGCTTACATTTAATATTCATATCCAATGAATTAGCTTACAAACTACTACATCGATTACACTGAATGTTATTTCAACTTATGTGCTTAAAATCAATTTTTTAGATCTCAATGGCTAAGGTTGGTTTTTCAAACAGCAAAAAGTGCCTTCTTTTGGATACTTTCTTGGCTACTCATATTGTGGCCTTGGTTATGATTTAGTTGGTTCCCAAATGTTAGGACTTTTCATTCTTTGTGATTTTTCATTTGCCTTCATTGTGCTAGTTTGGTTTCTTAGGAAAATGATGCTATCTTCTTCAGTCCATTCTTGTAACTACGAGGAATTCTATTAGTGAAACCTTTTTTTTTAAAAAAAAGGTTTCTGGTGGAGTTAACATGTCAAAGGGAATCAAATGTTGGAGCAACAATTTCTATGCCACATGCATCATGCTAATTGATTTACTCAAGACCTTTGTTAGAAAGAATAAAGATCCTTGATGACAATGTTTTTCAAATAAAGTTATGCTACGCTAATTTTTGAAGAACAAAAAGAGAAGCATTCTACATGTCCTTTTTTGTCAAAATATTGTTTTAACATGATTTTTAATTTTGTGAATTTTAGTTATCTTGCCATTGGTTTAGTGTGATCCACTTGATTATCATATTTCTGAACCAAGGAAAATTGGAAAAAAAATAGAAGGGAAGTATTATTGGTGTGTTGTGCACACCAATCATACTTCTTTTTTTTATGGCGGGTAGTGTAGTCAAGCGAACCAAGCTAACTTTAGTAACTATGAAGCAAAAATATAGAAGAACTTTAGTAAGCTAGTCCCACCTAAAGGAGCAAGCTAAATTGCATTTATTTGGGTTGAGGAGAGTTAAATTGCATTCATTTGGGTTAATTAGGAAAATGGTTTTCTACCAAATTAAAATATTCTAGCAATGTCCCTTTTGGCCTTGGCTTCACCCATGTTGCAAGTGGTCATTTGGCAACAACTTTTAATAAAGGGGTTGTTCTGTCCTTTGTTTTATCATCACCAAAAAAAAGTAGTTAATTTTCAAAAATTAGGCTACATTGCTACACTATGATTCTACAAACTAACAAAAAAAATAAAGGTCATATGACTCAAATTAACCCCATTCCCCCCAACATGTTCATTCTTTAAGGGTGTATTAGGCAAATCATCGAATTGGACTATAAGTGGTAGGCAAAGTTTGCTATCTCAATACAAGATCCTATACCAGTATCGCATTGGTACAATATTGGTATGCTTGGTATATGGGTTAGTTCAGTGTATTGAATCTTGATATGCTCCTATATAAAGTCTTGGTTTAGTATCGGTATGGTATAGTATGCCTAGTACAATGCGATATGCACCGATATGGCTTCTAGGCATATTGTTATTTTGTGAAGAATGCATGATAATTTTGACTTTGAGTTTTACTTTCCGTAGATGAATTTTCTTTTTAGAAAAATTATCTTCATGTGCATAAGGGGTACAACATCCAACAAAACTTATTAAAATAATGGTTATAGACTATAACATATGGTGTTTCTTGATATATGAATACAGAGAGAAAGAGAGAGAGAGAGAATTAGTTGGGATGCTTTTGAGTCCCAATGCTTCCTGATTAAAATCGATGAGGACCTTCACAATGAAAATCCATGCCATCGATCATGATTTTAGATATATAAAATACTTAGAAACTTTTTTGGTTTTAAAGTTTGATGCTTTTGCATCAAGTCAGCAAAAAATGAATGGTAGCAATATAACTGATAAGAAAAAATATAAACTATATGATTTGCAATTCCACAACATTGATATTCTAAATATCCTAAATATGTAGATAAGATTTGGACTAATTTGAATGCATCTAAACTATAGATCTAACAAAAATATGGTATCATATTGTTGAAATGGTCAGTTTTCTTTTCATTTGATTTAAGAGCAGAAGACCTTAAAAAATTGATATTCTTGGTTTCTCGCTGGCATAAATGTCTCATATCACGATCAATGGCATTGACTTTTATTTGAGAGGTCTTTTATTGAGTTTGATTAGGAGGCATGTGGAGCGAAATGCTTTTAGAAGCATCCTATTCTCTCTTTCTCTGTGTGTGTGTGTGTGTATGCGCACACGCATATATGTGGGAAAGGTAGTAGCAGTAAATTTCTATTTTTCATATTTCGAAGCTACAAGTGACATTTTCAGAAGTCAGTTTGACATTCAATCAAAAAGACGCCTCCTCTGCTTCATTTAACAGGTGTTAACATGTGTTAATTTCTGCATCAAAATTTAGATGTTATTAAGTCCTCTCGTACCTTAAACAGAAAAAGAGTTAGGTTGGTTGCATTTTGTATCTTGGATTCAAGTTCCACCACTGATCTTTTTGCTACTACATGCTTCTCTAGGAGCGTTAAGCCATGGATTGAAGTATTGTATCATGTTGGTCCATAATTTTGGTACATATTGTGCTGGTAAGGCGTGACCAGGTATAGCAGTATGCACTGTTGTATTGGATGTGGTACTGGTACATGCCAGCTTGTAGCAGTTCTTACAGATGAATTCTGGTTGAAGCATGCTAGCTTGGTCTCATTTGCATTAGCACAAGCCATGACACATGGTTGAGCATGTCATCAGCATGGCCAGACATGGCATAAATATACCATGCCAGGTTGTGACCATTATGGGCATGACACACACTGTTTTAGTCCTAGGTATAAGCTCATGCTCATCAAATAAATCATTCAGCTGTACTCCAAACCTCTTAAATGCGTCACTAAAATTTTTCTAAAAGATAAATCCTCTGGTCAGTACATTTCCTAGGTCATTTTTGGTCAAGTGTCACATTAGTTTTGGAGTGTTACATTATAATTTGCTTGGAACACAGCTGATTTGAATAACCTACAGTTATTTCTGATTTAAAGTATAAAGAATTGCATTTCTGAGTTTGCAACCAATAGACTCCAGTTGGTGAACCTTAAACCATGAATATGCTTGCCTCACCTCATGTCTGGTGGCAAGTTCTCCATATATGCCTTGAGGTTCATTAGTAAAGCGAGGATTAGGTGACCTGCACGTCTTGTGTACTTTTTCTAGGAGGCATACATATTAGGCTTCAATTACTATTGCTACTAAAGAATCAGAAAGAATGGTTCTATAAATCTTGGAATGAATGGAGTTTTATGTAGCATATTCTCCAATTCTGCACCTATCTGGTCACCTTTTGATCTATTTTCTTCTGGATTTGTGCACATTTAAAATATTCATGTTAGGTTCTTTCTTTGGTAACTAAGCACCAAAAAAATACTCATAACCGTCGGTTTGCTTCTTTGCTAATCTGCTCTTCTTTCTGAATATTTCTTTATATGCTAAAGATCCATAAGGCTACACCTTGCTTCATTGAAAACTGGAACATCTTTTGTTATGCCTCACTTATCTTGAATAATAACTTTTTTATGATTTTTGTAGTTCAAAGCGAATAAGCATATTTTAAAGTAATGCACCAACCAAATAGGAACCTATCCACCTATCGGTCCTGTTCTGGTTGCTTGGTCCCACCAGTCTGTTGTCCACCTATCGGTCCTGTTCTGGTTGCTTGGTCCCACCAGTCTGTCTGGTTTCATTTGGTAATAACAGTTTATGTTCTTTTTTCTTCACAGTAGTGATTTTAATACATTAATGTTGTGCAGGAACAGATAAAATACTTGATACTCAGAGCATACTGCTTGTATTTCTTGTTTAACAAATGCTAAAGTTGTCATTTACCATATATTCTGTGTCAATCTAAAAGTACACATGCTTTAATTCATTCCTTTGCGGTATATTCCTAATTGTACATTCTGAAGCATATGTGTTCAAAATCGACATTTATCCTTGACTAATTCTTCTTGATACAGAGTTGCGATGTCTTTTTTTGTCAAAAAAAAAAAAAGTTATATACCACCATCAAGTGCCAACTTTCAGCTACTTCTAATACATGACTGCCTCTTTCATTTATGTCATTGTGCAGCAGCAGAGGCCAACTAGTGCCAGTATGGGTGCTTTAATTCATGATAAACTTTTTTCTATAATATCTAATTTTGCGGCTATTTTCCAGGTGAATTATGTTTTGATGAGCTCTGCAGCAGCTCTATTTGATGATGCGGGCCTTATAATGCCTTCTTTTCAAGATACTTTTATGTTGATGAACCAGGTTATATCTCATCTCTTCTAGTACACTATCTCTTCACTCCTTAATTCTACACATGGTATATGATTAACATCGCTATGCCTCCATCCTATAATTTGAGGAGATATATGGCACAGTTCCGTACATAGAATGTACAAACTGCATCTGAATGAATATCATGGCTAGATTTTTTATGAGTTGATGTACTTCTAAGTTGCATTGTCATTGATATTATATGGCATAGACTGCACTGGGTCCATTTAACATGCATTTTGATAAGTATGTTGGCTTTGTTGCATTTGTAGTGCATATTGGCTAGAGATCTGTATCAGAAGTTCATAAAATGATAGGTGTATATTTTCTACAATTTTTTCCATAGTTAATGCATGTTGATGGTTTTGGTTTTCTTTATTCTTGACTTGATACAGAAAGACCAGCACTAAAATTGATTTTGATGGAGTCAAAGCTGTCATCATGTTATATATGTTATCAAACCATGACAGGTCTAGACAGTTCCTTGTCAAAAAAATTATCTCATAATCTCATCCAAACTAAAGGACTCATATGGCTTGCCTAAAGGTCAGATCACATAAAAAACTGCATTAATCGCATAAATAGTTGCAGCAAATATTGAATGGTTAGTGTAGTAGTAAAAATAATTATAACATTTTCTGGACTTAATTTAGATTTTTAAGAATGTGTGATGAAGTTAGCGGACAACAATGTTATCTTCTTTGAATTAGATGATCAAAAGATGATCCTTCCATGATTAAATAGTTGACTCATTTTCATGTGATTATTGTTTACCCATCTCTTTAATTTCTGGTTGCAAACTGGCTTACCTAATTTGGGGCATCATATATGTAGCCGAGTAAATTCACACCCTATCGACCGTATAAAAGATTACAAAATATTAAATGCACTAGTATTACTTTGGAACCACTGAAATACACTAACAAAATGCCTTTTAATTTATCAATTTGTCTATTTTTGTCTTTTGACCTTGTAAATCGATATTACTTGTCTGCTTCAACATTATCTGCGCCTGCAATCAGGTTGTAGTATCGTCTCTATTCCATCTCTTTACCTGATACTTGCTAGCTTTTGTTCGTTGATCAACCTAATTTGGGGCATTGCATATATCACTTGGTAAATTTTACTCCCCATCAGTCGAATTAAAAAAATTATAAAACGTACCATTCAAATGCAATGGCCAAAATGCTCTTAAATTTACATTACCCTGAAAAATGCCAACTATATTCATTTGCCTCTCCCAATCTGAAGAACTCATAATGCAAGCCCCCTCCGGCATTATTAGCACTACTGGTTGCATTCTGGTGTAACCTCCACTTTAGGCCCATGCCCAACAAAGTGAAACTTGGTTCAAGATTGGCAGAAGTGTATAATATCAGAGGCCTTGCCATTGGTTTTATCTCCAAGCCCCACGTGGCCTGGCCTCCGGGCAGGTGTGTTCAGCTTAAGCCTGACTTGCTCCATTTGATCTAGATTTATGACCAACTTGGCTTGGCTCATTCAATTTATCAGATGATCAGTTCCCTTCCTCAGCCGTTGTCATTGACAAGGAGGCAGAGGGGAGGGAAGGGAGGGGATTGAGATCATGAATGGTGATGAGTAATGAGGTGCTAGTAGACGATAGAGGGCGAGAGTAGGGGATGGCATGCAATCCAATGGTAGTCGGTCCTCTGTGTATCAATGGAAGGGGAAATAGAGGCATTCTCAGGTAGTTGTCCACATTTGCACAGGTGGGTGAGGGTAGAGGGAAGAGATGGTTGGTAGCAAGGCAACAACGATGAGAGTTGTAACAGAGGCAAGGTGGGGGGAGGCCATGGTGAAGATGAGTATTTAATGACGAAGAAACAAATTGATAAAATAATTCAAATATATATTAATATTAATAAATATAAAAATATTGATGCATGTAATATTTGTATATCTAGCTTTAAGCTATGTTAGGTTAGGTCTATATATATATATATAGTAAATTTAATATGAACTTAATTAGTTTAAAGGTGATGCTCTCCACTGATGCTGTGGTCTCCGGTCACATCCATGTATGTGTTGGGCCTGGTGTGGTGCTATTAAGGCCCAGGTGGGCTAACTTGTATTAGGCTGGGTTTGAGTCCATGGGTTGAGATTAAATCAAGTCACGGGTGTACACGGGCTTGGGGATTAGTTTAATCTCATTGGGTTAGTCCATGGGAGTTTTTTGTTTGTTGAGTCTGGGCCTGGCCCACTTCGTGGATGTATTTAAACTCTAGTCTCTAGGGTTTGGATGGAATAGAGAACAGATTCTTTTCTCCCAAAATTTCTCTTCTCTCATCATAGGGCGGCAGCCCTTTCTTTCTCCTCCCATCTTCCTCCTTTTCAAGAAGTAAACCTAACAGGATTAGAAATCCTTAGTTCTAGTTCTTGTTCAACGGGGAATCCCATTGCTATTCATCAAGGTCTAAACCTAACAGGATTAGAAATCCTTAGTTCTAGTTCTTGTTCAACGGGGAATCCCATTGCTATTCATCAAGGTCTAAACCTTAACAAGTGGTATCAGAGCCTGGTTCAAGGAGTAATCTGGAGGCCTTCAAGGAGTTGAAATAATTTCAACAGAATCTCGTCAAGGTACTTCTCTATTTTATAAAATTTATTTTTTGTGCTATTTTTGAAATTGGCCATGGGGAGTAGCATAAAAATAGAGGTTGAGAAGTTTGATGGGAAGGGAAGTTTCTCCATGTGGAAAGTCCGGGTAGAGGACCTCCTTGTGCAGCAGGGTTTAGATCTGGCTTTGGAGGAAAGGCCAGATGGGATGACAGACAAGCAGTGGATTTCATTGGAGAAGAAGACATGTTCAATGATCAGGGGCTGTCTGGCGGATTCAGTCCTCTATTCAGTGCTGGAGGAGAAGACCCCAAAGGGACTCTGGACGAAGTTGCACACCCTCTATATGGGGAAGAATATGTGCAACAAGTTGATGTTAAAGAAGCGCCTCTACAGCCTTCGGATGTCAGAAGGTGGAGATGTGTTGGGTCACATCCAGATATTCGACCAGATGAGCAATGAACTTCTGAATGTCGGGGTCAAGATGGAGGAAGAAGATAAAGCACTTCTACTTTTATGTTCAATGCCCACGTCTTATGACTCATTGGTCACAACACTGCTCTGTGGGAAGGAGACATTAATTTATGAAGATATTGTCTCGGTGCTTCGGACGAATGAGCAGAGGGAGAAGATGACCAAGGAAGCTGTTCCCCAGGAGGGTCTATCAGTTGGGGAAAGGACAGGCAGAGGTAGGGGCAGGGACAGAAGTAAGTCTGGAGGACGATCAAAGTCCAGGAAAGGCAAGAGAGAGTTGAAGTGCTATAAGTGTGGAGAGGTAGGACATTTTAAGAAGAATTGTCCTAAGTGGAAAAATCAGAAGGGAGAAAAAGGAGGATCTGAGTCAGTGAGTACAGTTGCAGATCAGGAGGTGGAGGATGATCTCTTGGTTGTATCAGATGATCACAGGCACAGCACAGAGATGTGGACCTTGGATTCAGCCTGTTCTCATCATTACACTCCCAACCGGTCGTGGTTCAGTACTTACACAGAGGTTGAGGAGGGGAATGTGACTCTTGGAGATAATCACCCTTGCAAGGTGGCAGGTATTGGCACAGTGAGGGTGAGGATGTTTGATGGTATGGTGCGCACTCTTACCAGTGTGAAGCATGTTCCAGAACTCAAGAAGAATCTGGTATCACTGGGGTACTTGGAGCGGACTGGATACAGCTTCAGCAGTCGTGCCAGGAGTGGAGTTCTGAACATCTCCAATGGAGCCATGGTGGTGATGAGAGGGAGGAGGCTGGAAAATAATCTATACAAGATGGAGGGCTCTGTGATGACTGTGAAATCTGAGGTGGCAGCTGTGGAGCAAGATCCCCGGGATGTGTACAGGATGTGGCATTACCGCCTGGGCCACATGGGAGACAAGGGGATGAAAGAACTGAGCAAGAGAGGTCTGCTTCCAGACTTGAGTAGCGGAGATATGGAGATCTGTGAGCCTTGTCAGATGGGAAAGCAGAGGAGAGTACAGTTCTCAGTCAGCACAGCTAGGAGTGCTGAACCCCTGGAGTTAGTACACACAGATGTCTGGGGACCAGCCCCAGTTTCTGCAAGGAATGGGGCCAGATACTTTATGACCCTGATAGATGATTTCTCAAGGAAGCTGTGGATCTACTTTATGAAGGAGAAATCAGAGGTCTTCACCAAGTTCAAAATCTGGAAGGCTGAGGTGGAGAAGGAGCAGGGTAAAAGTGTAAGTGTCTGAGGTCTGATAATGGCGGGGAATACACCAGCAGGGAGTTCCAGATTTTTTGTGAGGAGTGGGGCATCAGAAGGCACTTCTTGGTGATGGGAACTCCTCAACAGAATGGGGTGGCTGAGAGGATGAACAGAACACTATTGGAAAAGGCAAGATGCTTAAGGCTGCAGGCAGGGCTTCCAAAGATGTTCTGGGTTGACGCAGTAGATGCAGCTAGCTACTTGATCAATCGGTCACCGCACACCAGGTTAGATGGAGACATTCCAGAGGAGATATGGTCTGGAAGGAAGACAAGCCTAAACCATCTAAGAGTGTTTGGATGCACAGCATATGTGCATGTTGGAGCTGGGGAGCGGAGTAAGTTGGATGCCAGGTCTAAGAAGATGGTGTTCCTAGGCTACCCGCGAGGAGTCAAGGGGTATCGGCTATGGGACCCCTTGGAGAAGAAGGTTGTCATCAGCAGAGATGTAACCTTTGATGAGAGCTCAATCCTCCAGAACAGAAGTGGCATGGATGCACAGCAGGGACTACAGGAGGTAGAACACGGTAACACTAGTCAGACAACCTCCTATACAGTTGTGCCATTTGCTAGTGGACCAGGAGGATTTGAGATTCAGGTGGAGAGGACTGACAGAGGTGGTAGAAGCCAGGGAGTTCAGCAGGATGCAGCTGGACAGGGGACTGATTCTGGGATCGCACAGCAAAGGCCCAGGAGGAACGTGCGACCACCAATTCGATACGGCTTTGAGGATTCGTTGTCATATGCCCTGGTGACAGCGAATGGAGACCCTTTCACCTATGAGGAGGCTATGAAAAGTCAGGATAGAGATAGGTGGATCCATGCTATGGCAGAGGAAATGCAGTCTCTTCACAGCAATAATACGTGGCAGGTGGTCCAGCTGCCACAAGGAAAGAAACCCATTGGTTGTAAATGGGTTTATCAGCGCAAGGAAGAAGCTTCAGAACAAGAGGGTATCAGGTATAAGGCAAGACTAGTGGCCAAAGGATACTCTCAGAAAGAAGGCATCGATTATGGTGAGATATTTTCTCCAGTTGTCAGGCACACTTCCATCAGACTATTATTGAGTATTGTAGCAGCTCAGGACTTGGAGCTGGAGCAGATGGATGTGAAGACAGCATTCCTCCATGGTCATTTGGAGGAGAGCATCTACATGGAGCAGCCACCAGGGTTTAGAGAACCAAGATCAGATGGGAAAGTCTGTTTGCTGAAGAAATCTCTGTATGGGCTGAAGCAGTCGCCGAGGCAGTGGTACAAGAGATTTGACACTTATGTTAGGAGCATTGGACTTTTCAGGTGTGAGTATGATTCTTGTGTGTATGTTAAATCTCTGGATGATGGGTCTAGGATGTACTTACTCTTGTATGTAGATGACATGCTGATAGCATGCAAGAGTAAGAAGGCTGTACAGGAACTGAAGATAGCTTTGTCTCGGGAATTTGAGATGAAGAATCTGGGGCCAGCCAGGAAGATCCTAGGGATGAAAATCATCAGAGATAGATCCAAAGGTGTGCTGCATCTGAGTCAGGGTGGCTACATTAAAAAGATTCTGGAGCGATATGGGATGAAGGATGCCAAACCGACAGCACTACCTTTGGCAGCATATTTTTCCTTATCGAAGACCATGTCACCACAGACTGAGGTGGAGGCTCAGGAGATGGAGAATGTACCATATGCTTCTGGTGTTGGGAGCCTTATGTATGCCATGGTATGTTGTAGGCCAGACATAGCCCATGCAGTGAGCCAGGTGAGCAGGTTCATGGCGCACCCTGGCAGGGAGCACTGGCGAGCACTAAAGGGAATCTTCAGGTACTTGGTAGGTACAGTTGGGGTTGGTATTTGCTATGGACAGCAAGAAGGTGCTGAGAGATCCAACTTATCCAAGGAGGCTCGTGGGCAGTTATATGGGTATGTGGATGCAGACTTTGGTGGAGATGTGGACACTAGGAGATCCACAACAGGCTTTGTGTTCAGCCTGTTTGGTGGTCCAGTATCGTGGAGATCATGTCTGCAGCCCATCACAGCCTTATCTACCACGGAGGCAGAATACATAGGTATCACAGAGGCAGCAAAGGAAGCTCTTTGGCTGAAGGGCTTGATGCTGGAGATGGGACTTGATCAGAAGGTTGTCCAGGTGCATAGTGACAGCCAGAGTGCTCTGATGCTTGCGCAGAATGCAGTCTATCATGCCAGGACGAAGCACATTGACCTCAGATACCACAGGATCAGAGAGCTGGTGGAAGATGGTGAGGTGGAGCTGGTGAAGGTATACACCAAAGAAAATCCAGCAGATGCACTGACTAAGGTTCTTCCACGGGACAGTTTTCAAAAGTGTATTTCGTTGTTAAAGCTGATGGACACAGTGGACGTGCTGAGGCCTTGAAAGCACCAAGGTGGAGATTGTTGGGCCTGGTGTGGTGCTATTAAGGCCCAGGTGGGCTAACTTGTATTGGGCTGGGTTTGAGTCCATGGGTTGAGATTAAATCAAGTCACGGGTGTACACGGGCTTGGGGATTAGTTTAATCTCATTGGGTTAGTCCATGGGAGTTTTTTGTTTGTTGAGTCTGGGCCTGGCCCACTTCGTGGATGTATTTAAACTCTAGTCTCTAGGGTTTGGATGGAATAGAGAACAGATTCTTTTCTCCCAAAATTTCTCTTCTCTCATCATAGGGCGGCAGCCCTTTCTTTCTCCTCCCCATCTTCCTCCTTTTCAAGAAGTAAACCTAACAGGATTAGAAATCCTTAGTTCTAGTTCTTGTTCAACGGGGAATCCCATTGCTATTCATCAAGGTCTAAACCTAACAGGATTAGAAATCCTTAGTTCTAGTTCTTGTTCAACGGGGAATCCCATTGCTATTCATCAAGGTCTAAACCTTAACAGTATGAACATTCAAATTAATATTAAGGATGATTTATTATATTATTAGATCTTATACCGAGATCGCTTACAACCACTTCAACCCTGCTTTGGTTTCCCCTTGGACTGCACCTTCTAGATCTAAAAAAAATGGTTGTGCCTTATCAGGGGCCCTCCATCAGTGGACAAGAATGATCTGCTGTATCCACAGTGGGAGGTGACCAAGGCTCAAGTTCTTTGCGAAATAATGTGTCGTCTGCATTAAGTTGGGTTGATACGGGATTTCAAAAGGAATGGCCCAAGCATCAGTCCTTCAACAGTCTCAAATTCCATTTTGCTGGGGCTTCCTTTATCAGTTGGCTTAGCGTCAGTCATGCATGATCAAGGAAGCTCACCCGCACCTGTAGGGAGTATTTGCAATCAGATACATTGTTCTGTTCAACTAACTGAAGCTTCAATGCAACAGCCAGTTGCAGCCACAACTGCACAGCTGGAACATTCTGATTTTACATTACCACAACCTCTTTCTCCACGTGTTGGCTTGGCTTCCACTGTGCATGATCTTGCAAGCAGACCTGCATCTGTAAGACGTGACCAAGTTCAAATACAGAAGTGCAGATGCAACAGCAGCTTGTAGTTACAGAGTCTAATCATATATCCTCACAGCCTCTGCCTCCATATATTGGCTTGACTTCAGCTGTGCATGGTCATCCAAGCACACCTGCACCTGCAGGAAGTGATCTGGAATCTTTCAGTCAAATACATTGTTCTTCTCAGCTTACAGAGGTGTCCATGCACCAACCCATTGCATTCAGAGCTGCATGTTGGGAGCAATTTAGCCATTCACTATCACACCCTTCTGTCCATCCAATGCTTCCCACTACCGATATTCCTCCTGCAGGAACACACTCTGAATATCTCAGAGCCACTGGTAGTCAACCAGAGAGAGGCAGTCATTTTCCATTCAGTTGGACAGTAACACAATCCATGCCTCAGCAAGATCCTCATCTCAATATATTTCATAATGAGTTGAAGAGATTATATGGATGGAAGGCTTTATGTGTCCGAAGACATGAAGAAAAGGTGACTGCTCAAGACATTCTTTTGCAAATAGTCTTTGGTTGTCCACATTCTTAGATTTTGCATAGCAGCTTAAATCTGCCAGCAAGCATTCATCTATGTTCTAAGCTGCAAAAAGCTTTCAAGTGGTTTAAAAACTGGCACAAATATTGTGTTTTGCATTTCATGCATGTTTTTTCAGGTAAATATTGGAACTTAGATGTATTATCAAGAATTCTCCTTCGCAGCGGTGCACATCGCTATCTATTACATGCACATTATGGTTTCAAAAACCATTGGAATGAGATGGTATGACCAGTAGAATTATGGTACAGAATAAGCACTGGTGCAGTTGCTGGGATGCCAAAACAGCTGAATGGGTGTGTACAGGCAATACTGGTTTATACCAGTCCATATTGGTGCATACCAATGGCACCGTAATGGTTGGTATCAATGGTTTTTTATTTTTTAAAATCTTTCAGCTTCAATACAACCATTGGTGCTAGTGCTGTATTAATAGTGTGCCGTTCTGATGGAAAAGTGGTCTGAGTTTCCATACTGATATTTAAAACCTTGATATAAATATATATATATACAGGGGTGGGTGGCCACTTGATTATCCTATACCACCCTTCATGTATATTCCTATGTATATAAGCCTTCTTGCCTCCTATGCCATCTTTTTTAATGCAAGGGTGACAACATGGCAACCATAAATGCCTTAGCGTAAGGAGAGAATAAGGCAATAAATGCCTTAGAGCAAGGGATGTAAGCTGCTATCATAAGATCATAAATACCATAAATGCCTTGTGCAAGAGAGATATAACGGCTGCGGAAGCCTCGTAGAAAAAGATAGCCTCCAACTTAGAAGTCGAAGGCTGATCTCAGTCAGAGGCTGACCTAGGAAGGCCACCTAAGAAGACCGTCCAAGAAGACCGGTTGGAAAAGGCAAGACGAGAGCGGAAAGAGGCCGTCGAGACCAGTATTTTGAAAATCAGACCGGACCGACCGATCCAAATCAGTCATCAATCCGATTCGGTTTTATTATTAAAGTTAACTTTTATATGACCTGGTAAAAATCGAAAAAAACCCATTGAACTAGTCGGGTTTCAATTGGTCCAACCTAGTTTTTAGTTTTTTTTTTTTTTTCATTTAAATTATATTTATATTTTATTATTTATATTATTAAATTAAAATTTAATTATAATATTATCCGGTCCGATCAAATCAGTTCATCTGGTCGAACTGATTGACCTGCGATCCAAATGTTAAGCTGGTTCATTCGATTTTCAAAACATTGGTTGAGACTTCCTTCGCTATCTTCTTCTTCAATGCTTCATTCCATGAAATGCTCTCTAAGTCATTATGACCATTTCTGCATCGTTAAATGCTCTATTCCATTGACTTGATTATCAACATCAATCATGGCCCTTTTGCGACTAACTTGTTCTATCCTCATTATGACCTGGCGGTTGTTGAGCAAAGCCGTGTATGAAATATTTAATGCCTATAACGTCTTTCGTAAAGAAGCCGAGTAGAACCGCGAGAAATTGCTGTCATTATTGCTTATGGGGTCAACCGGTCCATCAGTTAGTACTCGGAAAGAAAGGTGTTTCGTCCACAGAAATTCCGCAAGCTCTCATCTCGCCTTCTGTCTATAATGAAAATTTTAAAAAAAGTTTCGGATTTGTGCGAAAATCTCTTCTCTAAACACTTCCATCTTAAGTTTAAGCTAAGAAGTTAACCAACCACGAGTGAGTGAGGGTCATGTTCATCGAATTATATAATCATCATCTAAATAATAATAATTAAAACAAGCATAATATATCATCATTTAAGTCGATGCTTAACAAAGAAGCAGAAAAAGGCTACCAAACCCACCAGCTTCATATCCTATATATAATAAAAACCATGGCATCTGTAGCAATTCATATTACTGCGTTAACGGCAGTCGGAGCGGCCCCTGGCCCTGCCGAGAAGGTAGCAAGCAAGGGCCAGGATCGCGATCAGGAGAAGGATCGGCAACGATATCACCACCACGTCGTCCATCATCCTTCTAAATTAAAGTTATATATCCTTTCCTGCACGAACGTCAGAATGGCGATCCAAGCTTCAGCTTTGCTCAAAGAATCTCATCATCTTGTAATTGGGCCAAGCTGGAGTCAACTCATTCAATTTCTAGCAGAACTCAAGACCACTCATGAACAGATCGAGCAGAGTATTTAGTGATCCATCCACGTGACCCACAAATATTTTGAGTTAAATTTCATCAATTGGATATATATATGCGTTTACCACAAAGGTGTATTATTTTGGTTTGTATAAGTGTTTGGCAAAAAAATAATAAAAAAAATAAAACAAAATTTAATTTTGTCCACAGCCAATCTATATGATAAATATATTTTGAATAAATAAATATACTGTTAATATTCGACTCTTATCCGCATATCTTGAAATTAAGCTAAAACAACTCAGTGAATTTTCCATGTTCGTTTGTCAAATAAAATCAGATGATTTGTTTCCGTATTATATATATAACTTTATGATCTGATCAATTTTCACAAAATAGTGAACTAATAATTGGCTATTTTTCTTTATAATTTCCCTTTTATAAAAAGACAAAAAAAAAAAAGATGGTGATAAAAATATATATTACGATAGAGGCACGATACGGAGAGAAAAGCGGACGAGATTTGAAGCCGAGTACGGTCCCAACTCGGAATGAAATCCGATTCGGATAAGAACTCAAATCAAGTCAGTGAGAATTTGCAGGACTTCTATTCCCAAAACAACTCCCTAAAAATTCAAGATCCGAGAGAAAAGACAACGTACCTTTCTGTTTCTATGCGAAGGATCGGATCCGAATCCGAATTCACTGCGATCGGAGGAGGAGAGACGCTAGAGATTTCCTTCCTTCAGTGGGGGATAAGAGGAGAGAAGTAAACGAGAGTTGAGGGATTATTGACCGTCAGCCTATTGTGCTTCCTTGAAAGCTTAGCCTCCACCAAATAAAACCCTACGTGTCATATAATCAATCATCAGGGTCCTCCCGTTGGCGCTACGTGTCATATAATCAATCATTAGGGTCCTCCCGTTGGCTCAGTCTAGGGTCCTGCACCAATATAAAAATATTGTTGACCTGACTTTTTGCTTCCTTAGTGCATAGCGTGTCGTTTCCCATTCATTAGGGTGGTTCCATATTCCTGCACCAATCGAGAGGCCCCTTGGTCTAAGCACCAGACCAAGTCTAGCCTAGAAAAAACTTGCTGCATCGAATGTAATAGAGTAAGAGATATCGATAAATATATATATATATATATATATATATATATATATATTAAAAATTAAAAAAAATATTTATACTTTTGGTATATGCCTGCTGCGCACGCATTATACGTTAACCATTGAGGTTGATGTGCACGAGCTGAATCGTCTTCTATGCGCAAAAACTTTTCTGTCTAACCTAAGTCCCTTCCAAGTTCCCACAGGCTTTGCCATCGGAGGCTTCGGCCTCAGGATTCTTTAAGGCCCAAGCCTAGCCCAGTTTGGCTGGGTCAGGTTAGGTCAAGATTATTTTTCTTTGAGTCTAGTTTCAGTCTAAAATTTAAACCCTCATGACCACTAATAAGAGTAAGTGTAGAAGAGTGGGAGAAATCAGCGGCGAACTATTTTTTCTCCTGCAAGAGGCCTTGTTGGGTTGAATGGGTGGGTTGCTTGATCCATATATCCAGTAAAAAATTAAATTTAATCCGGTTGCAGTTTCCTTTTTTTAAAAAACCTTACATCCACACACACACACACACATACACACACACACATATATATATATGGTTGAACTTAATTACATTCGAATGCAGTCAAGTTTAAGGTTTAATCATCTCCTTCGTACTTAGATCTACACGGATCACAAAACTATCTCATCTTTTTCATCTTTCCAATCTACGAAATGTGCGGATATAAGGATAGAAGAGGTGACTAGATATAGGTTTGGCTATATTTGAATGTAAACAAGTTTAGCACTTTCTATATATATATATGGCTGAACTTCGCTACTTATCTAGATCTGATCATATTTTCTATTTTTGAACCCACACGGATCATGAACCCTAAAGGTGAAAAAGATGATATGACTTTGAGATTCGTATAAATCCAAAAGTGAAAGAAAGAATGAATTTAGAGCTTAGTTGCATGTTAGTGTAGTTAAATCTAACTAAACACACACACACAGATATATATATTTATATATATATATATATATATATATAGAGTTAGATTAGGTTCGGTCAAGCATATTTTTCTTAAGCTCATGCCTGACTCAAAATTTAAACTCCTATGCCCACCCTAGAGAGAGAGAGAAATCCATGAGGGAATTTTTTTTTTTTCTTCCTAAAAGATGCAAATATATACATATATGGATACAAACTCACAGTTTTTGGGTTTGATTCGATCCAAGAATTTTTAAAAATAATTTTATATTTGAGCCAAGTTAAAGCATGTCTATTTTTTTTTTGTAAGCTTAGGACTGGTTTAAAATTTGAACCCCTATCTCAAAGAAAGAAAAAGATCCATAAAGGTTTATTTTTTCTCCTACAAGATACAAACAACATGGGGCATTGGATCAATTTGAAGGGATGTTGGACCTACATATCCAGCAAAAAATCCAATTTAATTTTATTGTACTACCCTATATATATATATATATATATATATATATATAAAAGTCGGATTAGGTTGAGTCTACTTTTTCTAAGTTCAAGCCCAACCCAAAATTTAAACCCTATGGCCACAGGGGAGGGAAAGAGAGAAATTCATGAGGGATTATTTTTTCTCCTACAAGATTCAAACAGCAAGAGGTATTGGATTAATTTGGAGGGTGCTTGATCTATATATCTAGTGGGAGATCTAAATTAATCTTCTTGCACTACCCAAACAGTTTCTCAACAATTCATTTAATTTCAAGACATTGTATTGCATATGCTATATATGATTTTTTTTAAAAAAAATTATAACTATAAATTATAAAGCATATTAAAAAATACGAATTGATGTGGACTTATATGGACAGCTCACCTTATGGAAACATATGTCATATTCAAAGGTAACATGATGTGATTGATCAGACCATCAAACGTGTTCTCTGAAATAGAAAAATCTGAATCAAAACAGATTTCCACTATAACTGTTGACCTATTTGAGACTTTTCTTATCCAAGGTACATACTACTGCAAGTAGGAGTCTACCATCTTGTTTAGAAAAGACTCCATCATATCTGCCACTTTATTTGGAGATCAAGCTTGCTAGAGTTATCACTAATAAGCGGCCAACTCCAACATGACTCTTCTAAACATGTATAAAAGCAACCTTAAATCTTATAAGCAAACAATTTGAGTCTTGGCTCTCAAATTTAGGGTGCTTGTCTCAAAGGCTTTATATTAATTAAGTCTTCTTTCACCTACTTTAGCTAACTTAACCGTTAAAGGTTTCTTCTAGAGACCATCTCCAAGGCCCTTAGACTTTGACTAGTCTAAGAATTTTATGAGCAAGAAATTACAAATGACAAATTTAGAAGAAGCCTTAAATCAAAGCGGTTGCATGGTGCTAATCAAAGGGTATCAGTTCAGACTCAAAGTTTTTTCACTTGATCACCTAAAGGATAGGTTAGTATTATCAATGAAACCACATAGGTAACATAAACTCAAGATACTAGATTCAGAATTTTCAAATCAATCAAGTATGCAGATAAATTTATCAAAATTTATAATTATCTTTTTATATCATAAGCATTTTAATAAATAAATTTAAAAATCTCTCTCATACATACATACATACATATGTATGTATGTAAAATTATTAAATTAAATGTCATGCACTTTCAAATCATAAAATTTTAAATAACTTTTGAACATAATTTAATAGATATAACAAATCCAAATAGATAAATTTTAAAATGTTATAGTTTAATAAACTCTTTTAATTCAAATTTTGATGTAAATAAGCATATAAAAAAATTTTAGAAAACTTTAAAACCTTTTTATGAGGTTATAAATAAATCTAAAAAATATTTTAATTAGGATAAAGCGACTTACTTGTAATGTATTGATGTTTGGGTATGTCCTTTCCTAGTACATATTCTTGGTATTAGCAATGCATGGCAGTCTTAGACTTTATATATAAATATAAAGTATTTTCTTACGTTGGAGTTAGAAAGGGAACACTCCATTTAGGCATTAGTTTTAGATCTCTTTGCTACTTTTGGAAGATAAAGTCTTTATGGTACCCGGGCCCTAGGTTTACAGTACCTGAATCCGTTTCATTACAAAAAAAAAAAGATAAACAAGGTCCATACCAATTTGAGCTCACAGTCCAAAAAGGATCTAATTGGTACTTGTCCATCTTCCTTAACTGATTATAAGCCATACAATCAACTCCCAATTTCTCGATGTGGAACTCTACCCCCTTACAGAGGGGACATTCTCGTCGCCAGGAGCAATTGATCACAACCACCAAGTAGGCAGGATTCTAGAGATTGTTTCCATAGTTCAAGAGGTGTCCCCCACAGGTTCAAGAAGTGGCTCCCATCAATGTAGTACTTTGCCCATTTTGTCCTATGGCCCCCTTAGGTTCAAGAGGTGGCTTCCATCAATGTAGCACTTTACCCTATGTGGCACTTAGCTTCCGCACTTTCGGCTGATGCATGGCTCTGATACCAGATTGTAACGATCCGGACCCTGGACCCGCAGCATCTACAAACCTATTTCGTTATAAGAAAGCAAGACAGACAAGGTCCACACCAACTTGGGCTACCACAGTTCCAAAAAGATCCAATTGGTACTTGTCATCTTCCTTAACTGTTTATAAACCATACAATCAACTTTCAATTTTTGATATGGGACTATTGGAAGGAACATCACACTTTCTTTTAACCTTGATGCTCACACGAATTTCAAAGGTGACGCTCTCCACTGATGTTGTGGTATCTGGTCACATCCATGTATGAACATTCTATTAGATCTTATACCGAGATCGCTTTTCATCCGTCATACAATCAACTTCGATATGGGACTATTGGAAGGAACATCACACTTTCTTTTAACCTTGATACTCACACGAACTTCAAAGGTGATGCTCTCCACTGATGTTGTGGTATCCGGTCACATCCATGTATGAACATTCAAATTAATATTAAGGATGATTTATTATATTATTAGATCTTATACCGAGATCGCTTACAATAACTTCATCCGTGCTTTGGTTTCCCCTTGGATTGCACCTTCTAGATCTAACCAAATGGTTTTTAAGTTCTTTGATCCATCCACCTAAAAGATAGGGCAAATACATCTTCTGCGTATCTTAAGGCTTTATTTGAATCATGTCATCAAGCTTGAGTATATTAAAATGAATGATCACAATATGTATGAAGTGATGCTCTTTTTTCAATATTATTTCCATTCTTTCCCTAATAAGCATAAGTGATGCGGCAAACTCCCTAGCAATCTATTTTCTTAAAATTTTAAAAATTACACAAAAGTATGAACCCTCAAAGTTGAGATAAAAGAAACATTAAGCATCTACGTCTCTCATTTTAAGAACCAAATGATGGAGGATTGGACATTTGAAACAATATTCAAATAGTAAACAATCTAATATTTCATGAGCGATCAAACGATTGATTACCATTTTATTTGATTGCTTTCTACCTTCTCTATGTAAGTGTTTTTCTTTTTTTTATGCTTTTTTCTTAGAGAACTTTTAATATATGATCAATTGTGAGTCCGATGAATGGTGTAGAGGAGTTTGGCTTGGCTATGCTCACATATAGCTCAGTCCAAATCCTATTGCCTTTAAATTTGCATGGATCTTAAAGTTAAAAACTATCTATTAATCATCATTATTTGCTCTTAAAAACAAGAAAAGCATTTATAAAATAAAACAATAAAATTCAGCAATAGTATAGAAATTAATATATCAGTATAAGAATATAATAAAATAATATAAAACATAATTAAATTTAGTTATACATAAATGTAATTAAATCTATTTTTGATGTAGAATGTTCCAATGTGATTTTGTCATAATGGTGGTGCCCTTAATTTTGCATGTTTGAATTTACCTTGAATCATATTTTAATAAGTGTTGCCGTGGGTTTTCATTTTTCGGCTAAAAATGATGCGCATCGAAATTCGGATAGCTTTCTTCCGTCTTGGTGAACCTACAAGATAGTCCTCGCGCAAGGATCGTGATGGGTGGTCCCTCCGAAAGACCTTTGACGCTCAAGTCAGTGAAAACCTTTAGCAAACAATGAGATAAGAAGGTTGTTGAAGAAAGACATCCAAGAGAGGATCTCTGGAGAGCAATAGCGTCCCTTAGGGTTTATGAGAGCTTGAGATGCATACCCGAGGGATCCTTGAATTTAGTATTTGTGCGCTGCCAAGATGGACGTTTCATAGAGTTGGCGGCCGATAAAGCTGAAATCCAGTTGATCATGAAGGGGGTGCTATATCTGGCTCTTATTTCGTCTAGAAAGGTTCGCTTCGAGATCTTGGTGATCGATGCGATTTGTCCTCCGAAACGTTCGGCGTAATCCAAGTAAGGATAATGATGATCTTAAGGAGCCGAAACTCGATGTGCAGGGGTTCGAAAGATGCTTGGCTCTTTGCCAAGGTTCGGAGATGGCTCGGTCCTATTGAGGTTCGGAGATGGCTTGACTCTATCGAAGTATGGAGATTGTAGGTGGCGCAGCTTGTTCTTTTATGCAACGAAGGATGAACCTCTTCTAAATGCAGTGGTTAGCGAGTTAGAGTTTAGGAGTGGGTCTCACTGTCTACCATCTGTTAATCGATGCAATGATGATTTTAGTCTGCACCAATAAGTACGAAACATTTCCCCTGGACTTTTCTTGTTCCTCTTAGTTAGATTTACCAAGTTGATTATTGAAACCAATGATGATTCCTTCTAACTTTTCTAACCTGGATGAAAGTGAGGTCTGCTCCCGAAAACCAAGCCAGCTGGCACATTCACTTATAATGGCTAGTTTATATGAACATATTATTAAATTAGTGAGATGCATCCAAGGCACAGTAATTAGTCGGGTGTGCAAGCATACGAAGAAGCTTCCTTGCGAAAGTATTCGCATTGAGTTCGTTGAGCTATTTCTTTCGATCATCACTTCTATCACCAAAAAAAAGGCTAGGATGACCGACTCCAAAACGGGAACTTAACAACATTAGAGTCGTCATTGAGAGGAAAATATGGAAGGAGTGGTTAGTACTTTGAAAAGAAAAAGGTGGTGGTCCATCCACAGAGGCTGCACCCCACAAGCTCTTGACTTTCGTTCTACTCTTTTTATCTAATAATAATAATAATAATAATAATAATAATAATAATAATAATAATATGATATCCGCATGCCACGTTCTCTATGTTGACTTGTATGAGTTAAAGAAGTTAACCAACCAAGGGTGAGGGCCGTGTTAGAGAATTAATCCTCTGAATAATAATGGAACAAATATAATATTATCAATCAAGTCGATGCTTAACATGTAAGGAACTAAAAAAAACAAAAAACAAAAAAAAAAACTTCCAAACCCACCATCAACTTCATATCAATGCTACCAAACCCGCCACCAACATCATATGGTATAACAAAATCGCAGAAGATTGAAGCAGATCCACAATCTATGGCATCTTTGGCAGCAATTAATTCGTTTTCGTTACTTTCCCTGGCCCGGGGCGGAAACGGGTGGAGCCGGCGGCCCATAGAACTGCGGAGGCCGCGCCTGGGAGCGGCCCCTGGCCCTACCGCAAAGGTAGCAAGCAAGGGCCAGGATCGCGATCAGGATAAGGAACGGCACCGATATCACCACCACGAATCCCATCACCTTCCTTCCAAACGTTATCCTTCCCTGCAGGAACATCATAACGACGATCCCAGCTTCAGTTTCAAAGAAACTCATCTCTCAATCATTCTACTCTCAGCAGGCACTCAAGGCCATTCATGAACAGATTATTCAAGAAGATTTCATTTCATGCTCATAGATCATGGCCATCCATACACATATCTTGAAAGTTAAAACAAATAAGTTAATTTTCCATGTTCGTTTGTCAGATAAAATGCTTCCATATTATATAAATATTTATGATCCGATCAATTTTCACGAAATAATGAACTAAGAATGGGTAATTGTTTTAATAAAAATTTTGAAAAAAAAAAAAGGTGGTGATAAAAATATGACTGTATTAGAGAGGGACGAGGAGATTTGTTGTCTAACTGAGTATACTCTGCAACTCCGAATCCATTTCCGATAAAGACTCAAATCAAATCAGCGAGGATTTGGAAGACTTCTGTTCCTCAAACATCCCCTTAAAATTCAAGATCCGAGAGAGAAGGTAACGTACCTCTGGCGGAGTATAGGATCGAATCCACTGAGATCGGAGGAGGGAGAGACGCTAAAGATTTCCTTCCATCGGACGGGAGAACAGAGGAGAGAAGAAAACTCAAGCAACAAATTAAGGGACTGCTGACCGACGTCTTCCAGCTGGCCACGGTGCTTCCTTGGAAGCTCAGCCTCCACCAAATAAGGGCGCCACGTGTCGCAAAATCATCAGATGACTGGCTTCTTCTAGTCGGCTGTCTTCATGCCTATCTTCTTCTTTATTTCCCCATCGAGAGGGTTCCATATTCCGGCACTAATCGAGTCCGTTGGCCCACTCCAATTCCAGCCCGTAGTTTTGCTCAGCACCAGCCCAAGTGTTGGCCTCGTCAAGAGACAGAGAAATAATCCGCGAATGCTACGAGATTCAAACCGCAGGGGTGTTGGATTGATCTGGAGGAGTGCTCGATCTACGCATCCAGTAAGAAATCCTATCTAATCTTGCTGCAATCCATTTAATTTCAAGACATTTTATTGCAATCGCTGTATATAATTTTTTTAAAAAAAAATCATAAAAGATTGGTGAAAAAATATATTAAAAAAATACAGATGCTTCCTTTAGCCTCCACCAAGAAAAAGAAGCTACGTGTCATATAATCATCAGGTGTCCTCCTGTTGCCTCGGTCTAGGGTCATTTCATGCATAGCTTCTCGTTTCCCATAATTCCTGCACCAGTCGAGAGCCCGTTGGCCCACTCAAATTCGAGCCCATCATTTTCTTGGTACCAGGCCAAGTCTAGCCTAAGGTTTCCAAGTTGGGTGCACCGGCCTCCGGGCGTGCCCCGCACGTGCGCTTGCATGGTGCGCGCTTTGTGCATGGTGTATGGCCGGTGCACAAAGCGTTTTCCTTCCAAGTTACTGCAGGCCTTGCCACCTGGGACTTGGGCCTGTGGGATTCTTTGAGGCCGAAGACCAGCCTAGGTTGGCCGTCTCAGGTTAGGTTGAGTATATTTTTCTTTAAGTCCGGATCCAGCCCAAAATTAGGGCCCCATGCAGAGTGAGGGAGAGACGAAGAATCAGAATTAATTTTTCTCCTACAAGATTCGAATTGTTAGATCGGTTGGATGAGTTGCTTGATCTATATATCTAATAATTCTTACGCCAGTAGCTACTCCATCATACATATCTTTTATTATGTTAATATACCTAATGAGTACTGGTGTGGCTGATCAGACCAAAGGGCCCATAGGGTGTCGGGATCACAAGCCCTGTGTCACGTGGTCTGGCGATGATTCAATCCCTTGGCATTGGGCTCACCGCAGCCCATCTCGACCTCCGTGTCATCCGCGACCCATCTCGACCTCCGTGTCGATCATGGCCCATTCTTGTCTCGGCATCAGCTTCGGCCCATCTCGACCTCCGTGTCGGTCACGGCCCATTCCGGTCTCGGCGTCGGCCTCGGCTCATTCCGACCTCCGCGTCGATCACGGCCCATTCCGGTCTTGGCATCGGCCTCGGCGTCGGTCACGGCCCATTCCGACCTCCGCGTCGGCCACGTCTCGTCTCGGCCTTGATGTCGGCCTCAGCGTCGGCCTCGGCGTCGATCTCAGTATTGACCTCGGCGTCGGCCTCGGTGTCAACCTCGGCGATGGCCATCCACGTTCAAGCTACGTGGCCCACTTCCCTCAATAATGGCGGATCACTTCACCACGAACGTGTTCGGCAACATGGGCAATGAACGTGCCTCCCCTTGGCGCCACTAACGGCAGACGTGGCTCCCCCATGTTTAGTCCCACTACCTGTCCTTTGCGACATGTTGAAGACTGGTAATCAACAACTGTCCAAAAGAAAATTGACCACAAGGGAAAGAAGGTAAGAGGGATCCCCGAAGGAGGTATAAAGGGGGCTCCGGCCATGAAGGTAAGGGGGGGATCTGATCATAATAGAAACAACAACCCATATTCCCCAAATCGCTAACTTGGGCGTCGGAGGGTCCCTGCCGGAGCCATCGGTCCGGACTTTTCTTGCAAGTGTCGGAGTGGAGGAGAGGACCCCGTCATTCCTTTGGAGGCCCGCAAAGACTTCCTCTCATCTGATGCTCACAAAAAGTGATCTGGCGGCAACAGATTGGCGCGCCAGGTAGGGGGGGCATGAGCAGCAAGGCGTGTAGGGAAGAAAGTAATCGACGCGAACAAGCAAGCTCTTAATCCCTCCTAACCCGAAGAAGAGATGGTGGTAACTCGTGCTCAAGAAGCTTCCACCAGCCTGGCTGGGGAGCAACAGGTGAGGGTCGAGCAGCCGGAGGCCCTCCCGCCGGTTCATCCTTCACCACCATGCCAAGGTGATAAGGTCACCGCCCTCGCTCAGGAGGTGCGGTCCCTTGCTGCAGTGATTCGGGAACTCCAACAACAATCGGCGGTCGCTCAACCTTTGCCGCCACCCAATCCTTGGAAGAAGTTGTGGCGCAGCCCAGCCAATCCACCAGCGGAAGACATTCCCGACGGAAGGCTCACCGCCGTCGGGACGTCCCCGCAGGAAGGAGATCCTCTGACAGTCCCTCTCCCCGACGATCCCGGGACAAGGCCCCAGGGAAGGGTATAGCCCGTCGACACCGCCCGTCCCCCCGTCTCCTATCTACCTCGTCGGGAGAAGAGTCCACAGGCGAGAGGATTCATCTCCGCGCGGAGAAACGACTGGAAGAGCGCTATCGGCGCTTGGAGGAGCTCGACCGACAGCTAACCAATCAATCGAAGGCGAAGTATGACAGCCGCCCCCCTGACTAGGCGGATCATGGAAGAACCTGTCCCTTCCCGATTTGCCTTCCTCAGCTAGATCCTTACGACGGTACTACCGATCCCCTAGACCACCTGGAAAGTTATAAGGTGCACATGCAGGTCCAGGGGGCATCGGATGCTCTTCTTTGCATTGCTTTCCCAGCCACCCTATGAAAGGCTGCGAGGGCTTGGTATTCCCGTCTACCTCCTCGCAGTATCAGTTCATTCAGACAGTTGGAGAAAGCTTTTCTTACCCACTTCGATGCGAGCCGATGGATCCCTCGGGTGGCTGACAGCCTCTTTGCCATCCGACAGAAGAATGGAGAGACTCTTCGGGACTTCGTCGCCCGCTTCAAGGAGGCAGCGATGGAGGTTTACCACCTTGACGACTCGATGGCCACCTTGGCCTTGAAGCGTGGGCTCCGCCCTTCCCGCTTCGCATATTCATTAGACAAGAAGCCCCCGAGCTTGTATACGGAGCTACTGAGTCAAGCTCAGAAATATATTCGCGCTGATGAGGCCGACTCCTCTCGACGGGAAACTGATGAAGGCCCCAGTAAAAAGCAAGTTCGATCAGAGTCTGGCGAATCTCATACCAAAAAGCCCGAGCCGCCTCGTCGGGCGGATAATCGGCCACGGACTTTCGCCCCTGTAGGTGAACGTTATACCCCTCTGTTAGCCCGATCTCCCACATCTTATGGAAATCGAGGGTGAACCTTATCTCAAGCGCCGCGCCCCTAAAGCCTGGAATTCTCGCAACAAAAATCTATACTGCCGTTTCCACCGGGATCACGGCCACGACACGAAGACTGCCGATAGCTGAAGAAGGCCATAGAGGAGCTCATCCAGCAAGGCCACCTTGGCCAATTTGTCCGAAGAGGAAATCAGCAGCATCAGGCCCTTCGGTGCCACCTGCTCAGCAAGCCAATGTCGACAGCGCCCCGATTGAGAAGACGGTGGCAATGATCTCCTGGGGAGCGGGGGGCACTTCAAAAAGACCTGGGGGGTGAGAGAGATAGCGTTGTAATTCCTTTCTCTGAAAGAGATTTAGAGGGGGTAGATAACCCAAATGATGAAAGTGTCATCGTATCCATGACGATTGCTAAACATCCTGTAAAGAGAATATTAGTTGATAGTGGAAGCTCGGCTGATATTCTGACGTATGATGCATTTGTTTGTATGAACTTGCTTTTGGATTCCCTTCGGCCAGTGACGACGCCTCTCGTCGGCTTCACCGGAGATGCAGTGAAAGTTGAGGGAGAAATTACTCTCCCCGTCATGGCTGGAACTTCACCCCGCCAGAACACGATCTTCATAAAGTTCTGGTAGTGAGAGTTCCTCTGGCATCCAACGCTATTCTCGGCCGGCTAGGTTTAAATCTGCTGGATGCCATTATCTCGAAGAGGCTACTGGTCCGGTTTCCCACTCGTCATGGGATCGGGGAAATGCGGGGGGAAAGAAGCCCGATGTCCCTCTGCTATCACACGACCCCTAGCCCTCAGTCGGCAGTCTCCCGACTTCCGAATTGCCAGGCCCGAGAGAGGCCGACGCCGATATTTTTGCATGGTCGCCGACCGACATGCCAGGTATACCAGCCGATGTAATTACTCATAAAATTAACATTAAATCTAACTGTAGGGCGGTCCGGCAAAAGAAGAGAAGCTTCGCTCCCGAGCGCCAAAAAGCCGTTACGAAGAGGTCTGCAAACTGATCGCCGCCGGCCACATTCAGGAGGTCCATTATCCCAACTGGTTGGCTAATGTAGTGATGGTGCGGAAAGCCAATGGAAGCTGGAGGATGTGTGTCGATTTCACTGATTCACAAAGCCTCCCAAGGACAGCTTCCCGCTCCCCAGGATCGATCAGTTAGTGGATGCCACCTCTGGTCACGAGACTCTCAGCTTCATGGATGCTTTCTCGGGTACAACCAGATCAGAATGGAGCCCTCAGATGAAGAGGCCACCTCCTTCGTGACCGAAAAGGGGATCTACTGCTATAAAGTCATGCCTTTCGGACTGAAAAATGCTGGAGCTACATATCAAAGATTGATGAATAAGGTCTTTGAAGGCCAGATCGGGCGCAACATGGAAGTATATGTAGACGACATGCTGACCAAAAGCATCCGAACTGGCGACCACCTATCTGACCTAATGGAGACCTTCAGCAATCTTTGTCGGTTCCAGATGAGGCTGAATCCTCGGAAATGTGTCTTCGGAGTCGCAGCGGGAAAATTCCTAGGATTCATGGTGACGCAATGAGGGATAGAGGCGAACCCGGACAAGATCCAAGCTATCCTAGATATGAGGCCGTCGGTGAATAAAAAGGAAGTCCAAGCCTGACCAGAAGGCTAGCAGCTCTGAGCCGTTTCCTATCCAGGTCGGCTGAGCGGAGCCTCCCCTTCTTCAAGGCCTTACGAAAGGTCAACACCTTCGAATGGACGGGTGACTGCCAAAAGGCCTTTGAGGAGTTGAAGAACTTCTTGTCGACTCCGCCGCTACTGTCGAAACCGATGGAGGGAGAGAACCTCTTTTTGTACCTGGCTGCCTCTCAGAGGCTGTCAGTTCTATCCTCGTCCGGATAGACACCGAGGGATCAGAAGCCGGTGTATTACACCAGTAAAGTGCTCCATGACGCTGAGACCAGGTACACCAAAACGAAAAATTATTTTTGTGCTAATAGTGTCGGCTCAACGTCTCAGGCCTTATTTCCAAGCCCACTCAATCGTAGTGCTAACGGACCAGCCCTTGAGGACAATCTTATCCTGCCCTGGTCGGCTGGCAAAGTGGGCGCTCAAGTTGGGAGAATTCGACCTGACCTTCGAACCAAGGTCGAGTATGAAGTCCCAAGTCTTGGTGGATTTCCTGGTTGAGTGCACCTGGACTGATGAGCAGACCAGGGGGCTCTGATGAAACCCCTGGAGGCGCCAACCACGGATACGAGGAAGGATTGGATCCTTCATGTGGACGGGGCATCAAACTCCCAAGGGAGCGGTGCCGGGATCATTCTCGCCGTCCCGACAGTGTAACGATTGAGTATGCCCTCCGTTTCCTCTTTCCTGCTACGAACAATCAAGCCGAGTACGAAGCCTTGTTGGCCGGGATGAGGCTCGCCAGAGAACTTAAAGTGGAGCATCTCAGAGCGTATACCGACTCCCAACTCGTCTCAGGGCAAATCGCGGGGAGTATGAGGCTCGGGATCCTATTATGTCCCGATACTTGGACAAGGTCCAGTCGAGTCCCTCCTCTTTGCTCGTTTCTGTGTTAGCTATGTTCCTCGGGAAGAGAATGCTCGGGCTGATGCGTTGTCCCGCTTGGCCACCTCGGCCGACGAGACTTTGGGAAGGACTTACGTGAGCATTTGCTAATCCCGAGCATCGAGGCGGCAGAGGAGGCCCTGCCAATTAAACAGGGCCTTCTTGGATGGACGCCTATGTCCAATATCTCACCGATGGTGTCCTCCCCGATGACCCTTCCAAGGCCAAACTCCTCAAGTGGCGAGCTTCCAAATTCCTGATAATGGATGGACATTTGTATCGGAGGTCCTTCTCGTATCCCCTCCTCAAGTGTCGGTCCTGCTGAGGCCGACTACATCCTCCGAAATTCATGAAGGTGCATGCGGGAACCATCTGGGGCAGAGCACTAGCATATAAAGCCCTTCGTCAAGGCTATTATTGGCTCACCATGCGGAGGACACGGCCGAATTGGTGCGAAAATGTGACAGCTGCCAACATCACGCCAACATCCGGCAGCCTACTTCTCACTTGAGTCCCATCTCTGCCCCATGGCCCTTCGCCCAGTGGGGGATGGACATTTTGGGACCATTTCCTCCTGCCTCCGATCAACGAGGTTTTTGCTAGTCGCCATTGACCACTTCACCAAATGGGTGGAGGCCAAGGCTCTAGCCAAAATAACCGAAGCAAGAGTGAGAGCTTTCTTCTGGAAGTCCATAATCTGCCGTTTCGGACTTCCAACACTCTCATCACAGACAACGGCCGACAGTTCGATAACGCCCCCTTCAGAAAATTTTGTAGCGAGTAGGAATCAATCAGAGATTCACCTCTGTCGACACCCACAAACCAATGGAGCGGCTGAAGTAACTAATCGTACTATTCTTCAGGGGCTTCGGATACGGCTCGACGACTTTAAATGAAGATGGGTGGAAGAACTTCCCCATGTCCTATGGGCCTATCATACAACTCCGAGAAATTCCACTGGCGAAACCCCGTTCAGTCTTGTTTTGGATCCGAGGCTGTCATTCCAGTGGAGATCGGAGTCCCCAGCCCTGGAGTGGAAGCCTACAATGAGGAAGACAACTCAGCCCAACTGAGGGCCAGTTTGGATCTCATCGAGGAGACGCGCGACCAAGCACGGATCAAGATGGCTGCTTATCGACAGAGGGCGGCAAGGTATTACAACGCCCGCGTTAGACCCCGAACGTTCCGTCCTAGGGACTTGGTTCTCCGAAGGCCGAGATCTCGAAGCCAACGGAGGGAGAAAAATTATCACCTAACTGGGAGGGGCCCTACCGGGTCGCGGAGGCCCTTCACCGAGGAGCTTACCGACTCGAGGAGCTTAGCGGGAGGCCGCTCCCATGAACTTGGAATTCCAACAACCTTCGCCGATACTACCAGTGACGTGCTCAACTGAATGGTTGTAGGTTCGGATACCCCACTCCTCCATATTATTGAAATGAAAATGCATTTCTTATGCATCATTTTGCACTACCTCTTTGTCCTACGATCATGTCATCAAAGCCCGACCTTGCGTCGGCACCGAAGCCCGACCTTGCGTCGGCACCGAAGCCCGACTCCCGTCAGCAAAAGCCCGACTCCCGCGTCGGCACCGAAGCCCGACTCCCGCATCGGCACCAAAGCCCGACTCCCGCGTCGGCACCGAAGCCCACTCCCGTCGGCACCGAAGCCCAACTCCCGTCGGCATCGAAGCCGACTCTCATCGGCACCGAAGCCCGACTCCCGTGTCGGCACCAAAGCCCGACTCTTGCGTCTGCATGGAATCCAAGTTCCGATATTATACCCTGAGCTTGGTTGTGACACCCTCGGGTCGCCGCCCTTCGGGGCCAAGAGGCTCCCTGGCACGGTATCGGATCACTCCACCGTACCGCTCCAAATGCCTGTCGGCGGAACAACACACAAAATATGCTGGCAAGGCTACATCATAGGGTCTCTCAACAAAATGATGCCGAAGGATTGGAATCACAAGACTGTTTGGCTCGTCACAACCTGACGTCGGTGGTCAAGGATCAACGCGTACCAATCCCAAAATGTCCCTACCTAGAATATAAGTGGCCCTGTTTTGGCCGGGTTGGTGTGATTCCGTGCAATTCCTACAGACGCCCATAGACCACGATGGGCTAGCGGCTTGGGAAGCTAAGCCTCGATAGCGTTAAAAAAAAGGGGGAGGAGAAGGATCGATAATTCTAACACAAATATCAAAAATATTTTCTTTTCATTGATTAAATAAGCTTTTACAAAATACCGACCATAGTCGGATTTGAGTACATTGTTTAAAAGAAAAGAAGAAGAGAGCCAAGACCACAGGCGGGACCTCAGTTCTATGCTAGAGCGGTATTGTCGGCCGAGCGGAATCCTGGTTGACCTCTTGGCTTCAAGATCTCCTTCTTCAGGTTCTAAATCTTTAAGGCCTTCAACCCCGAGACCCTCACTGCCTTGTCTCGGCAGCAATAAAAACCCTGAAGGTAGGCGCCGGCTCCTGCTTCGGCCACCTCCTCGATGAGACCGGGGAATTCCGGTAGTTCTCCACGGCTTTCTCCCCGCCTCGGCCACCTCATTGACAAAGGCTTGAGAGTTCCGGTAGTTTTCCACGGCTTTCTCCGCCACCTCAGCCACCTTCTCCACAGCGGCCCGAGCCGTCGCTTCGGCCTCGGCTGTCTTCTTATGGCGGCTTTCACTGCCTCGCGGCCTCGGCAGTTTTGATGTTAGCCAGGCGGGCCACTTCCTCGGCAATTTCAATCTTCTCCTCGGAAGACCTCAGCTCGATTTCGCCGCTTCGAGCTGGGCCTTGATGTCGACCAATTCCGCCTGGCGGCCATCAATTTCCCCTCGGCCGCGATAGCACGCTCAAGGGCCTTGCGCATCTGTTGCTGTGCCGCTGTCGCCTCAATCCACGCTTGAGATCGGACTATTTCAATCCTCTCTGCCTCCCCAGCCTGAGTCAGCTTAAGAGCATCTTTAGCTTTCGTAGCCCGGTCCCGGTACTCGAAAGCTTCCCGTGGTAACGATCAAGCCGACGCTCCCCGCTGGCAACAAGGGCTTGAGTATGATTGAAGATATTCACCATCTACACATCGGGCTAATATCAGTTACCCAAAGTAAACACATGGAGAACAAACAGGATTAGAGTGTAAACGGCTGCTTACCCGAGCATGGCCGTCTGGCCGTCTTTGAAGAGGGTTCGGAAGTTGGTCCGCATGATCTCTCCCGAATAGCAGGAGTGGATGCCGCTGACAGTAGCTTCTCGGTGAGGTTGGGGTGATTCATAAGAGATAGCCGAGGAAACCGGCCCCATCCTGTCTCCCGTGGGCTCGGACGCGGCGCTGCGGGCCTCATAACCTACGACAGCCTTCTGCCTCTTATTAACCGTGCCCCTTTACCGCCTGAGGCTCTTCCCTTGGGCCGGCCCAGTGGCCGACGACCAGGGCACTCGGTTGACTGGATGATGTGAGCCCCCGACCCCTCGTGTGGCGTGCTTGCGGTCCGTTGACGGCTCCGACGGTTGCAGCGGTGTGGGAGATGCCGCGGCGGCTGTGGAGTAGGAGACCGGGGGGGGGGGGGGGGGCAGCGGCGGTGATTGTACAGGGGATCGATGGGGAGGGGGCGATGGAGTAGGGAGTTTGGGGATGTTCGGGACACAGGTGGCGATCGGGACCGAGGCCTTTTCCTCGACCCCTCGGCTCCATCACTTGCCCTTTTCTCTTCTTAATAGCGGCCTTGTGAAAAGCCTCAGCCGGGATGGTGATCTTCATAGCTGCGCAAAAACCGTGGTGTTAAAAAAAAGAAAAGGCAAGGGATCGAAAGAAAATGTTATTTTCAAGGAGGCTCTCACCGTCGGAAGCGATGCCGGCGTGCCGGAGGTTGTCCTCCGACAATAGCTCTCGATATGATGGGATTTCGGTCGCCAGGAGAAGATTGAAGGCTTCTTGATCTCTCGGTACTACCGAGATGTTCTTGTTAGCCTCGGTATTGGGCGTGCCCCATTCCCTTCTTACCCCATCCACCTCGGCGAAGAAGAATCGAGATTTCCACCCCTTTATGGATGAAGGGAGACCTAACCTAAGGGCTCTACCCAGCCGGGGGGCAAATAACCACCAGCCAGATTGAGCCCGAATGGTGTAAAGGCTGCGGAAGAGGGAAACATTACTCGGGAGGCCTTGAAGGCGGGTTAGCACTAAGAAGGCACAGATGGCCCTGATTGAGTTGGGAACTAGCTGAGCAGGGACCAAATCGTATCTATCAAGGAGATTGATGATGAAAGGATGAAGAGGAAGACGAAGACCGGCTTTAAAAAACTCCTCATAAAGGGCGACCCCCGAGGGGGAGAGGTCACCCTGTCATTGGGGCTGGCGCGATCAGTCGCACCTCTTTGGGTATCCTATAGGCTGCCCTAAAGGTCGCAAGATCAGCAGAGGTAACCGTGGAGGCGTCCCCAACCCCTGCTTGCCCTAGAAGACGAAGCTACCCTAGAAGGCGGAGTTACAGCCACCGACGGACTCCTAGCAACCGGTTCCCTGGCCATAGCCCTACGGGTCAGGGAGACCTGGTTTGTGGAGGACCGAGGGCGAATTAGAAGAAGACGACTGAGAAGGCATGGGGAACTAACCTGGACAGAGGAAGAAGAAGAAATTGGAGAAGCTCTCGGCCGGAAGAGGAAGAAACTTAGCAGTAGAAAAAAATTGAAGCTAGAGCACGCCATCGCTTATATATTTCTTATCGACATCTTCAAAATTGTCCGCCCGACACATCTGCCACGGACGCTAGTCATTGAGAAGGACTCTGCGGCGACGCTCTGGGTGCGAGGTAGACGAGACTCCCAACCAATGAGAATGTATCGGTGCCAGTGATTTGACGGCTCAATGATGGTCGCCGATATTTCGGGATCTCGGACTGCTTCCAAGCCTCGAGGCGAATCTGACGGTCAGGAGGCGGAGATGATGACGCCTCACGATCCTATCGCCTTAAGGGAGCTGTCTTATCAAGGACACATGTATGGACACCCTTTAGTGCGACATGGGGATCAGCCGCTAACGATTCTACGCCCCTTTCACTTAGACGTGGCACCAGCTCAAGGGGGGGGCATCTGTGTGGCTGATCAGACCAAAGGGCCCAGGGTGTGGGATCACAAGCCCTGCGTCACGTGGTCTGGCGATGATTCAATCCTTGGCATTGGGCTCACCGCAGCCCATCTCGACCTCCGTGTCGTCCGTGGCCCATCTCGACCTCCATGTCGGTCACGGCCCATTCTGGTCTCGCGTCGGCCTCAGCCCATCTCGACTCCGTGTCGGTCACCGATCTCAGTCAGCCTCGGCGTAGGCCACGGCCCATTCCGACCTCGCATCGGTCACGGCCCATTCCGGTCTCGGCGTCGGCCACGGCCCATTCCGACCTCTGCTCGGCCATGTCTCGTCTCGGCCTTGATGTCAGCCTCAGTGTCGGCCTCGGCGTCGATCTCAGTATGACCTCCTCGGCGTCGGCCTCGGTGTCAACCTCGGCGACGGCCATCCACGTTCAAGCTACGTGGCCCACTTCCCTCAAGAATGGTGGATCACTTCACCACGAACGTATTCGGCAACGTGGGCAATGAACGTGCCTCCCTTGGCGCCACTAACGGTAGACGTGGCTTCCCCATGTTTAGTCCCACTACCCGTCCTTTGCGGCACGTTGAAGACTGGTAATCAACAACTGTCCAAAAGGAATTTGACATGAGGGAAAGAAGGTAAGAGGGATCCCCGAAGGAGATATAAAGGGGGCTCCGGCCCTGAAGGTAAGGGGGATCTGATCATAACAGAAACAACAACCCCTGTTCCCCAAATCGCTAACTTGGGCGTCGGAGGGTCCCTGCCGAAGCCACCGGTCCGGGACTTTTCTTGCAGGTGTCGAAGTGGAGGAGAGGATCCCGTCATTCTTTGGAGGCCCGCGAAGACTTCCTCTCATCTGACGCTCACAAAAAGTAATTTGGCGGCAACAAGTACTTTTTTTCTTTCAAGCACTTATCATAAGATTTTTTTAGGAACCCTATTATGTGCTTTCTTTAAATCAACAAAAACTATATAAAGATCCTATTTGTTTTCTCTATGCTTCTTCATTAACCTTTTAGGAAGAAAAATGGCTCTTATAATCAATCTTCCTGACATAAAATTAAATTAATTATATGATTTTTATCATATAATTCAACATATATTTAATTACTCTGTAAAAGTTTCATAGTTTGACTAATGTATTTGATACCATGATAATTAAAGCAATTTTGGGTATCTTCTTTATCCGTATAAATTAGTATTATAATATTTTTTTCTTTATTTATCAAGCTTTTTTAGTTTCTAAAATATTATTAAATAAATTTGTTACCCAATTTATTTTAGCATCAACTAAACATTTCCAAACTTATATAAAAATCTTGTTAAGTCCCATCATTTTTTCTACTTTTATTTTTTTATAGCCTCATTTACTGCAAATGCCCTAACTTTATGGCAGTGTTTGGATGGGGGAATAAGGCCTGGAATAGGCCCTTATTCCCCCTTATTCCTTCAAACAGAAGGAAAAAGGTATGTGGGCCCCACTAGATTAGCTATTCCAGTCAACCCTTCTTATTCTAATTTCTTATTCCATGGTACTAGATGGAATAGCTCCTATTCCACTGTAGCTATTCCAAGGGCACCGATGGCATTAAATTAAATATATTAAATAAATTTATTTATAAATTTAAATAAATTAAATAAATTTATTTATAATATAATTTAAAATGAAATAAATTTATTTATAATATAATTTAAAATAAAATAAATTTATTTATAATATAATTTAAAATGAAATAAATTTATTAAGTATGTTCTATATTATTTTATTAATAATTAATTTATTACCTTATTTATTAATAAATAATTTATTCAATTAAAAATTAAATAATTTATTTAAATAATTTAAAATTTAAAAATTTATTAATAGAAAATAATAAATAAGTATGTTTTTTTTTCTTATTAATATAAAATAATTATTAAGTATGTTCTATATTATGCTATAATAATAATAATTTATTACCTTGTTTCTTAATAAATAATAATTCATTCAATTAAATAAATTAAATAAATTTATTCATAATATAATTTAAAATTAATAAATTTATTAATAGAAAAAATAAATTAAGTATGTTATTTTTCTTTATTAATATAAAATAATTTATTAAGTATGTTCTATATATTCTATTAATAATAATTAATTTATTACCTTATTTATTAATAAATAACAATTTATTCAATTAAATAAATTAAATTTATTTATTTATAATATAATTTAAAATTAAATAAATTTATTAATAGAAAATAATAAATTAAGTATGTTATTTTTTCTTTATTAATAAAATAATTTATTAAGTATGTTCTTATATTATTTTATTAAAATAATTAATTTATTACATTATTTATTAATAAATAATAATTTATTCATGTCATTTTAAAAAATAAAAATTGATAAACCATTTTTATTGGAAGGGGTATCTTTGGAATTTCAAAAAAATTCTTCAGAATAAATGCTTATTCCCATGTCATCCAAACATCATTTGGAATAACACTGCATTAATTGCACTAGAATAACATGGAATACCAGATTTTCATCCAAACAGAAATCTAGAATAACAAAGGGAATAAGCTATTCCTACCGAATTCGTATCCCTATTCTCGGAATAACTTTTTGATATCCAAACGCAGCCTATAAGTATATACTATAACTTTATCCTCAATGGAGCTAATATGATATCCTAAATTATCTATATGATTTTTATTTAATGATTTATTAAAATAGCTACTTTATCCTTCTTTGATATTTTTTAACCAATTTTTTTATCATTATCTTTATATATTTAACTTAAAATATATTTCTATTTTTTATATCTCTTATTCTTGCAATTCTATATATCTTTCTCTTCGTTTTTAGTTTTAACTTATGATATAATTCCTCATATATCTTACATTTAGCCTCGTATCATTTTTAATTTCTTTCTTAACCATCTTATAGTTTCATATGTTTCTCTATTCTTATGTCTAGGTAATTTTTTATATACTCTCTTTTACTCTTAACTACTAATTAAATTTTTTCATTCCATCATCAAGTTTTTTTATCATATAATTCTTTTCTTTGACCCTCCTAATACTTCTATAGCTACTTTTCGAATAATATTAGTCATTTCTTTCTATAAGGTATTTTTCCTATGGTATTAATTTATCCACTTATACTTCATTTTTTTTTCTTCATCATTATATATTTAAAAGTTATTAGTTTCTCTCCTTTCAAATTCTACCAACTAATCATTGAATTTTTTATCTTAAGTTCTTCTCCTCCATTTTTTAATATACATATATATTTAACCATTAATTTATATTATATAGTTAGATTGTCATCCTTTTAATTGGATGTTCCTTTTAATTGGATTTACCAAGAAGATGATTATTGAAGCCGTTGAGGCCTTCATACTATATGGATGCTACTTTCTAGGTTGGATGAATGTTTTCTAACCTGGACGAAAGTGATGTCTGCTCCCAAACGCCGAAAATCAAGTGGCACAGATGCTTTCTCAAAATTAGGGCAAAAATAGATCGAATACGAATCGAATAATAATATATCCATATTTGTATCCATATTTTTCAATGGATACGAATACAAATACTAGACGGATATTAAAATTCATTTCCATATTTGTTCTAAATGGATACGGATACGAATCAGATATCATGCATATCCATATTTGTTATATACAAATACAGATATGAATATACAAACCTAAGTCTCTTTTTTACTTAGGTTTCTTGAAATCTTCACTGTACATGCTTGCACATCATCTAGTCATTTCTCTCTCAATGTACTCGATTGGAACAAAAACAATGAAATCTACTTTGATATGGTTATTAGGGTAAAATTAAAAACAAAGGATGAAAATATAATTTTTTGATTAGATATTTGAATCCGTATCCGGATCCGATTAATTTTTTGATTAGATATCCAAATCCATATTGTATCCGATTAATTTTTTGATTAGATATCCAAATCTGTATCCAGATCCGATTGGACTGAAAAATAAATATCCGAATATGATATAATTCAAATACAGATACGGATGTGGTCGAAGTTTATTCGATCCTTTTTTTCGGCCCTACTTATAGGTCATCATAATAGAAAAGTTATTGTATATATATATATATATTATATCTCTACATAGTTATAATAATAAAAATATTCCATAATCATAGCAGGCTAGGTCTTCACTTTTCAATTTTTGTAAAACCCTTATGGTATCATTGAATGTTCATAAATTCTTTTAAGCGTTATTCTTGGAGCTCTTACTTCTCACCTAAAACTTTGAGAGCATAAATGAAAAATTAGCTATTTTTCAAGCAAATTAAATTAAAAAAAGCATGAAAAAATATCCTTTTGTTTTTCTTTCAAATTTTCTAAACAAAAAAAGCAAAAGAAACTATAATATCTCATAAAACATTTTTCTAAAACAAATTTCTTAAGAAACTATACCTTCCAAGAAGATATGATTTTCATAAAAGAATGAGACGTTATTACTTTGCATATTTGCCTATTTTTGACCATTATAACCTTTCCTTTAAATAAAAAATATATTAGCTATAATTAATATATACATATTTGTCAAAGCTACTAGTTAATATAGATTGATCTATAAATAATCTTAATTATGAGCTATGATTGAATACAGGAGCTTATCCGATCCATTTTTTAGCTCTACACCAAACTCTTTAAATTGGAACCAACCAGGCCCACGGCACCACCACAATTAATGGCAGTATCCTTTTTTTTTTCGTTAATACAATGGTGTCCATCAGAGACTTCTCATGTTCCACAAACAAGTGCGTCATGTGTATGAGAGGCTCGTAGCCCAAGCACCGGTGTCCGCACGAAAAATCCTAGCTTTATGGTTATGGCTCAACCTACTTGGCATCGACATCCTGGAATTCATTTGCGACTTGAGGAATCAAAGCATTGTGAATAGCATGATCGATGAAGCACTGCGCATTCTCGGCCGACTCCGCTAGGATGCTACCAATGCCGACGTTACGATTCCTCTCACTGCTTCACTTGTCGTCGAACCATTTAATCTCAAGTTCTTTAACTACCACAGAGACGACGCGGCACATCCTCGATGCAAGCAAAGTTTGCCTATGCCCTTGACCGTATCATCTCTGTGGTAGCTGAAGAACTGGAGATTAAATGGTTCGACGATGAGTGAAACAATGAGAGGAATCATAACGTCGGCATTGGTCAGCACAAGAGCATCCTAGCGGAGTTGGCCGAGAATGCGCAGTGCTTCATCGATCATGCTATTCACAACGCTTTGATTCCTCCAGTCGCAGATGAATTCCAGGATGTCGATGCCAAGTAGGTTGAGCCATAACCATAAAGCTAGGATTTTTGGTACAAACACCGGTGCTTGGGCTACGAGCCTCTCATACACACGATGCACTTGTTTGTGGAACATGAGGAAGTCTCTGATGGACACCATTGTATATATTAACGAAAAAAAAGGATTGCCGTTAATCGTGGTGGTGTCGTGGGCCTGGTTGGGTCCAATTTAAAGAGTTCAGTGTAGGGCCGAAAAATGGATTGAATAAACTTCGATCGGATTCATATATGCATTCAAATTATATTAGATTCGGATATTTATTTTTCAATCCAATCGAATCTGAATAGATTCGAATATCTAATCAAAAATTTATTTAATATTTATCTCTTTCTTTATAAAGTTCATACTCTTTCTTTATAAAGTTCATACCCTATAAAAGTAAGAAGCCTATTGGCTTGAGGAAATCTCATCTATAAATAGGCTCCTAATGTACCTCATTATTGAATCAATTCAATTTGATAATTCTAAGTTTCTTTCCTAACTTAGAGTAATTCATAACTTGACATGATGTGAAACCACACTTTTTTCCAAAGAGACTAGAAGCATTTAATCTAAGACTCTCAAGAAGTTGGTGCAAAACCAACAATTATCTTCTTTGACAATTCCGCCTACATCAATCAAAGACTCAAATAACACCTTTTGGCTAGCCTTCTAAGTGAGGTCATGAGTGATTATATTTGTGTATAAAAGATATAGGAAATAATATTTATTGCACCCCAGAAATAAATGGCATCTAGCATTTATAAGGTGTATATCATAAAGAAAAAGATAGATAATCTATTTTTGATGAAACCTAAAAGTTTTTCACCCTTTCTTAAAAAAATCATAAATATTAACAAATTTCACATGAAGATGATTGTTCTACATAATCTATATTAAAAAAAAAAGATACAACTTCTAGGGTTTTGGAACTTGATGTCTTGTGAAGAAGTTTTAGGCTACAAATTAAGTTTGAAACTAGTTAATTCATCGTGGCTATTCGATATTTCTAGTTTCTTTCATCATCATAATGAAATTAATGAGAATGCTTTCTTTTACTCCGCAAAATTTTCTTCAATAAATCCAAGTTTAGTCTTGATAAAGCATATAATGGAATTAAAACAAATGAATATATAAAAAAAGTAAACACAAGTTGCCTCTATCAGTGTGGTTTGTGTGTTACCATAGGTTAGTTGTGGCCAACACTCTTAGGTCTCTAAAATCAACATCAATTTAGAATCAATTTCAAAGAAATCAAAATGTTTCCACTGTGATGTAAGTTACAACTATAACAATAAAACCTAAATCTCAAACTTTAAAGAAAATATTTCTATTGTGAACTAAGTTATAGTAAAATATTAAAACCTCGGTGAGGGGGGCAACTACTGCAATTGGTAAAGCTATTGAGTGCTCTTACCAATGAATTGAGTTCAAGTCCAACCCTCACTCAACTTGGCAGAGTTTTCTTCCATCCTAGATCTCAAAAGAAAAAGGTTTACTGACATCTATATTTGGTCTTAAAGATCTTCTAGTTTTTCTCCATTGGTTCATGAGCACCTGTTTGAACTAGTGTTGAGCCAATACCTTGCATGCAAAATGATAGATGTACACAATGATCCACAAGATGCCAAAATCATCCTTCCACTTATTTCTCTTTTTTCATTTTTCAAGAAAGCAACTTAAGTAAGGTTACTTTGAAAAAAAATAACACAAAAAAGGGTTCTCATGGAGCATACCGATGCCGAAAAGAAGAAATGGACCAGAGATTATATTGCAATTCAGTTGGTGCAAACAATGTTAAAGCGAGAAGGTTAAGAGTCATGGGCTTTGTTGTTATGTTAAGAGCATTTGGTTCATTGTACTTAGTGGCCCCATAATAATGGTAGAATATTGAATATTTTCTAATTCTTTTGATTTAGTTCATAAAGAATAGATTCATTAAGATATACAATCTTTCAAATAAGGTACACTAGACCACAAATAGAAAGTAAAGAAAACGGGCAAAGATATAGGCCAAAGGTGACACCACAATGCAGTTGTTGGTGCAAATAATATCAAGGAAAAAAGAACTAAGCATTATGAGTATTTTCTTGATTGAAAAAGACAATTGGGTTCCCCTTTAAATATAGTTGAATGTGTTTTTAAATGCTACGTAAACATTGAAGCACATTTCCTTTATTGTATTTCAAAAGGTACCATTCTTCAAGTAAACTTTTAAAAGGTACTAATTTTTTTTTTTTACCTCAGAAGGTGCCTTTGCAATGGTGATATGATCAGCATTTTCTAAAGTTATGTATTTAATAATTAAGGACTAAGGAATAAATTTACTTCATTAAATGCATAATATTCCAAATTGAAGCTAACAAATATAGGCAAAAAATAAAAATAAAAAATAGACTCGAAAGAGGCTTGAGCAAGCTCAACCTACTTGACCCTATTTTAGCAGGCACAAATGTTTTTATCCCATCAGGTTAGGCTAGGCCAAAACCTGTTCGCAGGTTAGGCAACGAAGCTCGAAGACTTTAAGGTAGAATCGGGCCGAGGTTTTAGGCCAGTTGGGCCAGGTCGGGCTGGGCCTAAAAATTAAGATTATTCAATAGGTGAGCCGAGCTCAAACTTGGGAATAAAACCCAATCGAAGCCTGACTCCACCAGACTTTTTTTTTCTTATTTTTTTTATTGATGTTTGATATATTTGTAGATTTAATTGATAATTATTGTTGATATGTGAGCTTAATGAGATGCTACATACATTGTAGGTGTTCATAATAACTCATTGGGCATATTGAGGCATGGTCCAAAGCATGAAGCTGAAGTAAGGGTTAGGCTTAAGCTTAGAAGGTAGGCTCAGCTAGGCCTGAAACATGTGAACTAATTAAGTTTCATATTAAATTTATACTATCTAAAAAAAAAAATATAGACCTAACCTAACTTAGCTTAAAGCTAGATATACAAATATTACATGCATCAATATTTTTATATTTATTAATATTAATATATATTTGAATTATTTTATCAATTTGTTTCTTCGTCATTAAATACTCATCTTCACCATGGCCTCCCCCCCACCTTGCCTCTGTTACAACTCTCATCGTTGTTGCCTTGCTACCAACCACCTCTTCCCTCTACCCTCACCCACCTGTGCAAATGTGGACAACTACCTGAGAATGCCTCTATTTCCCCTTCCATTGATACACAGAGGACCGACTACCATTGGATTGCATGCCATCCCCTACTCTCGCCCTCTATCGTCTACTAGCACCTCATTACTCATCACCATTCATGATCTCAATCCCCTCCCTTCCCTCCCCTCTGCCTCCTTGTCAATGACAACTGGCTGAGGAAGGGAACTGATCTTCTGATAAATTGAATGAGCCAAGCCAAGTTGGTCATAAATCTAGATCAAATGGAGCAAGTCAGGCTTAAGCTGAACACACCTGCCCGGAGGCCAGGCCACGTGGGGCTTGGAGATAAAACCAATGCCAAGGTCTCTGATATTATACACTTCTGCCAATCTTGAACCAAGTTTCACTTTGTTGGGCATGGGCCTAAAGTGGAGGTTACACCAGAATGCAACCAGTAGTGCTAATAATGCCGGAGGGGGCTTGCATTATGAGTTCTTCAGATTGGGAGAGGCAAATGAATATAGTTGGCATTTTTCAGGGTAATGTAAATTTAAGAGCATTTTGGCCATTGCATTTGAATGGTACGTTTTATAATTTTTTTAATTCGACTGATGGGGAGTAAAATTTACCAAGTGATATGTGCAATGCCCCAAATTAGGTTGATCAACGAACAAAAGCTAGCAAGTATCAGGTAAAGAGATGGAATAGAGACGATACTACAACCTGATTGCAGGCGCAGATAATGTTGAAGCAGACAAGTAATATCGATTTACAAGGTCAAAA
>UESW01003867.1:534274-592228 GCA_900491605.1 Calamus simplicifolius | reverse complement strand
ATTCATATAACCAATCCCAACTAGTCTAGGATTAAGGATTTTTTGTTGTTATTGTTGTTGGATTCATATGGAAGGAATGAAGAATCTCTTAACGAAGATTACAGGATGAACTAGAGACACTAAAGGAAGCAAGAGGTGTTAAAATTTCCTAGCACAACAACTTCTAGCCGAAAAACTATCTAACATTGAAGATAGGTCAAACATCAAGAAAAGAGGGTCAACATATCGTGAAATGATGCAAGTCCGACCGTTCGATACTATTCTTAAATAAATAGAAGTTATAAAATATTTGAGATTCTAGTGGCATTTCTAGTGCTGCATAAATGATAAGAGCAGCATAGCAACATAACTACTTCCAATTGTGGATTACTTTAAATAATGCTGATCTGACATGGTTTATTTTATAAAGTCAATCATGAAATCCTGAAAAATACAATTGGCTGTAACAAAATGTGACTGAGGAAGCAAACTTCAAATAACTTGCCATAATCCATAATGGTGGGAAAATATGTGTGTGTAAGGTGTGTTAACTAACAAGCCAAGTCCCTTTGCATAAAAGCATGAATCCTGTACATTCATATAACATGGAGACACATACATACAACCATCTATAATCACAAATAGAGATATCCTAGAGATATCCTTCACAAAAATCTTTCAATTCTACCATTAACCTATTTGATGGTATTTTTAAAACAAAAATGAGCTGAATTTGCCCAGTTTGAGGCAAGCAACTCTTCTTCCAACTCTTCCTTTCCTTTCTTCTTTTCCTAATCATCTGTTACTTCTCATTATCAAATTTGAGAGCTTTTTGCACATAAGATATAGTACTGGATGAATGGCTAGTTCCACTCCTTCCTTGGGCATGAAATTAGAAGAGAGAAGTGATGCACGTGCATACATGATTCCTCAAAAATAGAACTGAGAGGTTGTTTAGAAAGAATCTGTTAGCAATCCAAAGGTTTATGCAGCACAATCTTCTCAAGCAATAAAATAAGATCACAGGACATTAACAGCTGAATTTTAAGTATGACCATCACAAACATATTTTCCAACCTAATAAAGAGTATGATGGCTAAGCTTACCTGTACAATAGAAGAGCAAACGTAAAAATTGTGAGGCATGACATTAGAGCCAAGAAGAGCCATGATTGAGCAAGCAGTTTGCAAATCCAACCCTGGATATCTATCATGAGCTACAGATGGAATTTTTGGTTGACTGAAGAACACTCCGAGCAATAAAGAGCCATATGAAGCTTGATGTGCTGTAGAACACCTCTAATTTGCAAGAGCCCTAAGGGTCATTGGAGATGTGATATTGTCACAAAACACATTAAAATGACATGTGAGAATTGAATAATTGAAGGTCGATAAAACATAAATCATAAAACTTACCAAGAGGGTGAAGAAATATGGAATTAGAACAGCAATGATAGCAGAGAAATAGATGCAAAGGAACTGGTCCATGCCAAATAATAAATTGAATGCATGTACAAAGCTCAGAATCTGGCATTATCAATGTTGTAAAGAAACATGAAGAATCAAGAGAAATAAGTATTGCTTTTCATTTATTCAATGAAGCATAACAAGTACCATTGTTAGGTTGGAAACAATCATAGATATAGTACTCCCAGCAGAACACATAAGCTTGTGCAATTGTCCCACATCGGATAATTGGGACAATTGGATTTTTGGCAAGTAAACGATATCGTTATCTGCTTAGGAGCTAAGCCACAAAATGCTCAGGCCATTAGCATAGAGCAGCTCTAATTATTGGAGGGAGAAAGTATTAATGGCATTTGCAACATTGGGCAGAAAACAGAGTCACTGCAGAAAACATCATTTAAAGTTAAACCAAGTGCCAAGGCAAAATTATGTATGAGAGGATTGAGAGGATTCTTCAAATTAACATAAGGAAGGCATCATGGATTTTAAGGTAAAGAACATTCAAAATTATCGAGGACAAAAGAATCTAAACATTCAAACTTAGCAAGGACTAGAGAGATTACCTGGGCAAGATTCTTTCTTGTGACTATGCCAATAAGGTTTGCAAGATATTGGCGCAAAATACCAGAGCAATTGAAAAATAACACCACTAATATAAGATGAAGACCCATATGTGCACCACCCTTGATAGCTGCTACCCATTTACCAAGGTCAATGCATTCGATGGATAATAGAAGTGTTGATCCAATAGTAGGCAAGTATTGACCTGCAACTGTTGACATCTGGATAACTTGTGACGCCACTAGCCATATTTTAGACAGATATGTGTAAGTGTATACCAGAAAAAGAAAGAAAGACCCACACACATACATACATATGTGTATATGTACGTATATGCTATGGACTATACATTTCATAATCTTACATCTGAATATAGATGTCCGAAAAGTTGAAAAACCCTTCAACAAGCACCAAATTCAGGAATTTGATGCCAAGCATCAAAACTGATAGCTGTAAAAGATTTTAGCTGCAGATATGTAAATGAACCATCCAGAATAAGGCACACATAGCGACATTGTAGCATTCAAATTATTCAATTACTTCCATCGAAGGGAAGGAAAGGAAATAGCTTGCGCAGACCAATGCAAAGTGCCTTGAACCAACATATACAATCCTTTAGAACAATACTAGAGAAACTCCCATGGATGATGCAAGGTTTCTATTAGAAAAAGTAAAAACAAAAGAATGGAAAGAACAAGAATACATATATAAAATATCACCCCTGCATCCAACAGCTACTCATATATCAAACTAGCTCCTTATAAGTAAGAATTGCCTTGCAAAATAAAAGAAAATGAAAAAAAAAATGAAGGAGAGGAGTTGGCGGTTGTCATGCTAATGAAAGTCTAATAGAACGGATATTTATTTCAGCCCTTTTCTTGCAAACAATCATGACAACAAAAGAAGATATCCACAAGTTTCAACTGCATCCTTACACACTAAATAATGTTATAGAATATGAAGCATTCCACAAATTCAAAATATAAGAAGCTATAAAATATACATGTCCATGCATGTGCATTTTGATATCCAGCTATGCAGTAATTTTTTCAAGATTACTGGATGCATGTGCGTTTTGATATCCAGCTATGCAGTAATTTTTGCAAGATTACTGGATGACTAGTTTTTAAAAAATAGGCACATATGGGCATGTATAATTTATAGAGATTCATAAAGAAATAAAAAATTAACCATCCAATGCATCGAAATATTTGAAAAGTCACAGAAATATGGGTGTTTTTTCTAATCTTTTAACCTTTTTCTCATGGAAAACAAACAGGGTAAACCTTAAAAATCTTGTCCTTCTTGTTTCTTCTAAAACAAGATGGAAATAGCACGTCTAAAGCATTTCTTACAGTAACAAAACATTTAAAGAAACATAGAGCCAATCATCCAAGACATCAAGAATCTATAATGGGCATAGAGAGGCTTTTTCTAGTTCTTATGCAAATTTCTTGTCAAAAGCAATGAAGACAAGCCCTAAAAGCCGGTATTCTGCCTTAAAGTTCCCTGCTTTCTTTCTTTTTCCCTGTGTTTCTTGTAAAGGAAAATGGCCATAGAGAATTTGAACTATTTGTTCTTACAAAGACAACACATTAGACGAAAAGAAGAAGAAAAACAGTTTTTTATAACATCAAAAGTCAACAATATGGGCTCTTTCTCTAATCTTTCAGACTTAGAGCTCTCACATTTCTCTACTTTCCCTTGTGTTTCTCTGAGACAGGATTGGAGCATCTAAACGTTAAACTGCATATTCTTAAAAAGGGCATTTAAAGACAAAACCAGTCATCAAAGTCGTCAAGAATCCAATTTCCCAACAAATTTCTCGCCTATAGCAAGCATCTGTGAGTCGTAAATAACAGTTTACTACCTTAGAGCCCCCTCCTCGCTTTTCCTTATGTTTTTTTGAAAGAACGTGGGAAAGGAGCATCTAAACCATTTGTTCTCACAAGGAAGATAAGAAATCAATCAAAGATATCAAAATTTTGAAATGAGTATACCAAATGGCTTCTTTCTCTAATTTTTCAACAAATTCCTTATTAAAAACAAAGAGTAGTCCATAACATCCGACGATAACCTTGAGTAGGGTTCCTCTCTTCCTTTTCCCCGGCGTTTATCCTGAAAGAAAAAACTGAGAGAAGATTGAAACAGAGCATGACACGAACCGCGAGAAGGTGAAAGCATGTCTAGATGGAAGGTTTTGGGAAGCGCTAAAAGAAAAAAAATCAAGAATTCAATCATTTATCAAAATTCTCATCGAAAGCCAGAAAGGTAAGCCACAAGAGATTGCGTACTTCCTCAAAGTTGGCTTCTTTATTCGCTTTCCGTCCGTATCTTTCTTCCGAAGACGAAACAAGATGACTGGAACGTAAGGAGGGATGGATTATGAGAATAAAAGGAGAGAATGAAACCTCTGATGAAAACCAGAAAGAATTTTGAAACGTTGGCTTCTTCATTTGTTCGGGCTATCTGCGCGTTATAATAAGCGCTCTCCCGCATACTCCCACAGAGTGAATGCACCCGTTAAAGACCTGACAAAAACAAGTTATTATAACGCACACTCCCTCTCCCTGAACGCACCGCCCGAATCCTCCTTCCCCTCTTCCCTCTCTCCCTGCTCCTTCCCTGGCACCTGCAGCATCGACCTCCTTCCCTGACACCGGCTAGCAGCAGCGTCCTCGGTGACCTCCTTCCCCGGCACCGATAAGCAAGCAGCGGCAGTGAGTTCCCTAAGCCCACCGCCACCACCTCCGCCCCCTCCAGCAAGCAATGCCTGGGCCGACAGAGTGCATTTAAAAAAAAAAAAAATTTTAATTGTTCGGCACTGTTGAGCCGAACTGAAATCTTCTATTCGACCCAATATGTGATTTAAAATTTTTTAAAATTTTTTAATTTATTATATAAGTAGTTTTAATTTTTTTTAATTTATTATATAAGTAATTTAAAAAAATGATATTTAGTAAAATTTTTAATTTGATATATAATCAATTTTTAAATTGATTATATATAAGTAGTTTTAAAATAATTTAATATTTAGTAAATTTTTTTAATTTTATAATTTATTTTTTGACAATCTAAGTGGCTCCAATCGTTTTCCTCTTCCTTTTGAATCCATTCTAAACTATGGGCCTCTGTTGTGGACTAATGTGTCACATGGTATCACTATGCACTAGTTGCATAACAAACTCTTTTTTTTTTTAAAAAAAAAGGAATAGACTGTATAATATAAGCATTTTTATCAAACAGTACTGCAATATTTTGAGAAATAGACCGTCAAACTTGCAACGGTTAGCAGTATCTATCAATGTGCAAACAAGCACTTAATGCTAAAATGTGATTTAAGTTTCTAACCAAGTTTCTTCACCATTGTTTCTATCACATTCAACTTCTCTCAACTACAGTTTCCCTTGCACATAATCCTATTATTTATTCATTCTGCATCAGCATATTCTCTATTTCCGCAATCAGTGTTTTGTACCAGACCCCATATATGGGTGCCAGTACACTAAAGGTGTGTTTGATATGATGGATAAGGATGGATATCCCCTAATATCCCCTCTTATTCTCAAATGCTATAGTTACAGGGGATAGTACTGAAAAGTTTAACCAGAGGGGATAACCCATGTTTAACCATGGGTTATCCCCTGAACTTATTCCCTAGGGAACCCAAGAATAACTAAAGTTATCCCTTGATGACAGAGTGGTAATTTTAAAAAGGTGCTTATCCCCTCAGCTATCCCCTGGATAAATGCTATCATATATATTTATCCAGGGATAACCAAAAGCTATCAAACATAACCTAAAAGTTCAATTTTTTTTTGTCCCTTTTGTCAAAATTGGTTTCTTCTATCATTTTGTCGGTTCATGGCATTGTTTCTCTAGGTTTAATGGTTTGTCCAGGATTCTAGGCCCCAAAACATCTCGAGAAAAACTAACATCTAGGTTAATCGGAATGCAATTTGGTACAAGTTAAAAAAAATTAAAAGTAAAAAAATGATTTTGGCATGGATGTCTAGATCCATTCTAGATCTACATCATTTCAAGAGATCATGCCAAAGGAAAATTTTTGGCATAATTTTCTTTTTTGGATTTTTGACTTTTTTTAGTGGCAAAAAATGGGAAACAAGAATGATTTACCTTACTAGAAGCATCTTTCATGGCGATTTGCACTTGCAGGGGTAATATCAAGAAGATGAGGAAAACATAATTTCCACCCTCAATCACCCTCCATCTTGCTCAAAACCCAACCAAGAAGTTCAAAAAGGGTATTGGACCCTTTTTCACTTGATACCACTTGGTAACCATTAAAACTAAGTGGTATAGAATGGTTCCGCTTGATTTGTCTAGTAGTTGAGTATCAAAACCAATTTTTGTACTAGTTCTTAATAGCTACAATCACATACCTCCCAATAAGACTTGCCATCTCCATATCAAACCTCATATCGATATCATACTAGTACATTATCAATACTCCCAGTACGCAGGTCGATTCAGTATACTAAGACAATATGCATCGATATTGAGTCTCAATTCAATAACAATAAGCTACATCCAATATGGGGTGGTATAGTATGCACTTGTAAAACATACTATGCCTCCCAATTTGGTCCAATTCCTCAAACAATTAGAGCAATTCTAAACTTCCATGGATGTACTTATCAATATCTTAATCCTTCTTATTTGACTATAGATTCATCACACCATATGAACGCTTTATACTACAATTATTGCTGAAATAGTAAACAGGGATATTTGATGCATGTTTAAGAGGAAAAATAAACAAATGCAGAACTAAAAATTATAGAGGATTGACTAAAAATAATAAATATAAATTACAAAACATTGTAAAATAATGACAAGTAAAGACAATGAAATAACTTATAGAATAAGCTGACAAAATACTAAAATTATATAAATAATTTAAAAGAATAAAACATAATAATAATATTGAAAATACCTAATCAAAATACAACAAAATAACATCCTTAAAAAATCATAACTAGAAATGTGAAAAAAAAAATGAAATCACATATAGGGTGTGGGGAGGCTGAGTCAAAGAAACAAACACAAGGACTTGCACCAATATAGAGATGTGAGGAGGTCGGATTAAATGAAGTATTTATAGCACCATTAAGGAATCCAAAAAAGGTAATTATTATGAGAAAGTAAGGATGAAGCACTTAAGAAGAGATCAAGGAGGATTTGGAGAAAAAATAGACATGTATTAGATGGACTAGAGGTGATAGTGGTATGGTAGTGGGGCATTATGAAAAGGTTTCAAATTGAGATAGAAGGAATGAGATGGGATCACACAATGGATTTAAGGGCATTATAGAATAAAATTTATATGATAGTATTCCAAGGATATCCTTAATATTTAAAAGTATCTTTTTTTTAATATAGGTAGTACAATATATATTGCCTGTATATCATTTCACTTTATGTTTTTATTTTGCATCTTCTTATGTTCTATTAATGCAAAGCTCCGACTTATTTAATGTCCCATTCATAGCTCTATTTATTTTTTGTCTTATGGCATAAAATCAATATTTCATTCTTGAACAAATATAATAATCAAAAACATTCTATAGCACCTAACATCATTGTGAGCAGAGTTTAAGGCAAGGTTTCCATTTTAACACCAGACCCCACAACTTTAAAGATATAATGATGAAGGAAAAAAGATGGAGTATAAGTGGATCATTAAACCATAGGGAAAATGCCGTTCCTTATCCTGATCGCGATCCTGGCCCTTGCTTGCTACTTTGCGGCCGCCGGCTCAACCGTTTCCGCCCCGGGCCAGGGAATGTAACTAAAACGAATTAATTGCTGCCAAAGATGCCATAGATTGTGGGTCTGCTTCAATCTTCCTTCTGCGATTTTGTTATACCATATGATGTTGGGCGGGTTGGTAGCATTGATATGAAGTTGATCGTGGGTTTGGAAGTTTTGTTTTTTGTTTTTTGTTTTTTTGGTTCATTACATGTTAAGCATCGACTTGATTGATAATATTATATTTGTTCCATTATTATCAGAGGATTAATTCTCTAAACATGACCCTCACCCTTGGTTGTTAACTTCTTTAACTCATAAAAGTCAACATAGAGAACGTGACATGCGGATTTCATCGAAAGTCAAGAGCTTGTGGGGTGCAGCCTCTATGGATGGACAACCATCTTTTTCTTTTCAAAGTGCTAACCTCCTTCCATATTTTCCTCTCAATGACGACTCTAAAAGTTCCCGTAGTCGGGCATCCTAGCCTTTAATATGTAATGATCGTCAACGAACTTGCGAATATTTTCGCAATTCTTCGTATGCTTGCACACCCGACTAATTATTGTGCCTTGGATGCATCTCAGTAATTTAATAATATTGTTCATATAAACTAGCCACTAACGAGGAGTTCCCTGAGTAGAGTCTTACATCGAAAAATTGAAAGTTGATTGTATATCTTATAATCAGTTAAGGAAGATGGACAAGTACCAATTAGATCCCTTTTGGGCTGTGATAGCTCAAGTTGGTATGGACCTTGTTCTTATTTTTTTTAACGAAACGGATTCAATACTATAAACTTAGGGCATGGATTGTTACAGAAAGACTTTATCTTCCAAAAGTAGCAAAGAGATCTAAAACTAATGCCTAAATGGAGTGTCCCTTTCTAACTCCAACGTAAGAAAATACTTTATATTTATATATAAAGTCTAAAGACTGCCATGCATTGCTAATGCCAAGAACATGTACCAGGAAAAGACATACCCAAACATCAATACATTACAAGTAAGTCGCTTTATCCTAATTAAAATATTTTTAGATTTATTTATAACCTCATAAAAAGGTTTTAAAGTTTTCTAAAATTTTTTATATGCTTATTTACATCAAAATTTGAATTAAAAGAGTTTATTAAACTATAACATTTTAAAAATTTATCTATTTGGATTTGTTATATCTATTAAATTATGTTCAAAATTTATTTAAAATTTTATGATTTGAAAGTGCATGACATTTAATTTAATAATTTTACATACATACATACATGTATGTATGTATGTATGCATGCATGTAAAAGAGAAATTTATTAAATTTATTTATTAAAATGCTTATGATATAAAAAGATAATTATAAATTTTGATAAATTTATCTGCATACTTGATTGATTTGAAAAATCTGAATCTAGTATCTTGAGTTTATGTTACCTATGTGGTTTCATTGATAATACTAACCTATCCTTTAGGTGATCAAGTGAAAAACTTTGAGTCTGAACTGATACCCTTTGATTAGCACCATGCAACCGCTTTGATTTAAGGCTTCTTCTAAATTTGTCATTTGTAATTTCTTGCTCATAAAATTCTTAGACTAGTCAAAGTCTAAGGGCCTTAGAGATGGTCTCTAGAAAAAACCTTTAACGGTTAAGTTAGCTAAAGTAGGTGAAAGAAGACTTAATTAATATAAAGCCTTTTAGACAAGCACCCTAAATTTGAGAGCCAAGACTCAAACTTGTTTGCTTATAAGATTTAAGGTTGCTTTTATACATGTTTAGAAGAGTCATGTTGGAGTTGGCCGCTTATTAGTGATAACTCTAGCAAGCTTGATCTCCAAATAAAGTGGCAGATATGATAGAGTCTTTTCTAAACAAGATGGTAGACTCCTGCTTGCAGTAGTATGTACCTTGGATAAGAAAAGTCTCAAATAGGTCAACAGTTGCAGTGGAAATCTGTTTTGATTCAGATTTTTCTATTTCAGAGAACACGTTTGATGGTCTGATCAATCACATCATGTTACCTTTGAATATGACATATGTTTCCATAAGGTGAGCTGTCCATATAAGTCCACATCAATTCGTATTTTTTAATATGCTTTATAATTTATAGCTATAATTTTTTTTAAAAAAAATCATATATAGCATATGCAATACAATGTCTTGAAATTAAATGAATTGTTGAGAAACTGTTTGGGTAGTGCAAGAAGATTAATTTAGATCTCCCACTAGATATATAGATCAAGCACCCTCCAAATTAATCCAATACCTCTTGCTGTTTGAATCTTGTAGGAGAAAAAATAATCCCTCATGAATTTTCTCTTTCCCTCCCCTGTGGCCATAGGGTTTAAATTTTGGGTTGGGCTTGAACTTAGAAAAAGTAGACTCAACCTAATCCGACTTATATATATATATATATATATATATATAAAGGGTAGTACAATAAAATTAAATTGGATTTTCTGCTGGATATGTAGGTCCAACATCCCTCCAAATTGATCCAATGCCCCATGTTGTTTGTATCTTGTAGGAGAAAAATAAACCTTCATGGATCTTTTTCTTTCTTTGAGCATAGGGGTTCAAATTTTAAACCAGTCCTAAGCTTAGAAAAAAAAATAGACATGCTTTAACTTGGCTCAAATATAAAATTATTTTTAAAAATTCTTGGATCGAATCAAACCCAAAATTTGTGAGTTTGTATCCATATATGTATATATTTGCATCTTTTAGGAAGAAAAAAAAAATCCCTCATGGATTCTCTCTCTCTCTAGGGTGGGCATAGAGTTTAAATTTTGAGTCAGGCATGAGCTTAAGAAAAATATGCTTGACCGAACCTAATCTAACTCATATATATATATATATATATATATATATGTGTGTGTGTGTATGTTAGTTAGATTTAACTACACTAACATGCAACTAAGCTCTAAATTCATTCTTTCTTTCACTTTTGGATTTATGGATCTCAAAGTCATCTCATCTTTTCACCTTTAGGGATCATGATCATGTGGATTCAAAAATAGAAAATATGATCAGATCTAGATAAGTAGCGAAGTCCAACCATATATATATAGAGAGAGAAAGCTAAACTTATTTACATTCGAATATAGCAAACCTATATCTAGTCACCTCTTCTATCCTTATATCCGCACATTTCATAGATTGGAAAGATGAAAAGGTGAGATGATTTTGTGATCCGTGTAGATCTAAGTACGAAGGAGATGATTGAACCTTGAACTTGACTGCATTCGAATGTAACTAAGTTTAATCATTTATATATATAATATATATGTGTGTGTATGTGTATATGTGGATGTAAGGTTTTTAAAAAAAAGGGTAGTGCAACAGATTAATTTTAATTTTTTACTGGATATGTGGATCAAGCAACCCACCCAATCAACCCAACAAGGCCTCTTGCAGGAGAAAAAATAGTTCCTTGCTGATTTTCCCTCTCCCGCACTCACTCTTATTAGTGGGCATGAGGGTTTAAATTTTAGACTGAAACTAGACTCAGAAAAATAATCTTGACCTAACCTGACCTTGCCCAAACTGGGCTAGGCTTGGTCCTTAAAGAATCCTGAGGTTGAAGCCTTCGGTGGCAAAGCCTGTGGGAACTTGAAAGGGCTTAGGTTAGACAGAAAAGTTTGCAGCTCGTGCACATCGGCATCAGTGATTGGCGTATAGTGCGTATACACACATATGCATGTATCAAAAGTATAAATATTTTTTTATTTTTAATATGCATATATATATACTATTTGCTAATTATATATAGCTCTTACTTTATTGCATCGGATGCAGCAAGTTTTTTTAAGATTAGACTTGGTCTGGTGCTTAGACCAAGGGGCTCTCGATTGGTGCAGGAATATGGAAACCACCCTAATGAATGGGAAACGACACGCTATGCACTAAGGAAGCAAAAAAAAGTCAGGTCAACAATATTTTTATATTGGTGCAGGACCCCAGACTGAGCCAACGGGAGGACCCTGATGATTGATTATATGACACGTAGCGCCAACGGGAGGACCCTGATGATTGATTATATGACACGTAGGGTTTTATTTGGTGGAGGCTAAGCTTTCAAGGAAGCACAATAGGCTGACGGTCAACAATCCCTCAACTCTCGTTTACTTCTCTCCTCTTATCTGTTATCCTCCGCTATCCCCCACTGAAGGAAGGAAATCTCTAGCGTCTCTCCTCCGATTCGGATCCGATCCTTCGCCATAGAATCAGAAAGGTACGTTGTCTTTTCTCTCGTCTCTTGGATCTTGAATTTAGGGAGTTGTTCTGGGAATAGAAGTCCTCCAAATTCTCACTGACTTGATTTGAGTTCATATCCGAATCGGATTCCATTCCGAGTTAGGGACCGTACTCGGCTTCAAATCTCGTCCGCTTCTCTCCGCATCCCTGCCTCTATCGTAATATATATTTTTATCACCATCTTTTTTTTTTGTCTTTTTGTAAAAGGGAAATTATAAAGAAAAATAGCCAATTGTTAGTTCACTATTTTGTGAAAATTGATCAGATCATAAAGTTATATATATAATACGGAAACAAATCATCTGATTTTATTTGACAAACGAACATGGGAAATTCACTGAGTTGTTTTAGCTTAATTTCAAGATATGTGGATAAGAGTCGAATATTAACAGTATATTTATTTATTCAAAATATATTTATCATATAGATTGGCTGTGGACAAAATTAAATTTTGTTTTATTTTTTTTATTATTTTTTTGCCAAACACTTATACAAACCAAAATAATACACCTTTGTGGTAAACGCATATATATATATATATATATATATATATATATATATATATATCCAAATTGATGAAATTTAACTCAAACTATATGCATGAAATATTTGTGGGTCACGTGGATGGATCACTAAATACTCTGCTCGATCTGTTCATGAGTGGTCTTGAGTTCTGCTAGAAATTGAATGAGTTGACTCCAGCTTGGCCCGATTACAAGATGATGAGATTCTTTGAGCAAAGCTGAAGCTTGGATCGCCATTCTGACGTTCGTGCAGGAAAGGATATATAACTTTAATTTAGAAGGATGATGGACGACGTGGTGGTGATATCGTTGCCGATCTTCTCCTGATCGCGATCCTGGCCCTTGCTTGCTACCTTCTCGGCAGGGCCAGGGGCCGCTCCGACTGCCGTTAACCACAGTATGGTTTTTATTATATATAGGATATGAAGCTGGTGGGTTTGGTAGACTTTTTTTGCTTCTTTGTTAAGCATCGACTTAAATGATGACATATTATGCTTGTTTTAATTATTATTATTTAGATGATGATTAATTCGATGAACATCACCCTCACTCACTCCTGGTTGGTTAACTTCTTAGCTTAAACTTAAGATGGAAGTGTTTAGAGAAGAGATTTTCGCACAAATCTGAAACTTTTTTTTATTTTCATTATAGACAGAAGGAGAGATGAGAGCTTGCATAGTGCAATTTATGTGGATAAAACACCTTTCTTCCAAGTACTAACCGATGGGGTCGGTTAACTCCATAGGCAATAATAACAGCAATTTCTAGCTCTCTAAACGATTTTCTTAGGCGGTCATCCTCGATGGCCTCCTAAACGGCTCTATTTCTGAGCGGCCTTCCTGAACGGCTCTATTTCTGAGCGGCCTTTCTTCTTGAACGGCTCAATTTCTAGACGGTCTCCTCTCAAGATGATTTTTTTGGGCGGCCTTTCTAAACGGCCTCGCTGTATTTCTGAGCGGCCTTTCTTCTTGAACTGCTCAATTTCTAGACGGCCTCCTCTCAAGATGATTTTTCTAGGCGGTCTTTCTAGATGGCCTAGTTGTTCTACTTGGCTTCTTTACGAAGAATGGTAGGCATTAAATATTTCGTCCCTGGCTTTGCTTAATAAGCGCTCGATCATAATAAGGAGAGAGAATAAGTCAGTCGAAGACAAAAGGGCCAAGTTAAGAGCGTGGGATTCTCTTAAGGGCCACCTTCTATCATTCAAAGCAATTAGCTGAAGCATTTGATGGTGGCCAAGTTAAGAGCGTGGGATTCTCTTAAGGGCCACCTTCTATCATTCAAAGCAATTGGCTGAAGCATTTGATGGTGCATAAATGGTCATAATGACTTGGAAAGCATTTAATGAAATAGATGTATACTACAAGAAGACAGCGAAAGAAGTCCTCCACGGCCTTTTCCTATCTTTTCCAACTGGTCTTTGACGGTCTTCTTATGCGGCCTTCCTCGGCCTCCTCAAACTGTTCGGCGGAGGTTATATCTTTCCTACTAAGGCATTTATGGTCTTATGATAGCAACGTACATCCCTTGTGTGAGCAATAAAAGGATCTTCAATAAATAATTTGTTACGTATAAAATAACATACTTACTTGATGCGTAATTCATCATAATATTATTTACCTGATGCAGATGCGAAGTTTATGATGATAATATGTAGACTTGAGCCTTAAAATGTCTTCAGATAGCCTCTTCTGAAGAATAATTAGTTTCTCTCCCTTAGCCTCATTCCTTTCTGTAACAGAGAACGATGGATTCTTGTTTACTTTCTTAAACAGAGAAAGGACTAATTATTTATATATATAATGATCAATTGGTATGTCTCAAACACCAATTAATGTCTTTAATTTCTCTTAATACCTCAGCTTAATATTAATGGCTTAATCTTTCAGACCATTAACTGGTAACCCTTCATCTTCTGGACACGCAGAAAATTGGGTGGCCTTCACTTTTCTAGATTGAGAAAAGAGCGACTCTTCGCCTTTTGTAACAATCTTGTTTGCATTATTGAAGGGTTAATCTAACACTTTCCCACTTGGGCCGAAAGTTTATGACATTAATATTTAATAATGTAAACATTAGGCGCGCAAAATTAAATTCCATAATGTCATTTTTTCATTATGATTGACTTTAACAAAATAAATCATATAAGAGTTATGGCGGTTATACACATCCAATTTGCATACTTCCTTCCATATACTACTGTATTAGCAACTTATCATGTTAGGTCACATAATTTATATATAAATAACTTAATGTCCACTTAATTGTCTTAAAGACACAGTAAATTTCTTGTACAAAATAGTAAGTGTATACAAGCATAAGGAATAAGAAATAAGAAATAAAACCAGAAACATTTCATACTAATGAGCTCAAGAGTGGCACAACATAATATCATCATAATCAATCTTTAATACATAACATCGTCACAAATAATCTTCAATACAACCAAGACCTACATGTTCTTTAAATGTTTTTGGTTGTAAACCTTTAGTTAAAGGATATGTTATCATAAGATCCGTTCCAATATGTTCAATGCACACTCTTTGTTTCTGGACCTCCTCCTTGACTGTAAAGTACTTTAATTCCATATGTTTAGCACCTCTGGAATATTTGTCATTCTTGGAGAAGAAAACTGCTACGGAATTATCACAATAAATTTGCAGTGGCTTGGTAATGGTGTCGACAATCTCAAGTCCTGAAATAAAGTTTCGTAGCCATAATGCTTGAATTGTAGCTTCATAACATGCTACAAATTCTACTTCCATAATGGATGAGGCAATAATTGATTGTTTGGCACTTTTCCATGAAATTGCTCCTTCTCCCAATAGGAACACATAGCCAAAAATTGACTTTCTACTATCAACACAGCCTGCAAAATCTGAATCCGAATATCCAATCACTTCCAACTACAAAATCTGAATCTGAATATCCAATCACTTCCAACTGATCAAATCTTCTAAATGTGAGCATATAATCCTTAGTTCCTTAAAGATATCTCAGCATTTTCTTTGTAGCTTTCCAATGATCAATACCAGATTACACTGATAGCGGCCCAACATCCCAACCGCGAAGCTGATATCTGGTCTTGTGCAAGTTTGCAAATACATCAAGCTACCCACAACTAAGCATATGGAATAGATTTCATTTGCTTACGTTCCACATCATTCTTTGGACATTGCATTAGACTAAATTTATCCCTTTTATGTATTGGGACAATTCCTGCTGAACAGTTGTTCATATTAAATTTCTCAAGAATTTTCTCGATATAAGTTTTCTGAGACAACCCTAACAATCCATGTGATCTCTTTCTAAATATGGAAATTCCTATCACATAAGATGCCTCTCCCATATCTTTCATCTCAAAATTCTTAGAGAGAAAATTTTTTTTAGTCTCATACAAGATACCTAAATCATTAGCAGCAAGCAAAATATCATCAACATATAGAACCAAAAATATAAACTTACTTCCACAAATCTTTCGGTAAATGCATCGATCAACGATAATTTCATGAAAACCAAAAGATGTAATAGTATCATTAAACTTAATATACCATTGTCTGAAAGCTTGTTTAAGTCCATATATTGATTTCTTAAGTTTACACACCATATGATCTTTTCCTTCCATGGAAAAACCTTCAGATTGATCCATATAAATTTCTTCCTCTATATCCCCATTAAGAAAGCTGTTTTCACATCCATTTGATGTAACTCTAAATCATATTGAGCTACCAAAGCCATAATGATTCTTAATGAATCTTTCTTTGAAACGGGTGAAAATGTCTCTTTATAATCAATGCCATCCTTCTGAGTATAACCCTTGGCAACAAGTCTAGCTTTAAAACATTCAATATTGCCATTCAAGTCACGTTTGGTTTTAAAAACCCATTTACATCCAACTTGTTTAGAACCTTCTGGCAATTCGACAAGATCTTAGACATTGTTTTCAGCCATGGATTGTAATTCATCTTTCATAGCATTAATCCATTTATCAGACTTATCACTATTAATGGCTTGTGAAAATGAAATCAGATCTTCATAAATGCCACAATCAAAATCTGACTCTTGCAAATAAACCAAATAATTATCTGAAATAGCTGATTTCTGTATCCTTACAGGTTTACTTAATGCTATTCCATATGGTTCAATTTTGTCAGCTATTGGTAGGTTAGACTCTTCATGGGGTGCTTTTTATTCAAACATTGTTCATTATTGTTTTGTTTCTGTAATTCTGGAACAATGCATGGAATGATTGTAGGTTCAGAAATATTTATGGGTAATGAAACATTAGCCCTTACTTCATTGATATCCACAATCTGTTTGTCAGCACTCCCACTAACCTTACCATTCTCAATAAATTTGGCATTGTCTGTCTCAACAATTCTAGAACTATGGTTTGGACAATAAAACCTGTACCCTTTGGATTTCTCTGGGTAACCTATAAAGTAACCACTGATAGTTCGAGAATCCAATTTCTTTTCATGTGGATTATACATTCGTGCTTCTACTGGACAACCCCAAACATGCAGGTGTCTTAAACTAGGTTTCGTTCCAATCCATAACTCAAAAGGAGTTTTAGAAACTGCCTTACTAGGAATCCTATTCAGTAAATATACTGCAATTCTAAGAGCATATGTCCACAAGGATTTTGGTAATGAGGAATTACTCATCATACTCCTAACCATATCCATTAATGTTCTATTTGCCTTTCTGCCACACCATTTTGTTGAGGTGTACCTGGATTTTGCCCTAATTCATTGTACCTTCCATAATACTCACCACCTCTATCAAATCTTACTATTTTCACTTTTCTGTCTAATTGTCTTTCAACCTCTTTAGTAAATATCTCAAGAGCATTTACAGCTTGAGATTTCTCTTTAAGCAAATAGACATATCCATAACGAGAAAAATTATCTATAAAGGTGATAAAGAACTTTTCTTTACCAAAGGATGAAGTGTCAAAAGGTCCACATACATCAATATATAATTTCAAGAAGCTGAGTACTTCTTGTAGCTCCTTTCTTGTTATGTTTGGTTTGCTTTCCCTTAATGCAATCTACACATAAACTAAGATCAGTAAAATCTAGATTTGGTAAAATCTCATTCTTTACTAATCTTTGTAGTCGTTCTTTGGATATATGACCCAAACGTTTATGCCACAAGAAAGCAGAGTTGTCATTAGCCATACTACGCTTAATTCTAATATTTTGATGGACACACATCAGGGATGCAGAAAATTTATCATCAAGTTTCAATTTATATAATTCATTTATAAGAATTTCAGATTCAATAAAGGAACCATCTTTATTAAATAAACTGAAACATCCTTTTCCAATCTTAAACTAAACCCATTAACATCAAGTTTCGAAACAGAAACTAAATTTCTAGAAAGTGAAGGAACATAGAGAGTTTGCAGCAGATTCAGGTGATGCCCAGTATCTAAAGTAAGACGATAAGTCCCTATGCCTTCAATTGGGGCCTTCTGTCGGTTCCCCATGAACAAAAAGTTCTCATTTGGGTTTATGTTCTGGATTATAAGGAATCCCTGCATTACATTGGAAGCATGAGTAGTGGCACCAAATCCAACCACCAAGTGTTAGAAGGAACTTCAGATAAGTTTGATTCATAAATTGGAGAAGCATAATGAAAGATACCTTTCTTTTCGAACCAAGCTTTTCGTTTCAGACAATCTTTCTGATCATGTCCTTCTTTCTTACAAAAGTGACATTTATCTTTCTTCTGTCCTTCTTATCATTATCAGCAACATGTGATACTTTAGTGGATGCTTTCTTCTTAAACTTCTTGGATTTTGGCTTGATAACTTTACCAGCTCCTTGACCCATTAGGTTTATGGAGTGATTCCCTTGTGCTTTCAATCTCCTTTCCTCTTGAGTAAGCTTACTGGCCAATTCATTAACATCCCATTTATCTTTAATAGTGTTATAGCTAATTTGAAAATGCCCATACTCTTGAGGTAACGAGTTCATAATAAATTGTATCAGAAAGGAGTCATCCACAACCATTCCTAGGGTCTTAAGTCTTGCTGCAATATTAGTCATATCTAGGACATGTTGCTGCATACTTCGCAACCCATCATATTTCATGGTCGTGAGTTCAGCCATCAGTGTCCCTGCAAGTGACTTATCAGCGGAACGAAAGCACTCTTCCACAAGCTTAAGATATTCTTTAGCTGTTACACTTTCTAGAAGAGTTGATTTAATATTGTTGGCTATTGTCATTCGCATGAAACTTAGACATAATCTATTAGATCTGTCCTTTTAACTTCTCTGCCTCACTGCTCGTATCTGTAATGTCAGTAGACTTTTCTTCTAATAGTGCCAAGTCAAGATCCAAGACACCTAAATGGAAATTGACTTACTCACGCCATTCAAAGAAGTTTAAGCCATTAAAGATAGTAACAGCAGAAGCATGTGAATGGAGAGAAACAGCTGCAAAAACATAAATGCTCACCATAAATATTTAAATTCAGATAATTAAACACAAAATATATTGTAGATTTTCTTTGGATAAATACAACAATATATATCATAATTAGAATGTCATTTAAACTTTTAAAGAAATTAATATATCTTATCAAATATATATACAGTATCTTTGGATATCCATATTATATTAGATAAGAGAATATTAGATTTTCTTCTTCAGGTTTGTTAGTTATAGAATATTAATCCACCTTTGGGTGAATTCTTAATTTCTATCAACCAACAAATCATTAAAAATATTCTATAAAATTTCATAAATTGTATGACTGAATATAAATTAGTTTGGCCACTTTGGTGACTAACTAACTAATTTAATCTTGATGTCATATTATTAAAATTTCATGAATTATATGACTAAATATAAATTAGTTTGGCCACTTTGGTGACTAACTAACTAATTTATTCTTAATGTCATTTAGCTATACAATAATACTAATATCAAAATTCTTATAAATTATATGACCGAATATAAATTAGTTTGGCCACTTTGGTGACTAACTAACTAATTTATCTTAATGTCATATACCTAAAATTTCATAAATTATATGACTAAATATAAATTAGTTTGGCCACTTTGGTGACTAACTAACTAATTTATCTTAATGTCATATAACTAAGCAATAATACTAATATTATAAAAAAAATCTCATAAATTATATAACTGGATATAAATTAGTTTGGCCACTTTGGTGACTAACTAACTAATTTATCTTAATGTCATATAACTAAACAATAATACTAATATTATTAAAAAAATCTTATAAATTATATAACTGGATATAAATTAGTTAGTCACTCTGATACCACTTGTGAGCATATATAGGATCTTCAATAAATAATTTGTTACATATAAAATAACATACTTACCTGATGCGGAATTCATCATAATATTATTTACTTGATGTGGATGCGGAGTTCATCATGACAATATGTAGACTTGAGCCTTAGAATGTCTTCAGATAGCCTCTCCCTTAGCCTCATTCCTTTCTGTAGCAGAGAACGATGGATTCTTGCTTACTTTCTTAGGGAGAGAGAGAGGACTAATTATTTATATATAAACGATCAATTGGTATGTCCATCAAACACTAATTAATGTCTTTAATTTCTCTTAATACCTAATCTTTTGGACCATTTCATCTTCTGGACACGCATAAAATTGGGTGGCCATGAGAAAAGAGCGACTCTTCGCCTTTTGTAACAATATTGCATTAAAGAAAGGTTTTGCATTATTGAAGGGTTAATCTAACACCTTGCTCTAAGGCATTTATTGTCTTATTCTCTCCACTACACTAAGGCATTTATGGTTGCAATGTTGGCACCCTTGCATAAGAAAAAGTGGCGTAGGAGACAAGGAAGGCTTACATATATAGGAATCTACGTGGGGGGCGGTACAGGATAATCAAGTGGCCACCCACCTTTAATAGGATAGCACGACATGCCACTAAGAAACAAGTATTATGCCACTAAGAAACAAGTATTTTCATAAAGGTCCTAATAAATGGCAGCACCTCAGGTCTCATAGAAATCAACCCTAACATTCCATTTATAAAAGTCACAAATGACAGCACCTCATGTCTCATAGAAATCAACCCTAACATTCCATTCATAAAAGTCATCGTTCATCATGACACCCAACCACTTAAATCAGATGAACCCCAAAAGTCATGGTCCATCATGAGGCTCCACGTGACTCATTCCATCACTAGATGATAAGAATCCCAGCTTCTCAGGCAAGCCACACAAAGTCCAAAGATGAATAAATTTGATAAGAGGGACCCCCGACCAGTTAATTCAACACACTATACTCCCAAACGCTCATTCTGGCTCACAGAGAGCTCTTCTCTAAGCTTTTCCCTCTTTCTCTTTCGAGCTTCCTCAAACTCACGGCTGTTGCTCGGAGCACTGACTTAAGCGTCGGAGGGTCCCCACTGGAATCTTCGATTCCAGGAATTTTTACAGGCTCCCGACTGCGAGAAGCTCGCTGAAAGATTTCGGGCTTGCTGGAGAAGGTGACCGAACGTTCATGGACGTTCGAGGAGGGTCATCTGGCAACAACATTAACCATTCATTCTAGACGCTAGAAATCCATGGGTTGTCAATTTTATACTCGATGATCGACGCTCACACCAGACTAATTAATGGTCCTTGGATGCTCATTGAGATATGATTCACGGTAAATATAAACATGCTAGCAATATGGCGTACACTACATATGTACGCATTATACCACCTATACTAAATAGAATTCCCCAAAGTAGGATACCTTGGTTAATTTACAACCATTCCACTTTAAAAGAACAAGATATTGACCAAAATAAAATATTTTCATAGGGTAAGGGATTTGAATTTGTCCACGCACCTTTTTGATGAGGATAAAATAGAACAAAGAACTTTATTGATTTCTTTTAAACGGAAAAACATTTAACAAACTATCTCGAATTAAATATTGTTTGTAAAGAAGTAGAATAGGATGAACATATACATGTCCATGATTGCTAGCAGGCTATTCATACCAAACAAATGCACCAATAACTAGTATAGGATTGACAAGCTGCAACTGGATTAGAATTGTTTCAAATTATAAGGGTTGCAGAAGCGAGTGGACCTTGAAACATGGGATTGAGAACATGGATATGCATCTGAATGCAGGATGAAGGACATGATGGAGCTCAAGTTAACGGACTCGGAATAAATCAAGGAAACAATGCAGCTAGAAAAACGGCTATGATAAGCTAGTTATATAGAACTAGTAATTAAGTTCATGATTTTAAATTCTAGTGGAACATTCCGTGTAGGGATGAGTTATTATCCCAAATATCAAAATAAAACTATTCCACCATCCTTCCATCATTCCAATTCAAATTATTATCTTCTAAGATTTAAAACTTTGATTAAGCTATTGAAATAAGAGTGCATGAGGCTATAGGATGATTGTCTATTGCACATTCGCACTTAATTCAAAGGCTAAGGTGGTGTTAGATGGACTACCTATGTCCAACCTAAAATAGAATTAATAAATATAATTAAACCAAAAAAAATAAGATTTATATCATTGAGGTTCATGAGTCTAATGAATTGACTCTAGTTTCCGACTTAATCCAAAATTTAGATCAAATCTAATTTTTCAATCCAATCTGACCTATAAATCTTTCAATACATATTGGATTTAAATTAAAAAATAAAAAATCTTGACTAAATCTAAAATTTAAATTGGATCTAATTTTCCTATTTGACTTAATTCATAAAGTTTTAAATACAAATAAAATCTAGTAACAAGCTAACCTAGTCCATTGCAACTTTAATTAGAATAGAATCAAGTAAATTGAATTGTTCCTTATTCTCCCTCTTCTAAGCAAACCAGGCTATAGTCTATATTATAGCCTTATAATATTTTAAATATTAAACACTATTATATTATTAGAATAATATATTATAACAATTATGATGATATCATATCTATAATAATATTATATAATGTATCATAATAATATATCATCATAATATAATGATATTATAAATATATTTTAATTAATATAATATAAATTATATGTTATAATAGTATTATAGTAATTATAAATATAATAACAATTTATCATAATAATACTAACATCTTAAACAATGTTATTTTGAAAAAAAAAATATTGATAATTGATTGGGATAATTTTGTCCAGAAAATTTTTTTTCATTCATTTTGTGTAATTCATTTGTAAATCTTATGAAATTTATTGAATCGCAATAGGAGGAAGTAATTTTATAATTTAGTAGTTGGGATTTCAATTTATGTTATGTTTCAAAACACAATAAATTATGAATTTGCAAATGAATTCATAAAAATTATGAAATTCGTTTGTCCTAGATGGGGTGTTATACTATTCACCATCTCATTTCTAAATAAATTTTGTTTTAAAAGAAAATAGCAGCAGTGTTGCGCATCAGCCCTATGTTAGAATTGTCAAAAGTAATTGTCTGCTTGGATCAGGGAGTTGTTGACGTGCTCTAGAATATCTGAATGTGCTGCATACTTTATTCGGCTTTCTATGACGTGCTAACTACTAATAATTGTAAGTAGAGCTTTGTTGACAGCATTTTGTAACATCATATAAATATTATGGAGCCTAAATCATATGCCCCCTGAGGAAGTTTGATCCAGCTTTTGAAACATTACTGGTAATGCAATACTCTGATGGTTGTCTTTTTGTAGTTCATAGTGAATAAATTGTTGCCTGAGACAATTTGGAACCTTATCTATATTATATAAAAGTGTCGGTGATCTCTGTCCACAACCAATTGTAGCATTTAGATTTAGTTAGAAGCATCACATTGATCAAAACAACATCACTTTTCAACCTGATCCTGTTTCCATCTTAGCATGAACACAGTTACAGCCACCATTCTGCAATAATCTAAACAGCCAAAGCCTTTCAAATTTTGGCTGGAAGTGTTTGCTGCAGTGATTTGCTGTGCAAATGCCACTAGAATTCAATTGTTGATACAGTTAGGTGCATGAACATGCTTTTGATAGAATATCAAATGATAGTTTTTTTTTTTCTATTTTATTTTTTCATTTCTTTCTGTTGGCAGCCTTGTAACAAATGAGGTACCATCTGCACCACACATTGTAGTACAAAATTCCACCAAATTTGAGACAATTCATCACGCTTGTTGCTTTTGCAGAGAGCAACTCCAAAGTCCGACCACCATAAAAGTCATACCAGTTGTCAGAATGCATGATGCCCCATTCAAATTAAAATTCCAACCATCAATCATTATATGTTCCATTTAAACCAAAAATAGCATAGAATATAAATAAACATCATATACGCATAATGAAATGTGTAGAATGATGTTTAATTACTGCTTACAAAACGACACATTGACTCCCACCCTCCATAGAAAAAAAAGAGAAGGGCCAGGATGTCTATGCCAATTCCACTTCCACTAATCGTCCGGGTTTGGCCGTTTAATTCCAATGTGGGAGCCTGCAGGACCCGAATGGAAGTCAGAGGGGGAGGGAGATGGAGAAGTACTACTGTGGCGAAGATCCGACGTACCCGAACCCTCTGCTTGATGACTTCCACCAACGGATAGGATCGGCTCAGAAGCAGATAATGACACCCATGTCATCAAAAATTTGTTGCTGGCTCCACCTACTCCCATACTGTGGCCGAAGATTTGATGCAGACGTGGAAGATCCGGAAGCATGGAGATGTGAAGCGAGTCCACACTGCATATTTCTAAGGCGAAGGTCTGAAATGGAAGGAAACATGGAGCTGGAATGAAATCTAACTGGATTGCTCGACAAGACAGTAGGAGTTCCATGCATTGCCTGTACTGGTGGGACAGGGACCACAGCTGAGGATTGGCGCCTCACCTCCACTGAGGGAAGAGGGAACTGGTTTGGTGATGGAGTTAAGTTGACGAGGAGAGGGCCACCTCTTGAGGGTGTGGCCGTGACTGGACTTTGTGCAAAATGTTGCTGTAGTGCCTGAATAAACTGCTGTCCAGTACTCGAACGTGCACCTGGTATGGTCACAACATGAATCAGCAACGGGGTTAAAAAAACAACAGCAAACCAGTTTATTTATTTTGTGCACGTAGTATTTATTTATTTTTGAGTTGAGTTGAGCTGCTCTTTCAAGGAAAAGTGTGTAGTATTTGATACAAAAATATTGCAGCTGATAAAAAAAGTTGGCAGCAGAGTATCAAAAACTAGACAGGACATTAAGTAACAATAGACACAAGATTTCATGCAGTTCCATCAGAATTGGGTTGGTATACGTATCAAAAAGATGCCAATACTAATAGTAATATGTTTTCATTGGTAGAATAGAACGGTTTGCTATGGTTATGGAGGACTGGCCCCTTCACATACTTTCTCCTTCCTTGCACTCCCACAAGAACAATTAATACTTAAAGAACATAAGCATACCACCCCCTTCTACGCATGGCCTCCCTAAATTGCTCGATAAAATAATTGATGATATCTAGCATACAAGTTATATCCGTTAGCAACTAAATTAACTACAACAAACACCCAAAGTTAGGATCGAAACTAAATTTCAAGAAACTGAGTTCTTCCTTTTGTTGTTATTGATTCTAAAGGGCTACTGAAATGCTTCTCTAGTGACTTCAATATATTTAAGTGTCTAATCCATATCTCACTTTGGAAAACTTCGATTCCCTCAGTAATTTATATAGAAAAAAACTTACAATTTTCCTGTTTAAGTTTCACCATCTTATTTTTGACAATTGAGTGGCTTCAATCATTTTCCTCTTCCTCCCGAATCCATTCTAAAACCATGGGCCTCTGTTGTGCACTAATGTGTCCCTTGGTATCACTATGCACTAGTTGCATAATAAGCTCTTTTTCTTTTCTTTTCTTTTAAAAAAGGAAAAAGCTAAATTTGATCTACTTTTAGAAATGACAACGTTCATCTCTTTATTTTGGTGTAGCCAAACCATATGCTCATCTCTGCTTAACAATATAGAGCAGCCAATTTTGACATTTTCTACTTAGTTTGCATTTATCACTTTGATAATCTCCTAGGTAATGTTCCTATCTTCTTCTTCTTCTTTTGTGTGTGTGTAGTGTTTGCATGTGAAACCATGTATTTATTAAAGAAATAATATTAAACCTAGTGTGGGTTAGCAGATGTCTCTTGTATGCCAAAATTAGAAGATGTGTATGCTATATATATGTATTTATATCAAGGTTTTAAATATCAGTACGGAAACTCAGACCACTTTTCCATCAGAACGGCACACTATTAATACAGCACTAGCACCAATGGTTGTATTGAAGCTGAAAGATTTTAAAAAATTAAAAAACCATTGACACCAACCATTGCGGTGCCATTGGTATGCACCAATATGGACTGGTATAAACCAGTATTGCCTGTACACACCCATTCAGCTGTTTTGGCATCCCAGCAACTGTACCAGTGCTTATTCTGTACCATAATTCTACTGGTCATACCATCTCATTCCAATGCTTTTTGAAACCATAATGTGCATGTAATAGATAACGATGTGCACCGCTGCGAAGGAGAATTTTTGATAATACATCTAAGTTCCAATATTTACATGAAAAAACATGCATGAAATGCAAAACACAAATATTTGTGCCAGTTTTTAATCCACTTGAAAGCTTTTTGCAGCTTAGAACATAGATGAATGCTTGCTGGCAGATTTAAGTTGCTATACAAAATCGAACTAGATAGAGGGAAGAGTATAATGGTATTTTTCATACCTGGATAATCATTTCTAGCCTCTTCAATGGTTTCATTAAATATCTCCCGAAATTGCTCAGCCAATTCTTGATGCTTGCTAACTTTACTGTACATCACCTCAATTTCCTTACTTCTCCTCACATGTTCTCTTTCAGTCTCCTGAATTAGTGCATCATACTTTTTTCTTAGCTTATCTATTTCATTTTCGCATGCTAATATAAGTTCATGCTTCTGTCCAACAAGAACAAGATAAACAGTCATGACAAAAGCTAGAGAAAAAATCTAAGAATGTGGACAACCAAAGACTATTTGCAAAAGAATGTCTTGAGCAGTCACCTTTTCTGCATGTCTTCGGACACATAAAGCCTTCAATCCATATAATCTCTTCAACTCATTATGAAATATATTGAGATGAGGATCTTGCTGAGGCATGGATTGTGTTACTGTCCAACTGAATGGAAAATGACTGCCTCTCTCTGGTTGACCACCAGTGGCTCTGAGATATTCAGAGTGTGTTCCTGCAGGAGGAATATCGGTAGTGGGAAGCATTGGATGGACAGAAGGGTGTGATAGTGAATGACTAAATTGCTCCCAACGTGCAGCTGTGAATGCAATGGGTTGCTGCATGGACACCTCTGTAAGCTGAGAAGAACAATGTATTTGACTGAAAGACTCTAGATCACTTCCTGCAGGTGCAGGCGTGCTTGGATGACCATGCACAGCCGAAGTCAAGCCAATATATGGAGGCAGAGGCTGTAAGGATATATGATTAGACTCTGTTACTACAAGCTGCTGTTGCATCTGCACTTCTGTAGGCTGAGTGGCACCATGAATTTGAACTTGGTCACGTCTTACAGATGCAGGTCTGCTTGCAAGATCATGCACAGTGGAAGCCAAGCCAACACGTGGAGAAAGAGGTTGTGGTAATGTAAAATCAGAATGTTCCAGCTGTGCAGTTGTGGCTGCAACTGGCTGTCGCATTGAAGCTTCAGTTAGTTGAGCAGAACAATGTTTCTGATTGCAAATACTCCCTACAGGTGCAGGTGAGCTTCCTTGATCATGCATGACTGACGCTAAGCCAACTGATAAAGGAAGCCCCAGCAAAATGGAATTTGAGACTGTTGAAGGACTGATGCTTGGGTCATTCCTTTGAAATCCCGTATCAACCGAACTTAATGCAGACGACACAATATTTGGCAAAGAACTTGAGCCTTGGTCACCTCCCACTGTGGATACAGCAGATCTTTCCTGTCCACTGATGGAGGGCCCCTGCTGAGGCACAACGATGATTAGAACTCATTTTCAGCCACCTCTCTAACACATAACTAACAGGACCACAACTTTGTAACGTAATATAAGGTTGTTACCCAGATAATGATCATAACAATGAGGGTGGACTTCAAATAAATCATCACAAATAATTCCAGAAAAGAAATTTGTCATGACAGGGTAGCCATTAATGTGTGCATCAGGAACTATCATGGAAGCGTAAGATATATAATGACTGTCTCACAGTTTAAAGACTAAATGTAGCACACAGCAGCTTTGTGGGGTAAGCATAAGTTAAAGACGACAAAATTTTAAGCGGAAAATGCAATATAAGTATTTTTATCAAACAGTACTACAATATTTTGAGAAATAGACTGTCAAACTTACAACGGTTAGCAGTATCTATCAATGTGCAAACAAGCACTTAATGCTAAAATGTGATTTAAGTTTCTAACCAAGTTTTCTTCACCATTGTTCCTATCACATTCAACTTCTCTCAACTACAGTTTCCCTTGCGCATGGTCCTATTATTTCATTCATTCTGCATCAGCATATCCTCTATTTCTGCAATCAGTGTTTTCAGAACTGGTACCAGACCCCATATCTGTCAGATACTGGGTCAGTATGGGTGCCAGCACACTAAAAGTTCCATTTTTTGTCCCATTTGTCAAAATTGCTTTCTTCTATAATTTTGCCAGTTCTTGGCATTGTTTCTCTAGGTTTAATGGTTTCTCTAGGATTCTAGGCCCCAAAACATCTTGAGAAAAACTAACATATAGGTTAATCGGAGTGCAATTTGGTACAAGTTAAAAAAATTTAAAGGTAAAAAAATGATTTTGGCATGGATGTCTAGATCCATTCTAGATCTACATCATTTTAAGAGATCATGCCAATAGAAAAATTTTGGCATAATTTCCTTTTTTGGATTTTTGACTATTTTTAGTGGCAAAAAATGGGAAACAAGAATGATTTACCTTCCTAGAAGCATCTTCCATGGCGATTTGCACTTGCAGGGGTAATATCAAGAAGATGAGGAAAACATAATTTCCACCTCACTCATCCTCCATGTTGCTCAAAACCCAAACAAAAAGTTCAAAAGGGTATTGGACCCTTTTTCACTTGATACCACTTGGTAATTATTGAAACTAAGTGGTATAGAATGATTCCGCTTGGTTTGTCTAGGAATTGAGTATCAAAACCAATTTTTGTACTAGTTCTTAGTAGCTACAATCCCATACCTCCCAATAAGACTCGCCATCTCCGTATCAAACCTCGTATGGATATCATACTAGTACATTGTCAAAACTCCCAGCAGGTCGGTTCAGTATACTAAGACAATATGCAGCGATATTGAGTCTCAATTCAATAACAATAAGCTACATCCAATATGGGGCGGTATAGTATGCACTTGTACAACATACTATGCCTCCCAATTTGGTCCAATTCCTCAAACACTTGGAGCAATTCTAAACTTCCATGGATGTACTTATCAATATCTTAATCCTTCTTATTTGACTATAGATTCATCACACCACATATGAACGATCTATACTACAATTATTGCTGAAATAGCAAACAGGGGTATTTGATGCATGTTTAAGAGGAAAAAGAAACAAATGCAGAACTAAAAAATTATAGATGATTGACTAAAAACAAGAAATATAATTACAAAACATTGTAAAATAATGACAGTAAAAGACAATGAAATATAACATATAGAATAAGCCGACAAAATACTAAAATTATATAAATAATTTAAAAGAATAAACAGAATAAATAATATTGAAAATGCTTAATGAAAATACAACAAAATAGCATCCTTAAAAAAATCATAACTAGAAATGTGAAAAAAAATGAAAGCACATATGGGTGTGGGGAGGCGGAGTCAAAGAAACAAACACATGGACTTGCACCAATATAGAGATGTGAGGAGATTGGATTAAAATGGAGTATTTATAGCACTATTAAGGAATCCACCACAAAGGTAATTATTCTGAGAAAGTAAGGATGAAGCACTTAAGAAGAGATCAAGAGGATTTTGAGAAGAATAATAGGCATGTATTAGATGGACCAGAGGTGATGGTGGTGTAGTAGGTGGGACAATTACGAAAAGGTTTCAAATTGAGATAAAAGGCATGAGATGGGATCACACAATGGATTTAAGGGCATTTATAGAATAAAATTTATAGGCTAGTATTCCAAGGATATCCTTAATATTTAAAAGTATCTCTTTTTAATATAGGTAGTGCAATTTATATTGCCTATATACCATTTATTACTCTCACCATACATTAATTCTCATTCTTCTTGGTACAAGTTAAAAAATTTAAAGGTAAAAAATGATTTTGGCATGGATGTCTTGATCCATTCTAGATCGACGTCATTTTAAGAGATCATGCCAAAGGAAAAATTTTGGCATAATTTCCTTTTTTGGATTTTTGACTATTTTTAGTGGCAAAAAATGGGAAACAAGAATGATTTACCTTTCTAGAAGCATCTTCCATGGCGATTTGCACTTGCAGGGGTAATATCAAGAAGATGAGGAAAACATAATTTCCGCCTTCACTCACCCTCCATCTTGCTCAAAACCCAAACAAAAAGTTCAAAAAGGGTATTGGACCCTTTTTCACTTGATACCACTTGGTAACCATTGAAACTAAGTGGTATAGAATGGTTCCGCTTGGTTTGTCTAGGAATTGAGTATCAAAACCAATTTTTGTACTAGTTCTTAATAGCTACAATCCCATACCTCCCAATAAGACTCGCCATCTCCGTATCAAACCTCGTATGGATATCATACTAGTACATTGTCAATACTCACAGTACGCAGGTCGGTTCAGTATACTAAGACAATATGCATCGATATTGAGTCTCAATTCAATAACAATAAGCTAAATCCAATATGGGGTGGTATAGCATGCACTTGTACAACATACTATGCCTCCCAATTTGGTCCAATTCCTCAAACACTTGGAGCAATTCTAAACTTCCATGGATGTACTTATCAATATCTTAATCCTTCTTATTTGACTATAGATTCATCACACCACATATGAATGCTCCATACTACAATTATTGCTGAAATAGCAAACAGGATATTTGATGCATGTTTAAGAGGAAAAAGAAACAAATGCAGAACTAAAAAATTATAGAGGATTGACTAAAAACAAGAAATATAAATTACAAAACATTGTAAAATAATGACAGTAAAAGACAATGAAATATAACATATAGAATAAGCCGACAAAATACTAAAATTATATAAATAATTTAAAAGAATAAAACAGAATAAATAATATTGAAAATACTTAATGAAAATACAACAAAATAGCATCCTTAAAAAAATCATAACTAGAAATGTGAAAAAAAAATGAAAGCACATATGGGTGTGGGGAGGCGGAGTCAAAGAAACAAACACATGGACTTGCACCAATATAGAGATATGAGGAGGTCGGATTAAAATGGAGTATTTATAGCACTATTAAGGAATCCATCACAAAGGTAATTATTCTGAGAAAGTAAGGATGAAGCACTTAAGAAGAGATCAAGGAGGATTTGAAGAAGAATAATAGGCATGTGTTAGATGGACCAGAGGTGATGATGGTGTGGTGGGTGAGACAATTACGAAAAGGTTTCAAATTGAGATAAAGGCATGAGATGGGATCACACAATGGATTTAAGAGCATTTATAGAATAAAATTTATAGGCTAGCATTCCAAGGATATCCTTAATATTTAAAAGTATCTCTTTTTAATATAGGTAGTATAATATATTGCCTACATTAATTCTCATTCTTCTTGGTACAAGTTAAAAAAATTTAAAGGTAAAAAAATGATTTTGGCATGGATGTCTAGATCCATTCTAGATCTACATCATTTCAAGAGATCATGCCAATGGAAAAATTTTGGCATAATTTTCTTTTTGGATTTTTGACTATTTTTAGTGGCAAAAATGGGAAACAAGAATGATTTACCTTCCTAGAAGCATCTTCCATGGCGATTTGCACTTGTAGGGGTAATATCAAGAAGATGAGGAAAACATAATTTCCACCCTCACTCATCCTCCATCTTGCTCAAAACCCAAACAAAAATTCAAAAAGGGTATTGGACCCTTTTTCACTTGATACCCCTTGGTAACCATTGAAACTAAGTGGTATAGAATGGTTCCACTTGGTTTGTCTAAGAATTGAGTATCAAAACCAATTTTTGTACTAGTTCTTAATAGCTACAATCCCATACCTCCCAATAAGACTCGTCATCTCCGTATCAAACCTCATATGGATATCATACTAGTACATTGTCAATACTCCCAGTACGCAGGTCGGTTCATCGAGCTACCTATATTAATGTATGGTGAGAGTAATAAATGGTATATAGGCAATATATATTGTCCTACCTATATTAAAAAGAGACACTTTTAAATATTAAGGATATCCTTGGAATACTAGCCTATAAATTTTATTCTATAAATGCCTTCAAATCCATTGTGTGATCCCATTCCATGCCTTCTATCTCAATTTGAAACCTTTTCATAATTGTCCCACGTACCACACCACCATCACCTCTGGTCCATCTAACACATGCCTATTATTCTTCTCCAAATCCTCCTTGATCTCTTCTTAAGTGCTTCATCCTTACTTTCTCAAAATAATTACCTTTGTGGTGGATTCCTTAATAGTGCTATAAATACTCCATTTTAATCTGACCTCCCCACATCTCTATATTGGTGCAAGTCCATGTGTTTGTTTCTTTGACTCCGCCTCCCCACACCCATATGTGCTTTCATTTTTTTTCACATTTCTAGTTATGATTTTTTTAAGGATGTTATTTTGTTGTATTTTCATTAGGTATTTTCAATATTATTTATTCTGTTTTACTCTTTTAAATTATTTATATAATTTTAGTATTTTGTCGGCTTATTCTATTAGTGCAAAGCTCTGACTTATTTAATGTCCCATTCATGGCTCTATTTATTTTTTGTCTTATGGCATAAAATCAATCAATATTTCATTCATGAACAAAGATAATAATCAAAAACATTCTATAGCACCTAACATCATTATGAGCAGAGTTTAAGGCAAGGTTTGCCATTTTAACACCAAACCCCACAACTAGTACATTATCGGCACATGAGTCAATTCTCATACTAAACCCTGGTTCGGTATTGGTATGATACAGTATATTCTGTACCAAGCAATAAGCACTGATATTGCATGCCATTTACGAAAAGAATTACTAAGTTAGACTTGCATGTTGCAAACACATCATCTTTATCCCCAAAATTAATTCTTCCAAAAAAATATTTGTCTCTATCTACTGAACGCAATAGACCCAACTTAGAAAATAACTATTTGGAAGGTCATTTCATCCATATCTTCATTTGCAGTCCCCTTAAAACTAATATACTTGAAACTCTTTAAACAAACTTTATGAATAAAATGTGGGGTGCATTCCTATGCTGCATAATTAAGTGTTGTTTATGGGAATACATGAATAATTTGATGATAAAAAGAAAAGAACGCAAAATCTTAGATTTTGATCATGCAATACATATCTATCTTTGACATTCAATCCTAGTGACAAAAGCAGATTGAATATTTAATTGCAAATGTAGTTCCATTTATTTCTCATGGTACTTCAAAATCTTAAATTCAATCATTTTGGATAAAATAAATAGTTTACTATTGTGAAATATTTGATAAGTATAATGCTAAGTACATAGCAAGAATAACAATGCATAAAAACAATGGACAGAATTTAAATAGTACGATGACAGGAATAAATATCATCTCATATGATTTATTGCAATTGCAGGACCATATATTTAGCATTTATCAATGACAACCAAGCCAGCAAGGTATTAAAGCAAGTTTGCACTGGTTAGGAAGCTTACACTAGTTAGGATGCAGAAGTAGGGTGTAGGTTTCTGCAAAAACGAACAACAAGCCCATGTTCTAATTATAGTTTCTAGATGCAGGCAAGATTCAACAAGACATCATCCAAACCCAGCAAAAAAAAGGAACCTAGTTTCTTTTTTCTAATTTTTAATATGCTTAACAATGAAAGAAACAAGCTTGCATAAAAGACATAGCTTGAATGTAGAACATGAAACGAAGTTATAACACCTACTAGTGAATCCATAGTATTAAAGCACTTTGCTGATGCTTGAAACCCACCAAGATCTTTAAGTCACTTAAAGCTCCTTGGAAACTACAAACTGGTCATCAAATGATCATCAGACTCCACCACAGTAGCTTTGGAATCCACCAAAGCATGAAAAATCCACCATGCAGAAAATGAAACATTAAAGATGCACTCAAGATAAGAATTCTTTTGTTGATGTCTGACTTGAGTAATATAAGAGAGATATTGGTGGCACTTAAAAATGCAACTCAAAATAAGAATTCTTTCATTGATGTCTGATTTGAGTAATACAAGAGGGATATTTCCAGCATTCTATGTCCCCTTGTATCAATAGGACTTCAATCCATGCTACTAAACATCTGTGTTGATGCTCAAAGGTCAAAACCCACCATGGCTATAAAAGTCACTTGCAGCCCCTTGGAATCTACCAACTAGCCATTGAACGGTCACCAGCCTCCACTAAGTTTTCTTCAAAATCCACCAAAGCATGCCACGTCCACCATGTAGAAAGAGATACACTAAAAGTTCACTCAAGAGAAGAACACTTTTCTCAATGTGTGGTTTGAGTAAAGTGAGAGGGATATTCATCATGTTCAAGGGCCCTTATATCAATAGGACTCATGGATGCCTCCATTTACTTTCCAACTTCAAAATACTATAAAATGATAGCCTAATATGTCTTAAACCAAGCAAAACAATCATTATGGCAGTTTGGGTATTTCGACATTGGATTTTGGATTATCAAATGCTTCACAACTATCATAAACCTAAAAGGACTCAAAATTGCTTTTTGGCTTTTTATATCTGATGGCGAGCTTTTGTTGTCATATACCATGAATGAAAGGCCTGCACCATTAGAAACAGGTGGCCTGACAATGCTTTGGTATTTGCCATAACACCTTTGTTCACTCCAGTCAAGGTGATTTAAAAAGCATGAGAAAACTAAAATGATGATATAGGCAATGAAAAGAAAAGGTGGTTTAAGTTCCGAAGTTGCTACTTCTAGTAAAACTTTTTCTAGAACTAAGGTGCATCATACTAGTCTTTGGAGGGAAACCTAATCGATGATGCACCGCCTAAATATAACTACCGAGCTTAAGCTTATAGATACCTGAGTCAAATGTCTAACATGTGATAATCTAAAATTTGGCATCAGGTGGGCTTGATCAATTATTTCACAATAGAGAGCAGATTAAGACGGATGAGTTTGTTGTCATATTTAGTACCCTGTGAACAGCTCAGACAGTGTAGCCAGTACCTTTTTTATCTTCTTGTTCTTCTTCTTCTTTTTTTGTGAGAGGAGAGATACAAAAAGTTGGATATTCATGTTCAAGCATACTAGCATAGCCTACTTGTCCCCAACTTATGGTAGACACTTTGACTTGAGTTTCAGATGTCAAAACACCAGTAATTCAAGTGAGCCTACAAAAGATACTAGTAAAATTAACATGAGTCAGCATTGTCTTGAAAAGCTAATGAATAGTAAATTCCAACTATAGTTTGATATAGTTTTAGTTTTACATTGGATTAACATATGCAGTTTTCTTTTTTGGTTTCATAAATGTAACCTCAATGACAATTCAGCGATATCTTGACGAAAAAGGGTAGAACTCTATTATTTGATTAATCAAATGAAGATATATCAGCTGCACATGACTGCTTAAGTTTTTGATACACATAACTGCTTCAAGTTGGATGATAAAAGGATAAGAAATGAAATATTTAAGGTAGACTAAATCACTTATCTATGCACTGACTACACAAATACTTTTCATTTCCAAACACCTAAAATTATGCTTTTGCTTTTAGACCAGTTTCATTTTCTAATTAATTAAACAGCTTGAAAGACTTCCATCCAGATTTGGCTCAAGCTGCTTTTTACAACTTGCTGTTTAGCTGTAAGAAAGGTCATCCGTTGCAAACAGTCTAAACAACAAGAGTATCGGATAACTAAAAGATATTAAGCAGGTTTAATGCAAACAAGACTTCATAAAAGTGTTGGGACAGACAACCTGATCACATGATACGGATTTGGCACCTTCAGAACTTTTCAATGCATGGGCAGAGGAAGGAATCTCTGTCTGGTCTTGCTCAGTAGGAGCTGTCGAGCAAATAAAACTGGAACCTGTGCCTCCATGATTCTTACTGGCAACAATTGCTGCAATTCCCAAATCAGTATCTCCTCCATCAAACTTATCGCACATGCTATTCATTGTGTCAGAATGTGAGGCAAGATCTTTGGTTTCTAGAGGCATATTCTCTGTCCAGACATTCTGGTTTATTGGTAAACTACCAGTAGATGGTCTACTCAGTTCACAAGATTCCACTACATTTGTGCAGCTGGATACAGAAGCAGTGGGTCTATTGGTCAGTTCAATAAATTCTACTGGCCTTGTTGTCAGATCTGAAGAACTAGCCACTGCTTTATCATTCCTTAAACCATCATGAGCTCCATAATGTTCACTCAACTTGAATTTCTCCAGCTTGAATCCAGTACCCGACAGCGGAAGCTCATCCAAAGATTCTTCAAGCATACCAGCCTTAGCTTTTCCCAACCAGCGATCCTTCATCTGCTTCTCCTTATTCCTAGCCTCAATCTGCATTACCACAAGTTTCCTACGTTGTCCCTTCATATGCTTATCAAATTCATCCATTCTTCTTGAAAATTCTTCATTTAATGATTTTATTCTGTAGTCACGATCTGAAGGGATAATATCCATAGCATGAATCAGATTCAAATCCAAATTTTTCATTTTAACCAATTCTGACTGTTGTTCACTTTTCAAGGTTTTGAACTCTTGTAGTTCTTCTTTTTGCCTCAAGAGGAGGATACTTAACCTTCTTGAATAAATTTTATCAATCAAATCGATCTGTTCGTTCAATGTCTCATCCCTCAATAATCTAATTTGCTGGCCAATCATTGCAGACGGAGCTTCAAGAACGGAAATCTCATCCTGCTTCACCACATTTGGTTGTCCAGTAAGTATATGACCAGCAGGACTCTCTCTGATCTCACCTTCCTCCAGTTCATTATCTAGAGATGTTACATCTGCACTAGTTTCATGCAAGAAGTCTTTAGCATCACCATTTCTAGTCACACATGACTGACCCTCTCTGACACCAGCTTCTCCTGTTTCTTCAACATCAGATAACGAAATTTCTGAAATAGCTTCATGTATGAGGTTTTCAAAAGCATTTTGTCCTGGCACAGATGTCAGACCCTCCCTGATCTCACCTTCTTCCAGCTCTTCATCAACATATAAAATGGTTCTTGAATCACCTTCATGCATGCTGCATATGGCAGTATCTTTGCCTGGCACCAATGGTTGATCCTCTCTGATTTCACCTTCTTCCAATTCTTCCAGATCAAGTAATGCTGCTTTTGAACTTGCCATGAGGACTCTAGAAACAACTTGTAAAACAGATGGCTAAGCCTCTCCAATATCCCATTTCTCCATTTTGTGATGTTCAGATGATGACCTTCCGAGGCTTCCTTTGTCCATTTTTATCATAATCCCAGTCGGAGCCCAACAAAATCTAGGAAAATTCAAATCAATACAAATAACTCAAGAGAGAATTCATGAATGCACAGAAAAACTTTACAAAATATTTCATGCAATCATGTACTAGTTCATGTGAACACAAGCATGAGCAAGGCAGCAGCAACAATGATAGTCACATTAATAAATAATATGCTTAATCAACAATTCATGTGCATCCCATGAACAAACAACATTGTTGTAGTATCAAATTGCTGAAAAAAAAATAAGTTTTCAACTTCCATAGATACAGTGACCTGCTACAGAAGACTAATCTCCACAAAATAAAGAAGAAAAAGCTAGGGTTGTGTTTGAATTTTGAAAATATTTTCTATTTCCTTTTTTCTCTTTTCATTCTCTATTTTCTGATTTCTAGAAAATATGTTTGATAAGTGAGAAAAAAAAAACTATTTTATGAGAATCAGAGATGCAAATATCCACAACAACAACGATAATAAATTTTCAAGTTTTCTGACTTTTGATTTCTATTCCTTTCTTTGTTTTAATTAAAAATAGTGAAAAAAGAACAGTTCTAAGAAACCAAACGCAGTTTAAACTTTTTTGAAACATCATCAGCGTTCCAGCATCATTGGTGCCCTCAAATCACAGAAAGAAAAAAAAAAAATGTCTCCCCATTATAGTTCCACCAAGAGAATGGCCAAGTTCTCCATAAGAATACCAAACCAAAGAAAAGCCCGAAAAAACTAAACAAGAGACAAAATCAGACCAGGAAAAATCCGCAAAACGTCACAATCAACAAACAAGAATCCTCACCTGCAAACCTGCAAACAAAATTTCTCAAATAATCCGAAATGTTCGCATGGATCAAAAAATAACTCCAAACGTCGCTGCGGAACAGACGTCGGTGCATAAAGAACACCACGAGACAAGAAAAGATCGAACGAATGGAGAAAAAAATTGGGAGAAAAAAGCGTGAAAGATGGCATAAACAGCGACATTGAATCAAAGTGGATATGAAGTGGGCTCTTACGACGGAAAGGCGAGTTCTCGGTGCTTCGAACAGTCCGACGACCGAAACAGAGCGCAAGAGCGAGAGTGAGAGGGGAAAGCAGAGCGGCTCGAAAGGCAGTAGAAGTGAGGAAGCGTACAAATCAAAGAACCGGGGCGAGCTGTGTTACGAAAATGCCCTCCGTTCTTCTCGCGTTTCGTCCACGTGTGCGCCGGAAGCGGGAGACGCTAGCTGATTATGGAATCATGAAGCGATGGATTACCAAAATACCCTCGACTGATAACGGGTGAGTAATTAAATATTAACAGCGCGATGACAGGCGGTTTAAAACCTTGTTTCACGAACTGGCCAAAAGAACGTGCATACCTACCTCTTCAGGGCAGCGGACGCCGCGTGACAGACATCTTAGCTGCCATCCTGATAAGTAATTATCTATAAGAAGACGTTTCTAATTAAAATTATCTCATTTTAAAATATATTGTAATCCTGATAACATCTGGACCTCGCCCTTCCTCTGAAACAGGGAAGAATTAATGTAAGTTTATTTCATTGCTTGACTAAAACGATTCCATGAGACCCAAACATGGCGTCAAAAGTTATAGCATAACCCCGATGGTGCTAAGAGAGTGATCTATTTCACGTGGTTGATGTCATTCACCAAGACCGGCAGTGAAAATAATTAATCCCCTTTTTTCTGCCTGGCATGCCAATTTTAAAGGATAAAAAAAATGTAATGGATTTATTTGGTAGAGAGGAAAAGAGATTGGTTTGCATATTTTTTTTTAATGAAAGAAAAAAATATTATATTTATGAAACCATGACCTCATGAGGCTTTATTTTGGGGGATTCAATTCATGCGGCTATCTTTAATAAGAGTTTTCATTGCATATATAATAGATGCATGACTCTTTTTTTTTTTTTTTTTCATTTCTCCATCTCAATTGATCTCTCATAAATATTTTAATCAACTCCTAACAAGCACATATATAAAGTAATTAGCTTTGGGCCCACTTTAGAACCTTTTCTCCTCTTTCATGCCTTTTATGCTTTATCTTTGCAGTTTTATGCTTTATACTCTTTTAAGAGGGTGTAAATTTTGAGTTTTGAAATATACAATGAAGACTTTATTTATCAGTTTTTTTTTTTTCCAATGCTCTTGACCATTTTATTATTAGAACAACTACATATTTTCATAAATAAATTTTATTTTTAATTTTTATGATCAAAAATGATATTAATAGTCATAATTTCTTATAAATGGTTTATTACTTTATTATTAGGTTTCAATTGTTAACTTCTTGTGCATGTACAGATGCATGCTTTATTTTATAATTTTTAAATTTCAATACAATCCTTGATTCACTCTATACGGGCGTTTATATTTTTTTTTAACTTGTACTATAATTTTCATACCATATTAGGAGTAAGCTGTGGTCTTTATTGATTTTGACCTTAGACAGGATAAAAAACATATAACTAACATGCTTATTAGAAGTTGATATTATATATATTATATATGAATTGAAAAAAATAATAGTAATTCAAAATTTCTCATTACATAAAAATTTCATTCTGATTTAAAGACCATCTCTCTTCTTTTCTCCCATTGTTTCTCTACCTAACAATTTCATCTTAACCTAGCTAGTAGATTGATTCATATTATTGATAAATTAATTTCCTAAACATGCATTTTTAAGCACCCATTTGATAATATTTACTATGTTTCATTTCATGCTATTTAAAAGACCACGTTTTTCCTGTTGTGTCATCTAATGCTCTAGTTTGTAAATTTTTTAAATAAACTAGTTTTGTATATGTTACTATTATATTATATTTTAACTTCAGAATGCTAGGTATGATATATTCTATTTGATATATTCTATTTTAACTTCAGAATGGGTTTGATATAGTTTTTATCCTGATGACGCCCGATCATCGATCTTGAATGTCGAAAGAAAAGAGCTGCCTAATCGTCGAGTCCTCGCCCAATCGGTTGGCCTGCAAAAAGTCCTAAGACCGAAGGAGTGCTCCAGTGGGGACCCTCTGACGCTCAAATCAGCAATCGAGGTCACAGCCGAGAGAGAGCTCAAAAGAGCTCTTCTGGAGGTAAGAGGAATCCGCAGAAAGGGGGAATCCCTTTCTAGGTGATAGGGTAGCAACTGTGTGAATTTGTGTACCTGGTTCTTGAGTGGACTTACCTTTTTATAGGTGGTTGACACCTGCACGACCACGTGAAGTTTCGTAAGAGAGGAATGTCCACGGGTTCGTGGGGGTTGCATGAATTTGGTCCGATTGGTGAGTCTTGTCCCATCAGAAAGGAAAAAAATGGCGGTTGATGGGCCAAGTCCCATCGATCAGTGGAGCTAACGGGTAGTTAGGTCCGGTCCCATCGAAGGCGTTACCAGTGGGTAGTTAGGCCTGGTGATATCAGATGGTGCGGGTCAGAAGGATGGCGGCCTGAATGGCCAGGACCGTCCGAGGGCCGACTTGGGAAAGTCGGGACTGCCTCGGCTCTCCTGGGCGCCGGTCTGAGTGGGGCCAACTTGGGAAGGTCGGGCCGACTCGCCAACTTGGAGGTGCGGGGCCGAGCGGGCCGACCGGGAAGGTCGGGCCGCCTCGGCCGACTTGGAGGTGCTGGGGCCAGCAAGGCCAATTGGGGAAGGTCGGGGCCGCCTCGGCCGACTTGGAGGTGCCGGGGCCGAGCGGGGCCGACCAGGGAAGGTCGGGGCCGCCTCGGCCAACTTAGAGGTGCCGAGGCCAAGCGGGGCTAACTTGGAAAGGTCAGGACCAGCTCGGCTGACATGGAGGTGCCGGGCCGAGCAGGGCCGACTTGGGAAGGTCAGGACTGACTCGGCCGACTTGAAGGTGCCGGGGCCGAGCTGGGCCGACCGAGGAAGGTTGGGGCCGCTTCGGTCGACTTGGAGATGCCGGGGCCGACTTGGAGGTGCCGGGGCCAGCGGGGCCGACCAGGGAAGGTCGGGGCCGCCTCGGCCGACTTGGAGGTGCCCGAGCGAGGCCGACTTGGGAAGGTCGGGGCCGCCTCGACCGACTTGGAGATGCCGGGGCCGACTTGGAGGTACGGGACCGAGCGGGGCCAACCAGGGAAGGTCGGGGCCACCTCGGCCGACTTGGAGGTGCTGAGGCCGAGCAGGGCCAACTTGGGAAGGTCGGGGCCACCTCGGCCGACTTGGAGGTGTCGGGGCGGTGCCGCCTTAGGCTTTTGATTTTGCCATGATTACCCTCGTACTACATCAGCCACATCAGATGCCCCCCCGCCCCTGAGCACGAAGGGCCACGTGCCTGCTGCCCTTTGGGCGAAAGGGGCGCAAAAATTCAAAAAATGATTGCCCCTTAGTGCGCTTTCAACAGTTTGGTGAGCTGGCGCGTCTTCCCGAGGCAGTGTTGCCTCGCAGATCCTCCATAATCATGCGGTAGGTAGGGCTGACGTCAACGCCGAACCCTTGAGGAAGGCGCCCATCGGGGGATGGAAAAAAGGTGGAGGTTATTATTGCTTCTCCATTTTCTATGCCCCGCAATTGGTCGGGGATCGCGTTCCTTGGGATGAATCAGAGCTGCACATCTCGGGCGCAGGCGAGATTGCCGGCGGACAACCCGTGGCGCATTAGGAGCATCCCACGTGGCAGCCTCGGGCGTCGCCGTCCGGAAATGCGGGGTATAAAAGCGCCCCAAGGGCTTGGGGAAAGCTTTTACATTGCCATTGCTTTCTTCCAGCTTTCCCTCTCTGAGTTCTTTGCAATCTGAGTCCTTCTGTCTTCGAGTTCCCTTTGGTTTCCAGGTTAGTTTCATCCTTCATTTTCACCCATGGACCGTCGTGCCGTTAGGGAGGATAAGAGGCCTATGGTAGAGTCTTCCCACTGATAGTGAAGACCAAACCCCTTCAGTCAACCAGGTGCCCCGGTTGGTGGGTGGCATTGTCATTCGCGATCGACCGACAACGACCAGACCTCTGTCCACCCCAGCCTCCCCTATTAGGGCGGTTCCTGTGTCTTCCCATCGTCCAACACTTCCGGCGGTGGGTCCTGACCCAGCAGGTCCATCGGGAGTGGCCTCAACTATGACTTCAGAGGACGTAAAGGCTATTAGGGCTAGATACATGGTTCCCAGCTTCATCCGCCTATCCCGGGGCCCGAAGATATAGTGACTCTGTCCGCCCGGTCGGGTCGCTCTATACGAGGAGTTTTTCCGATGCGGGCTGCGCCTTCCTCTCCATCCCTTTTTCTTGAACCTTTTAGATAGGTATAGATTAGTACGCAGTTGACTCCAACTCGATTCGGATCATCTGCGCTTTTGTTATTCTTTGCTACTTCCAGGAGGCCCGACCGGGGCTGTCACTGTTCCGGCTTTCTATAAACTCCGCCGCCAAGGTGAGGGGGCCTGGTGGGCATTCAGCGCCAGGCCAGATAGAGCCTTCCCCCTAGGTCTTTCATCTAAGATTAGGGGATGGAAGCCCCGATTCCTTTTTGCTCATGTCGAGGGGGTAAGGGCTGATTGAGAGAGCCAAACACCAGCTCTAATGATAACGCCACTGTGGGAGAGGGATAGGGAACTTTTCACCCAGTTGTCCTCCTGCCAAATCCCTGGCTACAAGGAACTCCTGTCCAGGAGAACCTACTTGAGGCCGAGTTGGCCCCGGCGGTTGGTGAGTACGACGTTTGACTCCTTCTGTCTCGACCCAAAGTTTATCGTACGTCGTTGCTAACATTTGTCGCTTTTTGGTGCAGCGATGAAGTTTTCTGCCGATAAGTTTGAAGCCGCCCTGCAGCAAAAGAGGCATGCGACAGGAGAATCGGCAAGGCCGGCGAAGAGGGTTCGAAGGAGAGAGCAGGCTGAGCCGGCTCGGGCTACCGAAGTCCCCAAGGCTCCAACGCCTGTAGAGGAGCCGGCCGTGGAAATGCCGGCTGAAGAAGTGGTCCCAGGGCCAACCGGGACCGAGGTAGAGGAAGGGAGATCCCGGCCACCACTAAAGCAGCCGTGGTGGTCGTGGATCTTGAAGAGGAGACCCCTGACGCTGCTGACACGCCCGAGGCGGGGCAGGTTACAATTGTCGTCAACCCTCCGGCTACCGCAGAGCTGGAGACGGAGAGGGCTCCCCAACTGTTGGAGAGGGGGAGCTAGTCGCCAGGAGATCCAAGGCTGGGACAGAGGCGACCAGGAAGCAGAGGGATGGGCCGGGGGGCTCATCCCAACGATCAGCGTGCCGCCTACTCGCCCTCGGGTCGAAGGTCCGCAGGAAGGGCAGCGCGGCTGGCACCCAGGTTCAATTCAATGGCGGACACCGGGCAGGCCGCCCACCTTTTGTTAAGGATCTGGACTGCTAAGTTCGACGAGGAAATGCGGGGGTAGAGCCACTCCACAATTTTGGACATGGTGATGGTCTCTATCATCCAGGTAACCTTCTGAATTTTCTTCATCTCTGAATATGCTTCGCGATGTCTTAATTTTTTTCTGCGATTAACACACTCTCCTGCTGTAGATGGCCAATGGCACGATTGCCCTCTGCGAAGCGCTGTCCTATTCCGGCGATGCTCTCGTGAAGGCTATGGCATGGGCCGAGAAGTATAGGAAGGAGAGAGCGGCACAGTCTCAGAGCCTTTGTCGACTTCACCATGAGGCCAAGGCCTGGGAGGAGAATCTGGGCGGCCGAATAAGGGAGGCGGAGTGCCGAGCCAAGGCCGAAGGTGGTCGGGCTTCCGCTGCCGAGGCCAAGTTGGCGCTGGTCTCAGCCAAGTTGGAGGCCGCCGAGGCGCAGTCGTAGGAGCTGGTGCGCAAGCTCCAACATGCCGAGGGTAGGCCGAGGCGGCACGGGATGAAGCATTTGCCACTGCGCAGCGAGCTGCCACCACGGAGAGGGCGGCGACCGAGGCGAGCCAGGAAAAGGCTAGGGCAGTGGCCTGTGCTAACGAGGCCAGCACCCGTGCCGAGGAGGCCAAGAGCCAAGCCTGGAAGGCCGAGGCGTGAGCCAAGGAGGCTGAGGCTAGGGCACAGCGGGCTGAGATACAAGCCCAGGAAGCCGATGCCAGGGCATAGCAGGCTGAGGCCAGGACGGGACAGGCCATCATCAGCTACAAATCCTTGCCGAAATTTGAGAAGGAGGTCCTCAACGCCTATATTAAGGGCTTTGACATGTGCAAAACTAAGGTGTCCGTGGCTCTTAAAATCAACATCGCCGAGCTCGAGGGGATCCGCCCCGGGAAATCTGACGAGGGGCCGGTGGAGGAGGAGGACAGCGAGGGAGAGCCGGGCCCGAGCGAGCCCTAAAGAGTTGTTGTTTCTTCTTTTTCTCTTTTCTTTTTGTAACCGGCTTCAGGGCCAAATTTTGTACTTCAATTCCATCATTAATAGAGAAGAGCTTTTTATGAAAATGCTTTTGCATTTTGCCTTGTTTGTTTCTTTCTTCCTTTGGGTCGAACATTTTATCATGCAACTAATGACAAGGCAGGCCCCGTACCTGTTAATGTGGAGGACCCTTCCTTCTGAGATGTTTTCTATTTTTGAGCATTGCGCACATCGACGATGCCGTGGCCGGATCGCAGTCTTAGATTTTCCAATGCTTGGATGCATCTTCAAGAGATACGCCAGCCGCGTGGAAGGTTGCTTAAGATGCCTTAAGCCGTCGTGGGCTGTTTGAAGGGAGATTCGTCCACACATGATTCTTCTAATAACTTGGAACGATCCGAGGGCAACTTAGTGCCGAGACCAACTTGAAGGTGTCGGGGTCCGAGCGGGGCCGACCGGGGAAGGTCGGGACCGACTCGGCCAACTTGGGGATGCATGGGCCGAGTAGGGCTGACCATGAAAGGTTGGGGCCGCTTCGGATGACTTGGAAACGTCGGGCCCGAGCGGGGTCCTTTAGAACCACCTCGGCCGTATGTGTTCTGCCCAAGGGCGGCTCGTTAGGTATGGAGCCTTTAGGGTCTCAACCGACTCGGGGACATCTCCGTGCCGGGGCCAAGTGGTGTCCCGTGGGCAGCGATGCCGACGAGCTCCTTTAGAACCATCTCGGGGGTTTGTGTGCCACCCGAGGGTGACTCGACCGGGTACGGAGTCTTTAGGGTCTTAACCAACTCGGGGGCACCTCCGTGCCAGAGCCAAGTGGTGTCCCATGGGCTGCGATGCCGGCGAGCTCCTTTAGAACTATCTCGGGGATTTATGTGCCGCCCGAGGGGCGACTCGACCGGGTACGAAGCCTTTAGGGTCTTAACCAACTCAGGGGGCACCTCCGTGCCGGGGCCGAGTGGTCTCCCATGGGCCGCGATGTCGGTGAGCTTCTTTAGAACCACCTCAGGGGTTTGTGTGCCGCCCGAGGGGTGACTTGACTGGGTACGGAGCCTTTAGGGTCTTAACCGACTCGGGGCACCTCCGTGCCGAGGCCGAGTGGTGTTCCATGGGCTGCGATGCCGGCGAGCTCCTTTAGAACTACCTCGGGGGTTTGTGTGCTGCCCGAGGGGCAACTCGATCGGATACGGAGCCTTTAGGGTCTTAACCGACTTGGGGGGCACCTCCGTGCTGGGGCTGAATAGTGTCCCATGGGCCGTAATGCCAGCGAGCTCCTTTAGAACAACCTCGGGGTTTGTGTGCTGCCCGAGGGGCGACTCGATCGGGTACGAAGCCTTTAGGGTCTTAACCAACTCGGGAGGCACCTCCGTGCCGGGGCCGAGTGGTGTCCCATGGGCCGCGATGCTGGCGAGCTCCTTTATAACCACCTCGGGGGTTTGTGTGCCGCCCGAGGGATGACTCGATCGGGTACGGAGCTTTAGGGTCTTAACCGACTCAGGGGGCACCTCTGTGCCGAGGCTAAGTGGTGTCCCATGAGATGCAATGCCGGCGAGCTCCTTTAGAATCATCTCGGGGGTTTGTGTGTCGCCCGAGGGGCGACTCAATCGGGTATGGAGCCTTTAGGGTCTTAACCGACTCGGAGGGCACCTCCGTGCTGGGGTCGATGGTGTCCCATGGGCCGCGATGCCAACGAGCTCTTTTAGAACTACCTCGGGGGTTTATGTGCCACCTGAGGGTGACTCGACCGGGTACGGAGCCTTTAGGGTCTTAACCGACTCGGGGGGCACCTCCATGCTGGGGCCGAGTGGTGTCCCGTGGGCCGCAATGCCGGCGAGCTCCTTTTCGAGATCTGGTCCTTGAATACAAGGGAGAGTAGGCTGGGCTTTGGAAGGGACCCCTTTATTACTCGTGCTCTGGGGGGATACATCATTGATAATATTGGCGAAGGTTATCCGCATTCCAGGTACGTGGAATGGGTCGTCCGTCGAGTTCTTCTAGTCTGTATGCCCCCCAGTGGAGTGTCTCAGCGACGCGATAAGGACCCTCCCAGTTGGGGGACAGTTTGCCCCCCTCTGTAGGCTTGGATATCTCAGCCTTTCTCAAAACCAGATCTCCATGGTGAAAGACCTTGGGATGAACCTGGGCATTGTAGTATTTGGCTGCCCGCTAGTGGAAGGTCGCCTTGCGTAGCCTTGCCCGGTCATGTGCCTCGTCGATGAAGTCCAGGTTGGCTCGTATTAGTGTGGAGTTATTTTCCTCGTTGAAGGACTCCACACATGGACTGGGCAGTCCGATCTCAACAGGGATGACAACTTCGGATCCGAAGACAAGACTGAAGGGAGTCTCGCTCGCCGGGGCTCTGGGAGTCGTGTGGTAAGCCCATATCACACTGGGGAGCTCTTCCATCCATCGACCCTTGGATCCATCTAGCCGAGTCCTAAGCCCTCTGAGAATGGTGTGGTTCATGACCTCGACCTCTCCATTGGTCTGGGGGTGGCCGACAAAGGTGAATCGATGATGAATACTCAGTTCACCGCAGAAAGCCTTGATTGCATCATTGTTGAACTGGCGGCCGTTGTCCGTGATGAGAGTGTGAGGTAGGCCAAAGCAGCATATGATCGACCTCCAGAAGAAGGCTTTGACCTTACTCTCTGTGATCTTAGCCAGTGCCTCGACCTCGACCCACTTGGTGAAGTGGTCGATGGCTACTAGCAAGAATCTCCGCCGTTCCGAAGCTGGGGGGAATGGTCCGAGGATGTCCATTCCCCACTGAGCAAAGGGCCAAGGGGCTAAGAGCGGGTTTAACAGGGTAGACGGCTGATGCTGGATGTATGCATGGCGCTGGCAACCATCGCACTTCTGAACTAGTATGGCAGCGTCCTCCCTCATGGTGAGTCAGAAGTATCCATGATGAAGGGCCTTCTGGGCCAGGGACCTGCCCCTCAGGTGATTTCTACATATGCCTTCATGGATTTCTCTGAGGATGTAGTCAGCATCGATGGGTCCCATGCATTTGAGTAGGGGGTAGGAGAACGATCTCCTGTATAGACGTCCGTCTAGGAGGTTGAATTTGGAGGCCCTCCACTTGAGTAGCTTGGCTTCATTGCGATCATCAGGGAGGGTGCCATCAGTGAGATAGCAGACGTAGGAATCCATCCATTTGGCCCTTGGGTGAGCGAGAGGACTTCCTCACCGTCTTCTATGCTGGGCCTTTCTAGATATTCAATGTAGGCATCCCTTGCGATGTCAGCGATGGAGGTAGCCAGGCAGGAGAGGATGTCGGCCTTGGCGTTCTCACTCTGGGAAATGTAACTGATGCTGAAAAATGCTAATGGAGAGATCAAGAGCTGAATCTTGCCCAGGTACTGAGTCATAGCAGGGTCACGCACCTCGTACTCTCCGCTGATTTGTCCGAAGACAAGCTGCGAGTCAGTAAAAGCTCTGAGACGCCTTATTCTGAACTCTTGGGCTAGCCTTAATCCTGCCAGCAGGGCCTCATACTCGGCTTGGTTATTGGTGGCTTTGAATAGAAACCTCAGGGTGCATTCTGCTCTCTCTCCATCCGGTCCAGCAAAAATGAGGCCGGCACCGCTTCCCTGAGAGTTTGACGTGCCATCCATATGGAGGATCCAGGTTTCTCCATCATCACTCGGTCCAGGCTCGTGCTGCTCCACGGAAACCTTCCCGGTTTCCTTATCCGCCCAAGTGCATTCGATCAGAAAATCGGCCAGGACTTGGGACTTCAGAATCGGCCGTGCTTGGAAGGAGAGGTCAAACTCTCTAAGCTTGATGGCCCACTTGGCAAGTCAGCCTGAGGTGTTCGGACAGGCCAGGATGGCTCGGAGGGGCTGGTCCATGAGCACCACGATGGGATGGGCTTGAAAATAGGGCGGAGGCGTCGGATAGAGACGATCAGGGCGAAGATGATTTTTTCTATCTTGGAGTACATGATCTTCGCATCGTGGAGCACCTTGCTCACGTAATAAACGGGCCTCTGGGTTCCATCAACATTGAGACGCACCAAGACTGAGCTAACGGCCTCGAGAGAGGCGGCGAGGTAGAGAAAAAGACTCTCCTCATCCCTTGGCTTAGACAGAAGCGAAAGACAAAAATGCCTTCAGCCCATCGAAGGCTTTCTGGCAGTTGTCCACTCAAAGTTGTTCACTTTCCGCAGGGCCTTGAAGAAGGCAAGCACCTTTCGGCTGATTTGGAGAGGAAATGACTTAAAGCTGCCACCCTCCCCGTTAGTCGTTGCACCTCCTTCTTGCTGGATAGTGGCCTCATGTCGAGGATGGCATTGATCTTCTCTGGGTTTGCCTCGATCCCCCGCTGAGTCACCATAAAACCTAGAAACTTGCCCGCCGTGACCCCGAAGGCACACTTCTTGGGATTCAGCTTGACCTGGAAGCGACGGAGGTTGTTGAAGGTTTCCTCTAGGTCGGAGACGTGGTTGGAGGCACAGGTGCTTTTTGTCAGCATGTCATCCATATAGACCTCCATGTTCCGGTCCAGCTGGTCCTAAAAGACTTTGTTCATCAATCTTTGATAGGTTGCCCCGCGTTCTTGAGACCGAAGGGCATCACTTTGTAACAATAAATGCCTTTTTCCATCGCAAAGGAGGTGTGCTCTTCATCGCTAGGGTCCATCCTTATTTGGTTATATCCAGAGAAGGCATCCATGAAGCTGAGGAGCTCATAATCGGAGGTGGAATCCACCAGCTGGTCTATCCTTGGCAGGGGGAAACTATCTTTCGGACACACCTTGTTGAGGTCGGTGAAGTCGATGCAGATTCTCTAGCTCCCATTTGCCTTTGCACCATGACCACATTAGCCAGCCAGCTAGGGTAATGCGCTTCCCGGATATGGCTGGCACCGAGCAGCTTATTGACCTCCTCATCAATAGCTTTTTGTCACTTGGGAGCGAAGCTTCTCTTCCTTTGGCGGATCGGACGGTGTTTTGGATCGATATTGAGCTTATGGGTGATCACCTCTGGTGGGATGCCGAGCATGTAGATGCTGACCACGCGAAGACGTTCGAGTTGGCCCGTAGGAAGGTTGGGAGGCGATCACGGTCTTCCGAGGGGAGGAGTCCGCCGATACGCACGGTCTTTGCCGGATCGTCCCCGAGGGGAAAGGTTAGGAGGTGCTCGGCCGGCTCTCCCCCTCTGCCAGATTCCCTGGGGTCGGGCGCTTTTGGAACCGACTCGGCCTCCAAAGGACTTGACGCTGTGTGATAGCAGGGCAGGACTGAGCCAACTTTACCTCTCATCTCCCCGACACCTCCGCTAGTAGGGAACTGCACCAGTAGGCGCCGGGTGGAGATAATCGCATCCAATAGATTTAAGCCGGACACTCGAGGATGGCGTTGTATGCCAAAGAAACTCGTACAACCAGGAACTTCATGATGACCGTGCTTTGGCGTGGCGGTATTATGGCTGTCATAGGCAAGGATATCTCACCCTTGACCCTTACTGAATCCCCTATGAATCCAACTAAAGGGGTTGCCACATGCTGAAGAGAGTAAGGGACAATCCCATTCGAACAAAAGCGTCATAGGTAAGGATGTCAGCTGAGCTGCCACTATCAACTAGTATCCTTTCTACAGGATGCTTGGCGATTGTCATGGAGACGGCGATGCCTTCATATTTACATTCTCAACATTTACCGACCCCCCCCCCAGAACTACATTACCCGGTGCCTCCTCCCCTCTTGGCCGCTTAGATGAGGAAGCTGCTCCCCAAGACACCATCCCGACCGTGTGCTCCGTGGGAGTATTATTGACAATAGCCTAATGGGTGGGGGCCCCATAAGTGCCGGCAGCGGTTGTGGTGCCTTCTGAACATACTTGCCAAGGTAGCCCCGCTGGATGAGCTCCTCAATGGCGCACTTCAGGTTGAAGCAGTTATCGCTGTCGTGGCCGTAATCCCGATGGAATCGGCAATAACGGCTCTTGTCACGGGAAGGACCTTTCTTCATGGGAGGAGGGCGCTGGAGATAAGGCTCGCCCTCGATTTCCATAAGGATGTGGGATCGGGGGGCGAGAAGGGGTGTGAGCTTTCTCTCATCAGGGACGGGGCTTCGACGCCTGTGGTCGGATTGGTGAGGCGGATCGAACCGCCAGCAGCGGGGGTTCACTAGACTTAGGGCGAGCATATTTGCGGCTGGAGCTCCTTGAGGATTCTCGGCGGGTGAGGTCGGCCTCATCCGTGCTGATGTACTTCTGAGCCTGGAGGAGGAGGTTGGAGTAGGAACCCGGGGGCTTCTTGTCCAGAGAGAAGGTGAAGCGGGATCGAAGGAGTCCCCGCTTCAGCACTAGCGCTGCCACTGCGTCATCCAGAGGGTAGACTTCAAGAGCGGTAGTCTTGAATCGGGACACAAAGTCCTGCAGCGACTCCCCCTCCTTCTGGCGCATGGAGAAGAGGCTGTCCGCAACTCTTGGGATTCGCCAGCAGGCATCAAAATGTGCCAAAAAGGTCTTTTCTCTCAAAAGGAGTCGATGCTGTGAGGGGATAGGCGTAAGTGCCAAGCGCGAGCAGTTTTCCGTAGAGTGGGGGGAAAGCCTTGCAGAGAAGGGCATCTGTAGCATCCTGGACTTGCATCATGGCTTTATAACTCTCGAGGTGGTCGAGAGGATCCGCCGTACCATCGTACGGATCTATCTAGGGAAAACAGAATCTAGAGGGGATGGGCTCCTCCAATATCCGGCGGGTGTAGGGAGGATGGGTGTCATACTCCTCCTTCGATTAATTATGATCTTCATGGCGAGATCATCTCACCGATTGTACTTATCCAGGCGCTCCTCTGCCTGGTGGCTGATCGTCGGGACCCTCTGAGATGGCTCGGAGGATGAAGAAGAAGAAGAAGAAGGAGAAGGACGCGGAAGATGGGACTTCCGCTTTGGTTCCTCCTAGCGGTGCAGCTCTGGAGGAAACTTTCGTTCCACAATCAGGAGACAGTGGCCGCTTGGGAGGCTCACGGCGAGGCTTCCTAGGGAAAACCTGGCGACGACCGGTCTCTCGCTGAGGAGAGCCTCCCCTTGCGGATTGTTGACTAGCAGGGGGGTGGTCTGGTGCTGGGTGGCCATGGACTGCTGCTGAAGTCCGTGGACCATGGAAGTGAGGGTTTGGACTTGTCAAGTGAGAGCTGCCATCTATTCCATAGTTGGGGCAGCTGCATCTGGTGGCGGACAGTTGACAGGAGGGTTGGCAGTAGGGGGCATCCTCCTGCTGCCTAGCCGACGGGGGAAGCCCTACCGGATAGCTGATGGAAGCATCTTGAGCTTGCGTCACCACCATGGCTCGACAAAGGACGAAGAGGGGGTAAGAGTTTGCGCTAGGTATCATAGAAAGCTAGCACCCCGTATCACGTCCCCCCTTTCTGGTGCACCAATCTGATGACGCCGATCGCCGATCTTGAATGTCGAGAAAAGAGCTGCCTAATCGTCGAGTCCTCGCCCAATCGGTTGGCCTGCAAAAAGTACCAAGACCGAAGGAGTGCTCCGATGGGACCCTCCGACGCTCAAGTCAGCAATCAAGATCACAGCCGAGAGAAAGCTCAAAAGAGCTCTTCTGGAGGTAAGAGGAATCCACAAAAGGGGGAATCCCTTTCTGGGTGATAGGGTAGCAAGTGTGTGAATTTGCGTACCTGGTTCTTGAGTGGACTTACCCTTTTATAGGTGGTTACACCTTCATGACCATGTGGAGTTCCGTGAGAGAGGAATGTTCGCGGGTTCATGGGGGTTGCGTGAATTTGGTCCGATTGGTGAGTCCTGTCCCATCAGAAAGGGAAAAAATGGTAGTTGGTGGGCCAAGTCCCATCAGTCAGTGGAGCTAACGCGTAGTTAGATTTGGTCCCATCGAAGGCATGACCAGTGGGTAGTTGGGCCGGTGATGTTAGACGACGTGGGTCAGAAGGATGGCGGCCTGAATGGCTAGGATCATCCGGGGGCCGACTTGGAAAAGTTGGGACCGCCTCGGCTCTCCTGGGCATCGGGGTCCGAGCGGGGCTGACTTGGGAAGGTCAGGGCTGACTCGGCCAACTTGGAGGTGCCAGGGCCAAGCGGGGCCGACCGGGGAAGGTCGCAGCTGCCTTGGTTGACTTGGAGGTGCCGGAGTCGAGCGGGGCCGACCAGGGGAGGTCGGGGCCGACTCGGCCGACTTGGAGTACCAAGGCTGAGCGGGGCTGACTGGGGAAGGTCGGGGCCGCCTCGGCCAACTTAGAGGTGCCGGAGCCGAGCGGGGCCGACCAGGAAAGGTCGGGGCCACCTCGGCCGACTTGGAGGTGCCGAGGTCGAGCAGGGCCGACTTGGGAAGGTCGGGACCGGCTCGGCCGACTTGGAGGTGCCGGGGCCAAGCGGGGTCAACTTGGGAAGGTCGGGACCGGCTCGGCCGACTTGGAGGTGCCATGGTCGAGCGGGGCCGACCAGGAAGGTCGAGGCTGCCTTGGCCGATTTGGAGGTGTCGGAGCTGAGCAGGGCCGACCGGAGAAGGTTGGGGCCGCCACGGCCAACTTGGAGATGCCGGGGCCGACTTAGAGGTGCCGGGGCCGAGCGGGGCCGACCAAGGAAGGTTGGGGCCACTCAGCCGACTTGGAGGTACCGGGGCTGAGTGGGGCCGACTTGGAGGTGTCGGGGCTGAGCGAGGCCGACCAGGGAAGGTCAGGGCCACCTCGGCCGACTTGGAGGTGCCGAGGCCGAGCGGGGCCAACTTGAGAAGGTTGGAGCCGCCTCGGCCGACTTGGAGGTGCCGGGGCGGTGCCGCCTTAAGCTTTTGATTTTGTCATGATTACCCTCATGGCTACATCAGTCACGTCAGATCCATTCATTGATAGCTTAAACTCAAACTTGGCTTATTCTATTTATGTTTCCATATATGATGTTTATGTTAAACATTCTTTTACCAAACTATATGACCAAATTGGTTTGAAACCTCACTACTTTAAAAGAATCCTGCCTTAAAAAAACCTTAATCTAGAAGCTTTTATCATCAAGCTAGTCAACACTATTTTAGATAGGATTTAACTCATTTCCAAGTAAAATTAGTTAGGGAAAGGTTAAATTCCCCCCTTTGAACCAACAAAAATTTTCAATATTTTTCCCTTAGAAGATGGTTGGAAATATAGATAGCCTGGATAAGCAAACTTTGGACAAGCTTAAGGTTTGCTTTCAAATGAGGTTAGATATATATACATTAAAAAAAATGGCATCAAAGTTTTTAATACCATTCCAAATCCAAGCTCTTATCTTCACCTATAACTTCAAGGTTTGCTTCCAAAATGAGGTTAGATATATACCATTGAAAAAAAAATAGTATCAAAGGTTTTTAATACCATTTCAAATCCAAGTTCTGTCTTCACCTATACCTTAACTTCTTATATTTTACATTATAATAATCCATCCCAATGCCAAATCTTTTGAGTATGTGTTTACGGTTTGCAAAATAAATAAAATAAAATAAACTGTTAAGCTTTTCAATTGTATTATTTTCTCATGCAAGAAGGCCAACGTACTCTTAATTAAAATGCATCAATCAATTAGTTATTTGATTTTAAAATTTATAAAATTGATCCTAACTTTATTTTTTTTTTTATTTTTGTTTTTGTTTGGTCTCTATCGTTAAAACAAAATAATATCATTAGGAACTTACCTACGGGCAAGCTAGGCTGATATAACACCCACTTTGTGAAGTTGGAAGGATGACGCTTCTCCACCTCACACGTAGGTCATTGGCCTACTATTCGTGACCCTTATGACTTTCGTCATTTCATCATATATAGGTTGCCTTCGCCACTCCTCCTGTCATCTCACCTTTGAGACCTAACCAACTCGTGTTGGACAACAAGGGATGAGAAAGAGAAGAGGGAGGACACCAACATGTTAGATGAGTGTCCTAAAAAGCCAATTATTGGCTTACACATTATATTTTATTAGAACTTATTTTATACATGATCATTATTATTAATAAATAAATTGCCTTGATACAAGCTAAGTAGTGACTTTTCGGAGATATAGTAGTGTAAGTGGTGGGTTATTGTAATTTGGGAACTCTTTATAGGACTATACTATATGGCAACTATATTTAGAGTTCCTTCTTCTAACCTCCTGCTTTGCCACTATATGTTGCTAGATGTCACTGGTGGATAGTGAGAAGCTTACTAAAATCGATTAGGATCGTTGATTCTAAGTTTGAAATTGTTTTGACCCATTGAAAGGAGTCTGGGGGTCTTCGTGTGGACGATACTAGAGGTCGAACGATTGAATGGCTGCAGAGTACAACGAATTACCTATTGTTCTTAAGGTAAGTGATATATCCTTAGATCTTAAGGTAGGCTTCAAGACAAGCAGTATGACTTCTTATCTTGAAGATCAAGATATGATCTTAATAATTTTATTTATATGCATAATTTAGATCAAACGATCCTATAATATTAGGCAAAGATATGATCTTGATGCATGTTGGATAGATTAATATTTAATCTTTAAGCTTCCGCATTGGTTATTGTTACCAAAATTTTAAAATATGCATGCCTTGGTCATTTCTCCCTTCAAATGGTATTAGAGCATGGTTTTATTTTGATCTAATTTATTGCATATAAATTAGTGTTCTTATTAATTTTGTAATCATAGTTAAATCGGATCACCTGGCCGTCCAGATGGATTGAAAATCCTTATTACCCTATTCAAAGAGGTATTATATGATGTGTTGAGGTGCCACTATGGTTCATTCATCTTTGATGCTTAGTCAAAGATAATTTATATTAATCTTTGGCATCAAACACAGATTACACGCACTCTCAAGAAAAGTTTTACATTTGATACATATTGATGTTATATAAGATATATAAGCATGATAATTGCATGTTTAGAATAAAAATAGATATGAAAGTTTGTTGTCTATATTATGAAACATAAAAATCTTATTTGAATGTGAAATATTTATTCATGATCATTTTAGAAATTATCTAAATAAAGGAATTATGAATAGTTATATATGCATATGATGCATGATTCAAAATATATGACATGGAAGTTATGGAAACATAAAATATATTTTATCTTTTGGGTTAGCTAAATCAGGTTCATAAAGGGTTAGACCCTAAGGTTTAAATCAAATGACTATAAGAGTATTTGATCAAATCTAAATTAATTAGATTAGGTTAAGGATGCTCTAAATCAAACAATAGTTGTAGTTGATCATGTCCTTGTCTTTAATTAAACCAAATGGATGTAGATTAGGCTCTGTGGTTGAGCATGAATCTCTTAGATGGTCAAGTCAAAATTGGTTAACCATATGGTGTCAAGGTAAGTTGGCAAGTTGCTCTAGGATCAACGATCAAATGGTTTTTTAATTGAAAGCTACTCGTACTGATGCGTCTTTAACAATTTAATGGCATATCCCTTCCATCGGTCTCACTTACCTGGTCAACATGGTGAACCATTTATGATTAAGATCATTTACCTGATTCAAGTTGACCTATGCCTGTAAGAAAATCAATCTGACTGATTTAGATACTGAAAGGAGAAATGACCTCCAAGGCATGCATATTTTAAAATTTTGATAACGATAATAATTACCAATGCGGAAGCTTAAAGATTAAATATTAATCTATCCAACATGCATCAAGATCATATCTTTGCCTTATACTATAGGATCGTTTGATCTAAATTATGCATATAAATAAAATCATCAAGATCATATCTTGATCTTCAAGATAAGAATTCATACTATTTGTCTTGAAGCCTACCTTAAAATTTAGGGATTATATCACTTACCTTAGAACAATAGGTAAATTCGTTGTGCTCTGCAGCCGTTCAATTGTTCGACCTCTAGAATCATCCACGGAAAATTTTCGAATGATCAAATTTTCGGGAGTGCTAACTCACGGAAAAACAACTTTGCTGATCTTGAATCCTCCCACTTGAATCTTTCTTTTCCTTCAAGATCCACCAAACTTTTGCTAACACCAGAATCATACTAGAATTTTCTGTTCTAACTCTTAGAATTATATCATTTTGTTCTGACTCTTTAAAATTTCAATCTATATTGAAGAATGTCCTCTATTTTATAGGCACAATTAAGCCTTTAGCCCATTGAATTCTAACACTTAGAATTTCGACATTTGATGAAAGCCAAAGACATGAATTCTAATACTTAGAATTCTAACGTTTGGTGGAAATCAAAGAGGCACATTAATTCCACTTAAATTCTAACACTTAGAATTCCAACAAAAAATGTTTTGAAAAGATTAAAGGTTATACATTAAATTCTGTATGAGAATTTAATTTCTCAATTTCTCATGAGATGAGATTTTAATGAGATCCTCATGCGAGAAAACTCTTTTTACATATAGGTTTTGGTTTAAGCTGATTTGAATTTATTAGATTGAACCTACATAGATCATGGTCCTAGCCTAAATCAAATTTGGCTAGTCCTGAATCTATTTAAATCCAAATCAAGTCTAATTTCAAATCAATATTTAAAATTGATTAGTCCTTCTAATAGACTTAAACCTAATTGAATCTTATTCACTTTTACTTAACCCAATTGAGATAATTTAATCAATCAAATTGATTAATTAAATCATATACGATTCTCAATCGTTGATCAGTAAATAGATCATCCTGAAAAACTTCAATGCGTGTGACTCTCTAGGTTCGAACCTAAGCCGATAGCATAGGAACAACTTCCTATACTAATCGATGTGCACATCTAGCAATAAAACCCGATGTTCAAATAGATCGAAGAGTTGCCAAGCAAACTCCAAGAATTATAAGAAATAGTTACCATATAATTCATCTTTTTGACCACAAATGCTAAGGATGGCTTAAGAGCCTGTCAACTCTAAATAGCAAATCCATAAAGTGATTTCAACTTTAGTGATCATGTGACCTTCACATGAAGTGCCTTGGCCAAGGTCTTGCTAAGTTGAAATACAAGTATTTCTCCTTTTAACATGATAGGTCAAATTTCATCTTGATCCACAACTGACTACCACAAGTACTTGACCGCACTCAGTAACCTTTCGTAGCTGGATTAAAAATTCAGGTGGTCCAGCACCTAAGTACAATGAGTTGCTTGCAAGTCACCGGTTATGATCTTCAAGGCTTAAGGATACTTATAACCATATCTTCTCAGATTAACTCTTGACAGCAGAGTGTCTGAAAATGAGTCACGTTTGGTGAAATGTACTCCTACACTTTCATCTGTATGTTATACCAGTGTCTCTACACTCCTTGGTTAAGAGGACAACCAATAAATATGATATACAATATCATATAATTGATAGTACTATGGTCCTGTCATAGTACATCATTTGGTCGCGAACACTTTTGAGGACATTCAAAGATAAATCCTTCTTTATTGTAAAAGAAGATTCAAGGGCTTCATTACTATTAGGAGTTTAAGAAGATATTCTTATAATGAATAAACTGTCAAATAACTTTTATTAATATATCAATTTATATA